>JARQOC010000007.1:48100985-48503485 GCA_033576535.1 Allobates femoralis | reverse complement strand
TACTCATAGTAAATAAGAAAAGTCGAGATGGATTTAAACAGCATAGCTTCAAATGACATTCACATTAATGATATTATTAGAGTTACAAGATTATGGAATAAAAGTAGTGAATTCCTTGACAATTCTGTCAAAAAAAGTGCATTAAAAATTTCAGAAGATTTGGTGCGGTTTCAGACATGTCAGTACTTCACATAGTGCGTCCATGCATTCATAGATTGTGCTGTATGAATGTGACAAAATATGCACCGGATTATCTCCAGACGGAACAATAGGATCAGCCACTGAAATTAATTCACCAGCTTTAGCAATCCAGTCAGTTTTAGTGATCCGGACTACCTTAAAGAGGGACTCCAAGGAGAGAAAGCTTTTTAGTACAGTTCCTGCCCTCCTACATGATGAAGCAGAGCCGTACACTGCCGTTCTAGGATCTATATATCGCTTATAAATCAATAAAATCATACCTGCTCTTTAGCTCCCACCCCTCCCTCAGGAGACTGAGAAACTCAGCTTCATGCTGCTGGTGAGAACAGGAGGTGTGTTGGGGGCGTGGACCCTCGAGGCTCTGGGATCATCCTATATTCCTGACCCCTCACACTTCTGATATAAATACATGCTGTGATCCTCTGCAACTTGGAAGACTGCACAGACGTCTGGATGTTTTGCTGTCACTGAGGAGACAGTGATGATCCATAGTGCTAAAGATTCAGGGGACAGGAGCATACCAAGTTGCTATGTGGGAGGGGAGACCCTGGCAGTGCTGATCAATGCAGTGTTCTGCCTCTGCTCCTAGCCTGATACATGTCAGTACACATTATGCACCACCATATCATTGTACAGCAGAGGATCACAGCGTGTATTTCTATCAGCTTGGTGACATGATTACTATCTGAAGTGAGAACACCCCTGTAACATTACATAGGATGGTATATCAGGGGCAGGCTTGTAGTGTGACCATGGGGCCGGCGGCCACGTCCCCTGCCCATACAGAAGTGTGAAGGGGTGGAAATGTAAGATGATCTTGGAGCTCCCAGGGTCCACACTCCCAACACACCTCCTGCTCTCACCAGCAGCATGAGGGTGAATTTCTTCGGACCCCTGAGGGAGGGGTAAGAGCTAAAGAGCAGGTATGATTTTATTGATTTATAAGCAATCTATAGATCCTAGAACTGTAATGTACAGCTCTGCTTCAACATGTAGGAGGGCAGGGACAGGACTAAAACGTTTATCTCCACGAAGTTCCCGTTAAAGTGATCCGGGTCAAGAAGAAAAGGAACAGCCGTTAAAATTCAGCCACCAGCTTCAGTGATTTGGTCAGTTTCAGTAATCTGGGCCAACTTCAGCGATTCGGGCTACATTACTTGATACAGGCTACTGTCAGTGATCCAGGCCACTTTAAAGGTACAGTTCCACACACAGATATATTGCTTGTAATTCACTGGTTGCAGTGAAATCATGGACACATTGTTACATTTGTACACGGCAACAAAATGGAACAATGTGTCCATGATTTCACTGCAACCAGCAAATTGCAAGCAATATATCTGTGTGTGCAAAGGTACCCTTAGTGATTTGGGCCAGCTTCAGGAATCAAACTACCCTCAGGTATCCTCAAGGAGAACAAAAGGATCCGCTGTTAAATTTCCACAGCCAGCTTCAGTAATCTGGGCCAGGTTTGGATAAGCTCTTACAAGGTCTTTAGAAAAAAGCTTGCCAGCAATGCTGCCCGGTTTCTAGGCTGGTACAATAAAGGTGTTAGAAGAAATTTGCTAATTTTAACATGAAAATAACCCTTTAAAGCAAACCAGTCAGATGATGCAAGCTGCACTGAGAGCATTATATGATGGATGAAGAGAGGCTGATCTCTCTGATATATATATTTGTTAAAGGGACGCGGTCAGATAATTTTTCAGTATGATACCAATAGTAACCTTGCATAGTGCTCAGGCAGCCCTTTTAAAACATGTAAACATCATTATTGTACCCTCTGTAGATTTCCTGCTATAAGCATCTTCACACCCTGCACGCAACTGCTACACCAGTCCGGTCCATTACTTGCACTGCCCATTAGTCAATAGTATGCAAATGTTAATGAAATAGTTACATCCAGCCAAGCTGGTATTCCCTCTCACCCTCCCGTGCTGAAGTCAGTCACTGAAAATCTCAGGCTTGTGCAAGCTGCTTCTGAGGGGAAGGGAGAGATAGGAGAGCATGGATAGTTTGTGCTGAAACTCTTGTAGTGTGTGCTGTCGGTGAGAGATTTCTGTGTGTTTATATGAACATTTGTAAGTGATCACTCGCTGTGATTGACAGATGGAACTAATCTCTTTTTTACAGTTTACTGAGGATAGGGGGTGAGTTTAATTTAAAAAAAAATACTTGACTAGAGAGAGCTTTACCAGAGGAATTAGAAAATGATATCAGTTACATATGGATTTTTGACCTGACAGATTCCCTTTAATAAGATTTGGAAAATGATTTCTGAATAAAAGAGTAAATCCTGACAAAACTACTAGGAGAAACCATGAAGATCTTGCTTAGGCCGCCCACACAAGCCTGACAGCTTACAGAGTACACACAAGGAAAAAGGGAGAACTATCAGTGTGGGGGTGCGGTAAGCAGGACTCTTGCTGTCTCTCTTAAGAGTCCTGTGACGAATCAACCTGCTTCTTACTTAGAAATCCTCCTAGAAATCATATGAACTTGTAATTCCCAGAGCCTAATTTCCTTCTCTCTATTATAACCTGCTCTCAGAAAGTGCAATATAAATCCTCAGACCGGTTCGCTTTAAGGAGGGATACCCGAGTCTGGCCCACATTGGTAGGGAGGAATCTTTGTGGTCTACTTTCAGAAGACATGGGACAATTTTCAATTATGGGCTTAATATAGAATGTCAACATTCATGTTAAAGTGAGAAGAAAATAAAAAATGATGCTAATAATACACATTTCTAAATTTCATAATGGAAAAAACCTCAACCGAAATGCAAAATTAAATGCTCAGCACAACTATTTTCCAGTAAAGTAGGACACTTCAATGGGATTCTGACATACCAGGGTGTATATGGTCCCTATAGATTATTCCTATATAAAGATGGAGTAATACGCTAGTTCTGCACAGCCTGAACGCAGAGGTGCTCGCTACAAGGAGAGCGGAGCTGTCTGAAATGCTATTCCCCAGCTTATATGAATGATTATTATGATGGAAATGAAGTTATCAATATGCCAAAACTACTAAATATGGTCCAGTTGTGTGATAAACCCGCTGTAAAGCGCTCTGAAGACAAGCTGTCACCAGGATTGTAAGAACCGAGCGAGACAGCTGAGTGACGGAGATAAATGAGGCTCCGTGTCATCATCCGCAGCCGCACAGGGAAAACAATGTGACAGGAAAAGAAACGGAGGAGGAGGAATATATAGACAAACTTGGAATCCATGAATTTTTATAGTCATACTGGCAGCGTTGGTGTCATTCTTTACAATGGAAAAAAGATCGAACTCATCAAATGCACAAAGAAGTGGAACGATTAATAACATGAAATGATTTACAAGGGACTGCAAATTTATCAGATACCATGCAAACACATCTTTCCATACATTTTTAATGTTTTGCAGCTTTTAACGTTGATTTTCTTAACAGAAACAGAAGTCACCCAGTGTGGTGGGTGTAAAGACACTATACTGAAGGAGATTTCCTAATGACACCCAGAAATTACCCCTCAAGTATCATATAGAAATAGCAGCAAAGTGGTTTTCAACTTCACCCACAGCTTACGGTAATCATTGTTTTTCTGCTATAAACAGTACAAATAGTCAGGGTTAACAAGTTCCCAATCATGTGTGTAACAAAGAGGTGCTCTTTGCGCTCGTATTTTCAAGTCAACATATAGAAAAGTAGGAAAAACTGGAAAGACAACTAGAGCGCAATACAGTCTTATCTGAGTACAAAGTGATAAAGAGTGGATATCACCCACTTTGGTTGTGTCCAGCACAACCACTGTGGAAAGCATGAGCCATCTGCAGCAGCACCCCGGTATGTGTGAAGAATGCAAGCAGGAAACCAGGGGTTAAACTGTGTTTCCGATGTATTAAGAAGATGGGTATATGGATCCTGGAAAGTGATTTTATTTCTTAACACGTTTTGGGGTATATCTACTCCATCAGGACAAATCACATTCAGTACACTCCGATTGCACCCCTGATTTCTGGTTTGCTTTTAGCCCAAGTCAACATATGGAACGCAACAGATGCAAAAAGTAATTTTTCAATTCAGGTACATTAACGTATATTATGTGAAAATCCAAGCAATAAAGTGCACGTCACAAAATGTTGAAAAACCTTTTTTACGCTCATGTGAATACAGGTATGTGGTGCGGAGCAGCCCGCCTGATCTAATAGCATGGGGGTGACCAATAGGCTGCAGTCTAACACTATGCATCATATATACCAGTGTGACTGACGCCCAATGGTAACCTTGTGTCTACATATACTACCAATCACCTCCCTGTTAGCATGGCTGGTCGCAGGTGCCACAATCGCCCCCATGCTTGGGTTGCAGGAGATTGAGCACCGGTATTCAGACACTTGTGTTACCTCTCAGTGGAGCTGGCAGCCTTTTTCTAGGTGCAATGGATATTTAATATGGCTAATTTTTGGTGAGGTTTTTTCAGAATTTTATGTCCTATTCGGTGATTTCATGTGAATGCATCACAGACTATTTCTTTCAGTCTTAGAGGTGGTGAATTTCTTAAGTTCAGTCACGCTCCTCTTCAAATGTATGTGCCCAGATTAATTTTATATGTGCACATGCTCTAGAGCATGTGCACATATAAAATGAATCTGGGGACGTACACTCAGATTCAGTGTGCATGCCTGAGCAGCTGAGTAGCGGTGTGCAAGTGCGGGATTATATGTGACATTGGTGTGATGTTGGGCTAGTCACAGCAAACAATCACAATGCAGGGCTGTGCATAATTTGAAGAGAAGTGTGACTGAAATTAATGTACCATCCCTATGGCTGAAAGAAAAGGTCTGTGATGCATTCACATGAGCATAAAAAGTGTCTTTTTATGATAAATACAGGGAACTTTTGTTTAAAAAAAACATGTTAGGCTGGTTTCAGACTTGCGCTCCCAGCTGCAGCGTATTGCAGCGGGGAAGCGCAAGCTGAGCGCAGGCACCGCGCGTCTCTATGTTTAACATGGGGATGCAAGTGCCTGCGCTCGGGTGCAGATGGCCGTGCGCACTCATTCACTGCAATATGCATGCGGATGCTTGCGCACAAATCACACAGTCTCGTCCGCACCAGGAACGCGACATTTTGTGTTCAGGGTGCGGACGATAGTGTGTAATTTGTGCGCAGGCACCCGCCTACGTACAAATCATAGATTGTAGTCAATGGGTGCGCACGCCAATCTGCATCAGAGCGGAGGCACCTGCGTCCCCATGGTAAACATAGGGACTTGCGGTGCCTGCGCTAGCTTGCGGATCCCCTCCGCAGGACGCTGCGGTTGGGTCTGCAAGTCTGAAAGCCTGCTTAGTGATACACATTGCCTCACTAACAAGACATTGGGAGCAACCTAAAGGGAATCTGTAAGGTCCCTAGTGCACCCAGAATCATGAGAACAAGTTCTAGATGCAATTGTTTATGGTATGCTATGCTGGCCATGACTAGTCACAGGGGAGTTAGGTCCCTGCCTAGTCGGCACAGTTTGCATATCATGACTCCCTTGTGGGCATGGTAGCACTCTTTACAATGCCCAGTGTCATAGCAGTGCAATACAAAGCCATGCATGCGCGCGGCTATGTGCCTCATAGCGGTGAGCGGCTTCAAAGACACTCCCTGCCCATGATCGAAAATCATAGGTACTTCCGGTCATGCGCACTACTTCTCTTTGAAGTCGGGACAAACACCTGGCTTCAGAGCAGTGTGCATGACCAGAAGGGCGGACCAGCGTCTTTGAAGCTGGGTACACATACACCCAGAAATCAGTGGTAAGAGGTACAAAGCCATGCGGCTTTGTATCTTGCTGTTATGACGCTGGAAATTGTAAAGTATGTTATTACTCCCACAGGGGAATTACAACATGCAAACTGTGCCGACCAGCTGGGGACCTAACATCCCCGCGACTAGTCACTGCCATCATTAGCATCATAAACGGTCATTAGAAGTACCTCATCTAAAGATCTGTTTATGTATGTTGCAACATGCTGGGACTGTCAAGACAGGGATTCTAGATATGCACCCAGGGCTGCTTGTGGTTCTAGGTGTACTAGGGACGGGACAGGTTCCCTTGACTATAAAAAAAAAAAAAAAAAAAAAAAAAAAGGACGTGACAGGTTCCCTATGACTGCATATTTCAAATGTATCAGTCATTTTAATTTTCATTCCATTAATCAATAGTACACATGAAAATAAGAAACTTTCTAATATACCTTATCACAGAAGATCTGATTCTTTCTCCTTCAGGTCAGATCTATATTTTCCTAAATTCTTAACTCACAGGTACAATTTCTCTTCAGCAAAAACAGATTGTTACATTACTGAGATACAAAATGACATTGCTACTGATAAGATTCCATGTGAATGGGGATGAGGAGAAGATTGAGGCAGACCCCCCCATCCACATCCCTCATCCCTTCTAGAAGACATTTTACCTATGAATTGAGAATTTTGACAATAAATTATCTCTGGTGGGAAAAATAAGCAGAATTCTCTATTAGGATATATTAAAAGTTTCTTACTTTCATGTGTATTAATGGTTTATGAATTGACTGATACACGTAGTGAGTGCCATTTTGCACCACTGATTCTAGCTTCGACTCCCGACCAGAGATATGATTGATCCGTGCATTACATGTCTGCTTCATTTAATTATCAGCCTGGTTTACTATATTTTATCTGGATGAGAAATGTTCAACCAGGAGGCAAACACATATCTGCCATAGGCTGGGGTCACACACACAGATATTTGTGCAGATATTGTTCACAGATCTCTGGTTGCAGTGAAATCATGGACACAATATTCCATTTTGTGGCAGTATACAAATGATACAATGTGTCCATGATTTCACTGCAACCAGAGATCTGTGAATAATATCTGCACAAATATCTGTGTGTGTGACCCCAGCCATACTTAGTAGAAACATATGAAGTGCACTCTGCTATGCCGCCGATTCCCATTAGCATTCACTGTGTCTTTCACCTGTGTCATATGCAATTTTATATTTTTGTTTTCCAATTACTAGTATTTAATGACATTCAATATATAGCAAAAGTCATTTTATACCTTCCTAACCTCAATTAAAGACATGAGTCATATTTGGTATTACGTGCATTGACCGCAAAGGGAAAGCAATTTTTGTATTTTTAGTAAATGAACGATTTATTAGAAGGGATATAATATGTATATTTTAGTATAATTTACTGGTGACACCTCGGTGATGCTGCTAGTTGCGGCCCTCCATCAGCCTTAGTCTTCAGATAATCCTTACCCATTTTCCATGATGGTTGGTCACTTACTGACATTGTGCTGTAGCATCTACAGGACTGGAGTAGTGTCTTATTGATTCTAGGTCTTTATAAGCCTCGGACCATTTCCCACTTTGAACTTGAGCCAGGGACATTTAGATTGGCTGCTGTGTATAAAATTTACACTAAAGGGGTTTTCCCATGAACAAAGTTAATCTTAAATTTCCTTTTCATCAATAGATCTTGGAAAAATAATTACTTCAACAACTGGATGTTATACAAAGTGTTAGATCGATCTTGCACGAGCCTAGATAGGTCTCCCAGGGGCTTCTCCACAATTATCTTGGCAGTATCAAGACACTGGGTTGCTGGTCTTCACCTTGCTACTTCTATTGATCCTACCATTATGTCCTTGTCCAGTGATTGCTTTCTTGGTAATATGTGTCTAAAGTAGGCAAGTCATAGCTTGGTGATCTTTGCTTCAAGTGACATGTCTGGATTGAGTTGTTCCAAAATTGATTTGTTTGTTCTTCTTGCCATCCATGGTATTAATAACATCCTTCTCCAGCACCACATCTTGAAGGCATTGATTCTTCTGTCTTGTTTCTTTATCGTCCATATTTCACTTCCCTATGTTACTACAGAAAAGACCAGACTATGTACGAGCTGCGTCTTCGTTGACAGCGAAATATTCCTTGATATGAAGATCTTGTCCAGTGACTCCATTGTTGGTTTTCCCATAGATATTCTCCTATTGTCTTCAGTGATCTTTGATTCAAGTAAGTTGAAGCCCTTTACAACTCCCAGGTCATCACCATCCATCTCAAATGTATCCTTGTCGTATCTGGCAGTGATCAAAATCTTTCTCCTTTTTGTGTCGAGTAGCAGTCCCATGTTTAAGCTTTCCAGATTAATTGATTAAAATCAACTTTCTTTATGGGAAAACTCCTTTAAAGTACATAACTAAGCCACATTATTATAAGACTATCAAGATGAGCCTCAAATTATTTTGTTGGCACATCAAGTCTTGAATCGTCACTGATTTTTCTTATCTGACAAGAACAATTAAGTACAATGTACATGGGGCTATCTAAGGCTACGTTCACACATTTGCGTATTTGGCTGCGTTTTTTTGCGCGCGCTTTTTGCCGCGTTTTTCAGCCGCGCAAAAAAGCGCAGCAAATACGCAGGGGCTTTCACACACTGCGCTTTCTTTCCCCCAGAAAGCGCAGTGATGTCACAGAGGGGAGGAAGAATCCTGCTTCCTCCTCCCCTCTGTGACAGCTGTGGCCGCCCCATTAGACTTCACAGTGTTAATACACACTGTGAAGTCTAAATTAAATTAAAGCAAGTGTGTGAAAAATAAAAAACAATGAATACATCACCTTCCGACGTCTTCTGCCGCTGTGCGATTCCCGGTTCTAAGTCAGATCTCGTCTGACAAGACCTGTGGTGATGTCAGAGGGCACTCGCGGTCATGTGATACCACATGACCGCGAGCAGCCAATCAGCAATGGGACCGCCCCGGGAACGCCCCCCTCTGACATCACCAAGGTCCTGTCAGACGAGATCTGACTTACAACCGGAGACCAGACACCGGGAGAAGGCGTCGGAAGGTGAGTATTCATTGTTTTTTATTTTTCACACACTTGCTTTAGTTTAATTTAGACTTCACAGTGTGTATTAACACTGTGAAGTCTAATGGGGCGGCCACAGCTGTCACAGAGGGGAGGAGGAAGCAGGATTCTTCCTCCCCTCTGGGAAAATACGCAGAAGTAGCTCCGTAAAGAATTGACATATCAATTCTTTACGGAGCTGCGTTTTCTCCCGGAAAACGCACTGCGTATTTTTACGCAATGTCTGCACTGCAAAGTGAATTTCCCATTCACTTTGCTGGCAGACAAAAAGCACATTGCGTATTTTGAAAAGCGCGCGTAAAAAAACGCAGCAAAATACGCAATGTGTGAACGCAGCCTTAAAGGTGTTTACTAATGGAATACCATAAATGACAAATCGCTAGGATATGCCCTAACTTTATTATTAGTGACCTATAGGATCCCCAACTGATCCAAATAATGAGCTTGCGCTCTTTATACACTACACAGGAGTCCTCAGCTATCGTGATGTCCATTAAAGTGAATAAAACAGTCTACAGCTACATCCCCTTCATTCACTGGATCGCTGGAGGAAGCAGAGGTCAGATCTTCACCGATTATAAGGTGAGGACATGTTCTGGAGACGTGCAGACACTTTATAACATAAGGATGCCACTTTAATTGTTTTGGATCATCTCCTTTCATCTTCACAATGAAGCCAAACTAATTGATCTAATTGCCTTTTGCAAACAGCTTAGAGTTGAACCCAATTACAGATATTAATTAAAATCCTCTCTGGAGAATTCCCTATTCCTGGAGATGTAGTCATGAAATGCAAACCTCAATCCAGCTGTGCAACGAAATGTGCCGAGCATGAAGAAAAAGACTTAATACTAACAAACGTTCTATACAATTATACTCCCCATATTATAGCCCATTATACAGACTTTTCAGCCGTTGAGGACTTTATGCCACATTACATTGTTTAGTTGTTACAGTGATTTCTCATTACATTGTCTCCAAAGACATTAGTTTTATAGAGATGAAACAAAAACAAGAATAAAAACATTATAAAGGGATGATGTATCCTTACTGCGGCGGTGCGGGTGTACGGCGGTGCGGTTGTGCAAGTGTGCAGCGGTGGTCCCCTCAGTTCTCACCCGCTTCAGGCTTCTGTCCAGCCGCCTCTCACCCTAGCATGTCTTCTTCTTCTTCCTCCAGCATAGACGTCAACAATTCCAAGGCTTCAGGGGGCGGAGTTAACAGGGGGCGTCATAGTAGGCATGTCCAAGCGCATAGCCCTGATGTGGTTGGCATGTCCTTGTTCACGGCCATTACGACGCCCACTTTGGTAGCTCCACCCGCACCCCCCGCGGCCTTTGAATTTCTGGAGTCTATGCCACGAAAAGAACAAGAAGAATGGCGGGGTGAGCGGCCGGCAGATAGAGCATGGAGCGGCGGCCAGAAGGGAGCGTGGAGCGGGTGAGCAGCGGGCAGGAGACTGAGCGGAGGGGGGCCGGGAGACCAGGCGGACTGTGCCTGTTTCGCTATAACTGAAATCCCGCGACGCTGATTGGTCGCGCCCAGCCAGCCGCGAACAATCAGCGACGCGGGTTTTGCGTTAGAGACAGTGTGAGGCGAGTGCAGGGCGGCGCGCGAGGCGAGTGCAGGGCGGCGCGCGAGGCGAGTGCAGGGCGGCGCGCGAGGCGAGTGCAGGGCGGAGGGCGACGCGAGTGCAGGGCGGAGGGCGACGCGAGTGCAGGGCAGAGGGCGACGCGAGTGCAGGGCAGAGTGCGACGCGAGTGCAGGGCAGAGTGTGACGTGAGTGCAGGACACAGTGTGAGTGGTGGGTGAGTGTGAGTGCAGGGTGAGTGTAGGGTGTGTGGGTGTAAGTGGTCTGTAGTACCTGGCTCCTGGTGCTGTGTGCGTTTAGCTTAAGGACCTTTCGTGATGTCACAGCCATGTCATCTTGCTACGGCCACGATTGTGACATCATCAGAGGTCCTGTAAGTATAGAGCCCCCGTCACACATAACGACGCACCAGCGATACCAATAACGATACGACCTGGCCGGGATCGCTGGTGCGTCGTTTTCACATCGCTGTTCATTTCAAATAGCGGGACGGGAAAGCAAACAGTGAAGTCTATGCAAGCCTAGGTGAGGACTTTGGGCTGCGTTTACCTGCTATTGTAGCTTAGCAGAGTTCATACTGGCTCCTGCCAGTCTCGACGTCCAGGAGGTTATACACAGGGATCACTCACCAGGTCCTTGGCCTCGCTCCATATCGGCACCTGTTGCGAGTCCAGATCCAAGTGGCCTCAATCACTCCTGGACTTCTAGGAGCCCTAGCCAGTTCCACTTTCAGACATGCCTGTCTCCTGCCATGTGGACCAAAACAGGAAGTTGAAGGACCTTGCTTACATCACAGTCATGTGATCAGGAAGGAGCCACATTATATGCCACCTGTTACACTCACAGGTGGAGAGGTGGGTTCACTCACACACACATACTTGCCTGCATTAACTCTTTTGTGTAATGCTGCCAGTCACAGTGAAACCATTCACATTTACATTGCAACAGACCTCTGCCTGTGCGATGTATATGTGGCGCCCCGCAACAAGTGCGTCACAAGAGGGTATTGCAGCCATAAATGCAGCCGCAATATTCTCTGACACAGCAGTAATCTAGTTAACTTTGAGATCCAACCCTGCATGCATCACCTAGAACAGAGGACCAATCCAGGGTCCTGGTGGGCGGAGTGCTAGGGAAGTGTGTAGGGAGAACAGACACAATAGTGTAGAACAGAGTCTAGAACAGACCGAGAAGGAGTCTAGAACTTGAACTTGGAGTAGGAGCGGGGGCTCCGCACCCCGTGCAGCCCCCGGGCCGTCACCGGTCGGGTGTCAGCACCTGAGGCCTCAACAACCGGGAACGGGCATCATCACCACGGGTTCCAAAAGACTCCCGTGCCCGAAACCTTTCAGCCGGTTCACTGGTACCGAAGCTGGCAGCAGTTTACCTCTGCTACGCGAACCAGAAGCGTGGAGGAGCAGCTTCACAGGAGCACCCCACCACCAGCCAACTTCCAGTCGTCTAACCAGCGGTGTACCCACTGAGGGATCCAAGGCTCCCCAAAACATCCACAACGTACAACTTGGATAGGGAATTGAAGCAGCCTCCCCGTACCCGATCTGGTATTCCTGGGCGACAATGGCAAAACCACTTAGCTAGAATGGAGGAACACTTGCGGATCTCTGAGGGACACTATCACTGCTGAGTCCACCCGGTCCACTACCTGTTAACTGTATACCATGTACTGCCTGCTGGTTACAGTAAAGACCCGTTGCAGAGACTTTCTGTGTCCGTGCTTCCTTATGAACTGTCCGTCCGCACTACAAGGTAACCGCAGCTGCCGCACATCTTAAGCAGCTCCAGCCTCCGGGGATCACCGCTCAGCCTGTAGGGAGCGTTCCATCTCGCTGCTGTCCTTCCCCCGGAGGTTCCGCAGCGTCGGTAACGATTACCGAAACTACTCATAGGTGGCGTCACGAATAAATGAAACCCCTTTAATCTGTTCCTTACAAGACGTCTTCAACTTTTGATCTGCACTACACCGGGCCCCACTACCGGCAGGCGCGGTCCACCCGTGACAAGGAGGAAGGAAGCATCGCCTGTCTAAACCAGAGTCCCGGCCACGGTGAGTCATATACTAGCCATGTACACTATTGCCAGTATATCTCACAACTTTTAAAACTAAAGTGCAATATCCTAAGGAGAGATCATCAATACATTTAGGCCCCAAACACATTACATCAAAGTCCAATCAATCTGTACCCTGACCCTCCCCACCAGAAAGGATAGCGCAGCTTCGATTTCAACGCCCATTCTTTTTTTTTTTAGTTGAGATAAGACATCTGTTGGCGCCTTTTTCCTCTCTCCCCATTGAAAACAAATGAACCTTTTAGTCACATGAGTATTCTTGTTTATGGGGGACTCAAGGGAGATACATACAGATGTTCAGCTGACTGGCCAGCCGTAGCCCCAGACAATGTTGATAGTTGCCTTAATGTGTGAAAATATCACCAAGTACAGTACTACTAGCACAACCGATCACAAAAATATGTAACACCATCAGCTCATGATAATGAATGCTGTTAAATACAGAAGAATTAATATCATCAATCAATTGCTTATTTACATCAAATACAGCCCATATGCCCTCAGCTCAGAATAGTGCAGTGACAGCAGGGGACTTACAGCCAATTTTCCTGTATGATACACGGATCATCTGTTCCACAAACTGTTACCGGCTCAGGAGCCCCTCTGAGTGCTTGTGAGAAATACAAAGTTTGCAAACAGGGCCCATGTCTACATGACGGCTCGGTACAGACTGATCGCACATCGTTCATGAACTAGAACTTTTCCTGTTCACAACTATTTACTTGTAATACAAAATAAATAAAGTCCCCTAAACTGAGCATAAAATGTGGCAAAAAGGATCCAAAGTCTACAAGGATGAAATCTATTTGGCTGTCTGTATGGCATTGTCCATTGATTTATCAGGAAGCTAAAGGTGAACCTTCATAGTGCCGGATCTGTACAGGTGACTTTTCAGCAGTCTCAGACAGTATTACAATGAAAGAAAACACCTCACCATCATAGAAATCGTGATCTCTTTTATCATTGCTTTCAACTACCGTATATAGGAATCCATGGTGGGGGGACCCAGTGTGGGCACTGGCACCGTTATTCAATGACTGATGGGCCCCACTGCATTGTACTATACAGTAGTTACACACAATCCACCATTCAATATAGGTGATATCACAGCTCACCTTCACCCCTTTCGCTTTCTAGAACAAGTCAGAGAATGCCAAGAAAACTCTTGTGTAGAATGTAATGAGTCAGAGCCGGTCTACTGCTGCCAATGTGCATGTGCTGCTGAACAAAGCATGGTCTGCTCTTAGGCAATTAGTGGACATTTTTGATCAATTTAAGATTTTTTTTTTTCATATTGGATGTTGCAGTTATGATGGCAGATTCAAATGAACTGTCATTTTTATAGAACTATAATATTATCGTCGACACACTATATCTGGAATATTTCCAGCTTTCTGATATTCAGGCAGTGTAACAAGGCTCATGACCTCCCCAAAACACGGAAAACACTGGTAAAATAGTTTTTAAACTTGTTTAGAAACAATCTTTCTCGGCAGCACATGTGCACTGAGCAATGTATTAGTGCTCATTCTGTGCACATCAGAAGCACAGACAACCTCTGCCTATTCAGCTTCTAGCCAATCTGTGATCGTTTACGGCCAACAGTCGCTAGTGTAAATCAGCCCTTATGTTTAAACACTGGGAAATGATCACAGAGCAAAGATTTCTTTGATTATTTGTCCAGGCAATGATCATTTTTTATCATCATTGATGAACAAAAAATTCCCTCTCAATTACAGAACAAGACATTGGTTACTCTTTAAAGGGAAACTATCACTTGGAAAATGCTATTAACCTACAGATATGAGGTTAATCTGCAGTTAATAGCTCTCTGAACCTGCCTGGTGCCTGCAAATTGATCCCTGCTACTGGGAGTAAATCAACTTTAATCCTCCCGGCAGTGTTCCGGTTACAGTCATGGAGGTGGTGCCGGTGCAGTAAACACTCTGTGTACGTAACTGCGCCCCCCGCACTGACTGACAACAGCTCAGCATTAGAGGAAGCGGTCATTCAGGGAGTGCAGGGGCGGTTACAGCTGCAGCTCTCCACACACAGAGCGGTGACTGAACCCGCACCAGCGCCCCCCCTGTGACTGAAACTGAAACACTGCCAGGAAGATTAAAGGGGAACTCCAGTGAGAGAAAACTTTTTAGTACAGTTCCTGCCCTCCGACATGATGATGCAGAGCCATACACTGCAGTTCTAGGATCTATAGATCTCTTATAAATCAATAAAATCATACCTGCTAATCCCCCCTCCCTCAGGGAACCCTAGATTTCTGCATGTCAGCTTCATCTAGGAGCAGAAAGAGGAGGTGTGTCAGGGGTGTGGATGCTGGGAGCTACAAGATCAGCCTACATTCACACCCCCTCACATTTCTGTATAAGGAGGGGGCGCGGCAGGGAGCCCCATGCTCACACATACAATCCAGCCCCTGATATACCATCCTATGTGACAGGGAGGTCCAGGCTTCAAATAGCAATCATGTCACCAAGCAAAAACAAATACATGCTGTTGATCCCCTGCTGTATGGTGATGCATAATGTGTACTGTTATTGTGAGGATAGGAGCAGAGGCAAATCATTACATTGATTGATTTAGCTCTGCATGATCTCCTCTTCCCCATAGAACATGGTATCTTTGTATCTCTCCATCTTTCAATGGATCATTATCATCACTCCTCACTGGAATGTAGGCTGATCCTGCAGTTCCCAGGGTCCATGCCCCTGACAAACCTCCTGCTTTTTGCTCTTACATGAAGCTGCCAGGCTGAAATTTCTAGGTTCCCTGAGGTGGGGGCCAGAACTGAGGAGCAGGTATGATTTTATCGATTTAGAAGAGATCTATAGATCCTAGAACTGCAGTGTACGGCTCTGCTTCATCATGTGCAGAGACTGTGAGCCCTCGCGGACAAGGTCCTCTCCCCTCCTGTACCTGTACGATTTGATTGTCCATACATCTTGTACTTGTCCTCGTCTACCCTTGCCAATGTAAATGTAAAATGCCATGGAATCTAATGGCGCTATATAAATAATAATGTAGCAGGGCAGGAACTGTACTAAAAAGTTTTCTCTACTGGAGTTCATCTTTAAAGTTAATTTCCTCCTGGAAAGGGGGTTCAATGTGCAGCTGCCGGGCAGGTTCAGAATGATAATAACATGCAGATTAACCCCATATCTACAGGTTAATAGTTTTTCACGTGACAGGTTCACTTTAAACTTATTTTGGAATGGAACTTATGCAGAAACTACCAATGAGGTCACAGCCATAGAAAATACATTCTTCCATTCTGACTGGACACAAAAACATCTAAGGCCCCTTTCACATCAGCGTTTTTAACTGATGTGTGGCAGATCCGGCAGATTTACCGCATCTGCTGCCTAACGGCCGCACTTGCGGTTCCATTCTGGCAAGCCCTATGCATTGTCTATGGGACTTGCGGTCCTGTGCAGTAAGTGCGGTTACGCCGGATCGGCCGGATCCGGCACTTGCGGCCGCAAAAAAAAAAAGCAGCATTTTTTCGCAGCCGCAAGTGTTGGATAAGCCGCATCCCGCAGAACCGGACCGTAAGCCCCATAGACAATGCATGGGGATTGCCGGATCCAGGCTGCAAGTGCGGCCGTTAGGCGGCATATGCGGTAAATCTGCCGGATCTGCCACACATCAGCAAAAAACGTTAATGTGAAAGGGGCCTAAGAGTAAGATTCTACGTGGCATAAAGCCCATCTAAAACCCTATTTGGACTATAAATGTACAAAAAAAATGGTCGGCATAGCTAGGGAAGGAATGGAGAGCTTTCATCTCTTAGTCTTTATAGTTGACGAGTGAGAAGCAGTGGGCTCTGACAATAATGCCAATGGCTGGTATATGTCCACAGAGCTGTTATATAAAGGTATTGAGTCCCCGCAGTGATTCTTCTAGAAGGTGAACATCTCATCAGATGAATACTTTAAAGGAATACTCCAGGCGAAATGGATACCTGGGGTTCTGTCCAGAAAAGGGCTTGAGGGGGTTGTGAAAGATATAGGGATGCAAAGACCCCTACGGGAGATTACCAGTGTCCTTTACTACACTCTACAGTCTTGCACGAGATATAACCCAGTTCTGCTCAGTTTTCCTATAACCAGTTTATAGCAGAGCCCTCAAATTCATATTTTTTTTTCTTTAAACCTAAATGGGGAGATATAAAATTCCACTTTATCATTCACTTGTAGGCTAGACGCCCACACTGCAATGGTCATCAAAAAATTATGAAAATAGGAAAAATAGGATTTTCAAGTGAACCTGTCACGAGGAAAAATGCTATTAACCTGCAGACATGGGGTTAATCTTCAGCGTAATAGCATTCTGAACCTGCCGGTGCCTGGTCACTGAACCCCACTGCTGGGAGGAAATCAACTTTAATCCTCCCGACAGTGTCCCGGTTCCCTTTAAGGTACGCTGTGTGTGTCCAATGCAAACTCAGTAAGAAATGTTTTAATGGAAATCATCATCAGAAAATCAGCTCCTCTTTAAATCAGGTTTTTGTGTTACATTTTTTTTTTTTTATTGCCAATTTTTTTCTTACATCTTTTAGCTTTTTCACAATCTGTATTAAAAAAAATAACTATCAATAATCTTGCAATTTTCACAGTGGTCCTTGCAAGAAGCATTTTCAGCAGGCTCATTATCATCAATGGGCAGATTACAATGACCAAGGACCCAATCACAAGAGCTGATATCACAGCTCGTCCCCTGCTTCTCTTTCCTTCACAATGCCTTTTGCACACACTCATTAGAAGCTTCAGGACAAAAGCTAAGGTCAGAGTCTGTTCATTGTGGCTAATGTTCATGTTTATTTCATGTAAGAATATAAGGGATGAGTCTAGAATCCTCCCAGTGGTCGTTGTGAAAATTGCAAGAATTAAATTTTACATTTCTAATACAGATTGTACAATAAAAAGGGAAATGGAGTGCACATAGAGTAATTTCCTTTTGTACAATTATCCTCAGTGCCCCCCTTTAGTGGAAGGACTCACCTGATTTGGTTGTGCAAGTCACAACCAACTAACTCCGCTCTCTGTTATGGTCGCAGCAGGTGCCCAGCAAAAGTAAGGATCCAAAGGGTTAACAGAAAGTGCTGGGTTTCATAGATCCACCGCGCTGACCTCCAGTGAAGACAAACAGAGTGATGTATAAAACTCTGTTTAATGGGTAATTTGCCTACCGGTTTCGTGATTTCAGTTATCACTTCATCAGGGCATCCTGCCTACCGGTTTCGTGATTTCAGTTATCACTTCATCAGGGCATCCTGCCTACCGGTTTCGTGATTTCAGTTATCACTTCATCAGGGCATCCTGGATGCCCTGATGAAGTGATAACTGAAATCACGAAACCGGTAGGCAAATTACCCATTAAACAGAGTTTTATACATCACTCTGTTTGTCTTCACTGGAGGTCAGCGCGGTGGATCTATGAAACCCAGCACTTTCTGTTAACCCTTTTTAATACAGATTGTGATATGGAGGGGGAAAAACATTGACTAAAAATACATTTATCGCAAACACTTGATGTAAAGAAAAGATCCTTTTCTGATAGCACATTCCTCTAATATATACATATGTGTTCAGTTTTTATTTTATTTGTATTTACATTTTTTTTCTTTTTTAAAGTTATGCATATTACGATGATGACAAATTAGATCTATGCTGAGCCTCGTGCCAACCCTATCCACATCCTAATGAACTAATTTGATTATCCAGTTATTTGCAGCTCCAGATGAGACTTATTTCCAATAAATCCCCATCTGTCAAGCAGCTGGACAAGGAGTGTCAGCATCTGATGATGCGTCACTGGAGCTCATAGTGTCTGCTCTCTGCATTGGGATCGTATGTTACTGGAATCTGGGAGAATGTTAAGGACATATACTACAAGAATATGGAGACTGTATAGCTGCTCACAACATTTTCCTTTCTGTTTTTCATTAGGCAGCACATAAAGAATTCGGCAGCACACCAGCAACAAAGACATTTCTATCTGATTACATAAAGTGATGCTGGAAACTTCAATGAGTAATTACCACAACCATCCGGCCAATTGTCTTTGTTTTTTAATAGCATATATAAGGGATCCAAGTTGGTTAAGATTCAGCTGTGCTAAAGGCAAGTTTACATGTAGCAACATCGTTAACGTAACGTAGACCTCGTAGCGATGTTGCTATGTGTGACATCCTGCAATGATCAGTGATCGTTGGTACAATGACCAGGGTCATTTTCGATCGTTGGTCTCCCGCTATACGGCCAGCATCGCTGTGTGTGACAGTGGGAGACAAATGATCATCGACCTCCCAGCGCCGCACAGCAAGCACTGGGAGCTGGTAGCCAGGGTAAATTGGGTAACTAAGTGCAGCGCTGCGCTTAGTTACCCGATATTTACCCTGGTTACCAGCTCCCAGCGTGTGCTGTGCAGCACTGGGAGCTGGTATCCAGAGTAAATAGCAGGTAACTAAGCAGAGCCCTGCGCTTAGTTACCCGATGTTTACCCTGAATACCAGCATTCTCACAAGTTGCTGATCGCTGGTGAGTCTGCCTGTTTGACAGCTCACCAGCAATCAGATAACGATGTCACAGCATTGGTGGGGTCACTGGGACATCGTTAAGTGTAAACCGGCCCTAAGCTGCACATGCAAATTGTCTCTTTAGAGAGGAAGGAGGCTTGAACTCTAGCGCCACCTATTAAAAGTAGCAATCATAAAAGTCAAAAACAACCCTTGACGTTTAGTATTGTTACTTCAAATAGGTAGCACTAGAGTTCAAGTCTCTTACCTCTCCAAAGAGACAATCTGCATATTTTATTTCCCAGAGGAGCATTGCGGCATGTAAGTCTCCTAATTACATGTATGCCAGATCTGCTGTGTCACTCTCCACAAGGAAAAAATATACTCTCAATATTAATAATTAATTCCGCCATGAGAGGTAACATCGGTTATAGTAAGGGAACATGCCCTTGTGGAAGATTCTGGTAACTAAAAAGGTTATTGTAATCTCCCCTTATAATTGTATCGTCCTGTCAATCACACATTCACTCACTTCAGAGTAAGAAGTAACCCTCTTGGACAACATCTGTAAGGGGTTTGTATGTTCTCCCCATGTTTGTGTGGGTTTTCTCCAGGTACACCAGTTTCCTCCCACACTCCAAAGACATACTGATATGGAATATAGATTGTGAGCCCCAATGGGGACAGTGATGAAGATGTATGTAAAGCGCTACAGGGTAAGATGGCTCTATCGCTATCACTCACTAGTTCTATTCCCGGTTTCCAAGCTTTTATTCTAGTGGGTAGTACTACTGTATTGCTTGTGTGCACACTCAGGAGGACACTTGCAACAATGGCTGATCGGAGGAGATTAGGATGAAATTCTGGTCACTCACATTCCCAGGAGTCGTCCGATTCACCTCTCCTGAGCTGCAGAGAGATGGCTGGGCTTGGACAAAGTCTCCAAACGTGAACTGCCGAGAACCCGACAGATGCTGAGTGGCAGGCCAGACTGAATACACAGGCCCATCGGGCAAATAAGGCCACCACTATGGGACAGTGGCAAAGGATGTGACCATGGGAAGCCAAGAACACAGCGGAAAGGACTAAAGCACAATTAAAATCTATAGTAGTAAATTGAAAATTCATGAAAGTAAAGGTTTGGAACTTACAGAGGACCTGTCACCCCCCTCCTATATGGCAATCTAAATGCAGCACTGAATGCAGCATGTATGCTGCATACAGGCAAAGGGTCCCCCATGTGTCTGGCTGCTCTGTACCCAGAGATATAGCGTTAGGAAAACTCACTGGTTTGGAGTCAGGAGGGCGTTCCCTGGGGCTGGAGTCAGCTCTATACACGGGGTCCATTGCCGACCCCTGCCTCTCTGTGCTGCCTCCTTGCTTCTCCACACCGCCTCCCTCATGTATGTTGAGCCATCCACGCCTGCGCCTCCTTGTGCTCACTGACGCAGGCGCAGAGCGAGGTAATGTTTGTTTTGGGCCCGCACGCCTTTCCTGCCTCCTGCCCCTGACATCAGCGCGTTTGCCCGCCCTGCTCCGTATTATACTGTTTACATAGAGCAGGGCGGAAGTCTGACACTTGCGCAGTAGCCCTCCGCAAGCAGGGCTTCCGATGAGCATGCCAGCACCAGATTCCTGACCCTGCTCTATGTGTACAGCATAACACGGAGCAGGGAGGGCAAAGACGCTGACGTCAGGGGCAGGAGGTGGGACAGGCGTGCAGGCCCAAAACAAACATTACCTTGCTCTGCGCCTGCGTTAATGAACACAAGGAGGCGCAGGCGAGGATGGCTCAACACACATGAGGGAGGCAGCAAGGAGAAGCAAGGAGGCAGCACAGAGAGGCAGGGCGGCAATGGACCCAGAGTATAGAGCGGACTCCAGTCCCAGGGAATGCCCTCCTGACTCCAAACCAGTGAGTTTTCCTAACGCTATATCTCGGGGTACACAGCACACAGACACATGGAGGAACCCTTGCCTGAATGCAGTATACTTGCTGCATTCAGTGCTGCATTTAGATTGCAATCCAGGAGAGGGGTTACAGGTCCTCTTTAACTAAAGGAATAAATAAAAAAAAACAACAAAGGATCTTGGAGATGGGAACATATCGTCACACTACATATTAGGCTAAATTTTGCTATTCCCTAAGAGTCTATAACATGGAGCATCACAACTTGAAACATGATAGAAGCATTTATTCAGGAGGAGAACCAGAAAAAAAGTGAACTTATTCATAAAAAGAAATCATCTCTGAACGGAATGTATAAAAACACCAAACAATGGTGCAGATACGCAAGAGAGTATAGGAACCACAGGAGTGGCTGTGATAAGCCTAAAGAAGCCCAAAGCGCATAGGTGTTCCACATGTCAGAGATGATGTGCCCTTGTAATGGTGATTGTGAAGATATCATTCGATCAGACCTTGAAGAATCTACAGTGAAGTCCCCATTGGTTATACAGGTGCTAGGCTCATTGGTCAGAGTATGCTATTTTAATTATACATGATATGGTTTAGTTATAGCTATATAGCAGTTTCCTATTTTTATACTCAAATGAAAATTGTTGTGTGCACAACCTTTCTTGTCCAGCCCAAAAACCCAGATGTCTAAAGGATCCGTTATGTAGAATCGAAGTGTATGGGAAATAAATCTGTTCACAACTAAACCATTATACATTCAGTTAATGGATCCTGTTATTTTCATTGCACATGCTCCAAACACCACAGTTGTGCAGTTCGACCTAAAAAATCCATTAAAGGGAATCTCTCAGCAGGTTTTTTGCTATGTAATCTGAAGTCAGGATAATGTAGGGGTTAACACAGAGATTTCACTGATGCCCCTCTTTTCCTCTGGTGTGCTGTGTGTTTACCTGCTATGTTTGTTTTATTATCATTGCAGGACTAGTCAGCTAGTCTGGCATGTGTCCTGCTGTGATTTGCAGCTTACTATCTATAGACATTGTATATACAGAGCCTGGTATGGGTGGGGGCAGCTTTCCCAGCTCTGCTGCATGGCTAAATGTAAAATCTGTGTGTCAGAACTGCTGCACCCAGTAAACTAAGAGCTATATCATTGGATTCAGGGTGGTTTTGCCTACATCATGCTGCTCTCAGATGAGGTAACAAAAACCCTGATGACAAATTTTCTTTAAATACAGATTGAAACAGACAACAAAAGGAATTCCATTTTACAAAGGATCCGTTTTATAATGCTAATTGATTGGTCTGATAAACGCTGTCTGGATGCAGTTCTTTTTTAACAGATCCTTTTTAACAAATTAGTGGATCCATTTTCAATGGAGGATTGCTCAACATGTGAACAGAGCCTTAGGCTACCTTCACATTACGATTTTTAGGGAGCCGATGCTGTCCGATATAAATCGGACAGCATCGGCTCCCTTTTGATGCCTGGAATCGGGTGCCAAATAGGCGCCTCCGGGCTGAAAAAAAAAAAAAAAAAAAAAAAAGTTTATTCTCACCTCCCCCCGAGCCCCCGCCGTCTCCCTGCAGGTTTCCGGTGGCTCCCGCAGGCTCCCGGTGGCTGCAGAGGTCTTCCCTCTGCTGTTCAGGACCTGCGGTGATGTCACAGTCACGTGACCGCGGGTTCACCATGGTAACCCGCGGTCACATGACTGACATCACCGCAGGTCCTGAACAGCAGAAGAAGACCTCTGCTGACACCGGGAGCCTGCGGGAGCCACCGGACACCTGCAGGAAGACAGCGGGGGCTCGGGGGGGGGGGGGGGTGAGCATTAACTTTTTTTTTTTTTTAATCCTTATGCTCCCAGTTAGGAGCAGTTTTACTGTACTGAGCATGCTCAGTACAGTAAAATGGGGTCCGAGGAGACATCAGATGTTTCCTCGGACCCTTCTCCATAGGGCCCCATGTTATAGGGATCGGGTCAGATCGGATGTGCACTAAATGCCATCCGATTTGGTCTGATCCGATTCTGTCAGATTTTATTATCGCTGCAAAAATCGGTGCAGGCTCCGATTTTTGCACCGATAATAAAATCGGACAGAATCGGATCGGACCAAATCGGATGGCATTTAGTGCACATCCGATTCGGTCCGATGCCCATAGGGCTGCATGGGGCCAAATTCGGATCCGATGCTGTCCGATTTTCATCGGACAGCATCGGATCTGAAAAATCCGTAATGTGAAACCAGCCTAAGTCTCATACCATTATTATATCATATATTAATAGTCAGAGCTTTCTTTAAGCAGCTATGATAGTTCTGACCCAATAAATCAGATCCTGTCTGTGGCTGTATATGGTCCATGCAGTTCGGTAAAGCAAGATTGACTGAATATTGGACCAAATGGCCGCCCTCAGTGTGATGTCTAAAAATACAGAAAAATAATCAACAACCACAAATTAAAAACTAATTAGAGCAAAAAAATATTTATCACAATCTGGTTTTAATTTATTAAAAGACAATATAGATGATACATTCCTTTTCAGTCAGGGTGGATGGGAACCCATAAATTGCATCTTTTGTTTTTTTGTGGATTTGGAATCCCCTGTCTTTGGTATTCATCTGAATGACTAGTAAAGAATGCTGCATTATCCCAGCAATGGCCACTTAGAGGCATCCTCAACAATAACAAGCAATCACCGGGCCTACACGACCAGTCTTATGGCAATCAACTCTCTGGTAGACATGGTTGCAGATGCGGTTGTCCTTATGCCCCTTAGACCAGTTTACACATAACGATGTCCCAGCGACCACACCAACGATGGGGGTCGCTGGGACATAGTTAGCTGATCGCTGGTGAGCTGTCACACAGGCAGACTCACCAGCAATCAGCGACCAGCAAGAACACTGGTATCCAGGGTAAACATCGAGTAACTAAGCACTGCGCTTTGTTACCCGATATTTACCCTGGTTACCAGCTCCCAGCGCTTGCTGTGTGGGGTTGGGAGATGGTAACCAGGGTAAACAGCGGGTAATTAAGCGCTTAGTTACCCGCTGTTTACCCTGGTTACCAGCTCTCAGCGCCGCACAGTACACACTGGGAGCTGGTAACCAGGGTAAACAGCGGGTAACTAAGAAGAGTGCTGCGATTAGTTACCCACTGTTTACCCTAGTTACCAGCTCCCAGCATGTGCTGTGCGGCACTGGGAGATCGATGATCGTTGGTTTCCCGCCGTCACACACCGCAATTCTGGCCTCCCAGAAGGAGACCAACGACCGAAAAATGGCCCTGGCCTGATCGCTGAACGTTGCAGTATGTCACACATAGCGACATCGCTACAAGGTCGCTGCAATGTCACAAGTTGCAGCAACATCGTTAACGGTGTCGCTACATATAAACTGGCCTTTACACTCAACAATTTATCTTAGATTAAATAATGATAAAACGTCCTAGAATATGGAAGTTTCCTTTTCAGTTTTTTAAAGGATAAACACAATATAGTACATTCTGCACAGGATGAAACTTACTGATACTGGCTAGTTGTGCGGACAGAGAAGCAGCAGGTGCCTGGACGACAGGGGAGGTTGCCTCAAGGTCTACAAAAGATGGCGGGGCGTCTCTGTTGCTTGGGGTCTAATTGGAAAGAAAAAAAAAGGATTGTGGTTAGTTCTAAGATTCTCAGCATAAACAGCGTAATATCCATAAGCACCTCCACTGCATGGGATGACTGGATGCATAAAGGCAATTAAACAGTTGTTACAATACCTAGCACCAGATTACACCTCCATGTTGGAAACAGGATTCATTTTAATGCTTTAAAATTAATACGAAATGAATTAAAAACAAGAAAAAAATTAAAATCCATATTACAAAATAATAATCTGGTAGAAGCATGTACGAAATGTGCGTTGGGGTGTAGGGACACCCTGCCTGGGCCTCCTCGGTGCAGCTGATCAACTTTTACTAAGGTAATTTTACCCCTAAAAATTGGCCATCTGTGCTCCTCTTTCTTTCTACTTACATAGCCCTAGGCTCTATGCAGAGATATGTAAGGGAGCTGGGTATATGAAGCTGTGTTTAGCTTTAACCTATCATGTACTCTGTTTATATTTGCATCCCTGTGATTATATGGGCACCCTGGCCGGTCATTTTTTGTATATATCTGAATAACTGTATGCATGTTTTCGGGCAACCTGTGTACCTCTATCTTAGCACTCTTGGTCCCTTCTTACCCATATTTATAACTCCCTCCAGGCTATTTTTCTTGTGCTCCTTTTTAGAGATTTTCCCTGTTCTTATGTTATAAATGATTTTAAAGATTTTCTTTGTGTGATCTTTCCCCTTTTTTCTGAGGTCTACTACTTGGCCTTTGGATCAGGTTTAATTATATTACAAAATAAGTCTACACTGATATGAAAAATAATCAATGCAGCTATTAAAATCTACTATTTGCCAATATATGACTTGCTATAAGCCTGCTAAAGCATAGAACAGCTTTATAATATCAGTAGATGGTGGCCCGATTCTAACGCATTGGGTATTCTAGAATACGTATGTAATTTATGAAGATTTAAGAATAATGCAATGGGTTTAAATCTTGCGCCAATTCGCAGCTGGACTGCGCCTGTCGCCGATTGGTCGTGGGCGGCTAGTGCGACCAATTAGCAATGTGGGATTTGCATTACAGACAGACAGAATTAGACGATGCGTCCTTTTCCCTTGCGCTCTGTCATCTTCCCTGCACTTGTCTCTTTTCCGCCTTGCGCCCTGTCTCTTTTCCCCTTGCGCCCTGTCTCTTTTTCCGCCTTGCCCCTGTCTCTTCCCTTGTTCACTATCCCTTTCTCCCTGTGTGCTGTCTCTTCACCTTGTACACTCCTTCTTGTGCGCACTGTCTGTTTGCTTTCATGCTGTGTCTTTCCTCATTTGTGCATGTTGTGCTTCCTCTTGTTGCCTCTCTCTTTCCCCCTTGTGTTCTGTCTCTTTTGCCCATGTGTGCTGTCTCTTTCCCCTTGTGTGTTCTCTCTTTCCCCTTGTGTGCGCTGTCCTTTCCCTCTGTGTGCTGTCTGTATCCTCCTTGTGTGCGCTGTCTCTTTTGCCCGTGTGTGCTGTCTCTTTCCCCCTTGTGTCGTGCTGTCTCTTTCACCCTTTGTGTGCTGCTCTTTCACCCTGTGTTGCTCTCTTCACCCTTGTGTGCGCTCTTCACCTGTGTCTGTCTCTTTCACCCTGTGTGCTTCTCTTTCACCTGTGTGTGCTGTCCTTTTCACCCTGTGTGTGCTGTCTCTTTTGCTCCTTGTACTATGCTGTTCTTTTGCCCCTTGTGCTGTGCTCTTTTGTGATCTCTTGTGTGTGTTGTTTGTGCATTATACACTGCGAAATCAAATGTAAAATTCAGCCAAATGTATTAAAAATAATAAAGATTGTTCTACTTACCCTCCGCCGAGTGCTCAGTAACTGGGAGCCGGGAGCAGGAGCAGGCAGTGTCCTGCTAGACTTTGCATGAGCTCAGAATGGCATCATCGTTGGGCTGTGATAGCCCGCTCGCGTCATGTGATATGTGACGCGCATATCACATGACCTCGAGGGGTCAATCACAGCACGAATGCCGATGCCATTCGACATCATACAAGCTCCTAGCAGGACACTGCCTGCTCCTGGCTCCAGTAAGCATTTGGCGAGTAATAGAACAATCCTTTATTTTTATACATGCTTATTTACAGTGTTCGCATTAATGCACTGCAAAATCAAATGGGGCTGTGACAGATGTGACACAGGGGAGGAGGAACGGGTTCTTCCTCACCTCTGTGACAATAAAGAAGTAGCCCTAAGGAGCGGGGGGCCGCGGGGAGCATGAGCAGGGCAGGAGGAGCGGGGGATCTTAGAGTAGAGCCACACAGCGCGCAAATTTTGAATTTGGCCCGCGGGCTCTTTTGCATACGCGCACTCATTGGCCGAGGCGGCTAGCCGGTGACCAATGAGCGCTGGCGTGCGATTTCGGCCTCAGGCGGAAGTGGCCACTAGACAATTATATTATAATGTTCTGTTAAATTCAGCTGAGAAACCTTTCAGGCCTGCAGTCATCCTTGGGATTTTCTGTCAGCTGATGATCTCTGGATAAGAAAAAGCACACAAACCAGATGTCTTGTCCTACTTTGAAGCTGACAGACCTTGAAAACTTAAGATTGTTTATAATTTAGCTAGGCATTGGTTTAATTATAACTGATGTGCAGCATTCTTTCATTTGGGCATACCACAGACTCCATGGCTGTGGGACAGAATTTTGGACTTGGAGGGTCATCCACTGCTAGGAAAACACCTACCTCGTTCCCAATGTTCTATTCCTCCCCCTAATGCCCCCCCACCCAAAAATCCTCCCGATGCCAGCGTGGCTCCAGTGATGGTGGAAATCACTTTTCACGGGCTCTTGTGACATTGGTTATGGGTCTCGTGTCAGAGCAATCAGCGCCGACTTCCTTCTCCCACCCTCAGTAGGTTAAGTAATAATCAGGAAGCGAGCGCTGGAACTGCCTCTCACTTACTGATGAGTACTCCTGTGACCGAAGGTGGGGAGAAGGATGCTGATGGTTACAGCTTAGTGCTGTTAACATGTCAAGTGGATCCAGGGAACGTGAGTTCTGTCATCACTGGAACCACGATTGCACCAGAGGTGAGTATAGGCGTTTCTATTTTTATGGGGCACATGGAAATGAAAGAGTGTCCAAGTGTGACCTAATACTGCACTCTTTTGCCACTGGTCAGATCTTGACATTCATAGAGATTTCCACATATATTTATCTCTTATCTTTATCTATCCCCTTTTTAATTGTAAACCTCATATATTTGTTTTATTATTTTTTCTGACTTAATTTGATAACTCCAGCATTTCTTTAAATCTGTAGCATGTCAATTCTTTCAGCATTTTTGCGGCCTTTTCTTCACCCATAAAAAGCAATACAAAAGTGAAAAAAAAACGCTGCAAAAAAGCACAAAAAACATTATTGCAGCCTTTTCAATGAATAAAACTGTTGTAAACATGTATTGTAACAAAGTACACATATAATCCACACCCAAAAAACGTTGTGAATATGCCCAAAACCTGGCATTTTGAACTTGTTTTTACCACTTCTCACTGCAGAATCAAAAGGCTAAATGCTGAGTGTATGTGTGAATAAAAGAAAAGAAAGCGCCCATGGGTGGAACCTGGTGGTCAAATGGTGTGTGGTATAAGGGTGTAGAGCCTGCTCACCTAAGCTTGGTTGTGCACCCCTGCACAACTTCGGTAAGAGTGTTGAGGTGAGGGAGAGACTTCCAGGAGAATCAAGGCTCCGCCGCCGAGTGCTTCCTGGATCCCAGTTACGAGGTCCGGTGGTGTGTGTTGTACGCGTCACCACACGTCCTCAAGCCCAATGTATAGTGAGATGTTCTGAGCTGCTCCTACCGCTCTCCCACAAGGGGAGGAATATAATAGGAAGAAAAGTATAATAGCGGTCTCCGGAGCACTTTGAACTAAAAGGGACAGGTTGTTTAAAGGTTTACACAAACCTGTTATTAGAGACCCTGAACGCCACAACGCGTTTCGACAGCTATAGTGCTGCCTTCCACAAGTGAGCAAAGCCTGGGAAAGCAGCACTATAGCTGTTGAAACGCGTTGTGGCGTTCAGGGTCTCTAATAAACAGGTTTTGTAAACCTTTAAATAAGCTGTCCTCTTTGTTCAAGCGCTCCGGAGACCCGCTATTATACTTTCTTCTTAAAATGCTGAGTGTAATCATAGCATTATTATGGATCAGATTATTGCTGGGCAACATAGATCTCAATAACATATTTTGAGGATTTCATCAGGACTTCTCCTGTTTATGCCGAGAGATGGGAATCCCTCAAATGCATAGATTTGTTTTATAATCTGCATTTTTATCTGTATTTGTTTTTAATCTCAGCCTGAGAATATGTAGAAGGTGAGGTTTTTTTAGATGTGATTAAAAGGTGTTGGGAATGTGTGATGGCCATTGTTGCTGTGGTTTTGTGTCTGTGAGATGGTGTGGCCTGGAGTCATGGGGACTTTGCCTTGCAGCTTTGGTGTTGTGTGCATCTGATGGCTCCTCCTGCTGGTACGTTGTCGCTATCAGACCTATGAGAACACCTGATATATTATTAATCACATTGTGGCTCATCTATTGGCTGCGAATGATACATTATACTTTTGACTTTAGAGTAAGGCCTGCTAAGATTGGTTGACCGTATTCTGATGTCATCAACCAAAGATTGAAAAGGTGAGGATCATCTTCAAGCCTGACCATTATAGCCTACAGCCCCTGATGAAGCCACTTTGGTGAAACATGTTGGGGAGGCCAACGGCTAATTTATTTCAATAATGCATACACAATAATGAGCATCAATAGAAACTATTAATAAGTAGTAATGAGCAGTAAATTCACGGTCTGCAGTAGTGTTTAAAAATCTATAAGTACAGATAAGCGGACCCGTGAAAGTTTGGGTTCTCTGGGTTAGGGTGGACTTTAGTTAAAAGTTTGGCTCAGAACCTGCACCCTGAACCCCACAAAAGTCAATGGGGCCCCAAATGTCTGTGTTGTAACATTGCTGTAAAATGCTTAAGTAACTGCAGCACTCAATCCTCAGTGTGCACTGGTGCATTGCTTAACACAATAGTAATCACAACTGTTAAAGAGAACCTGTCATCCCCCTGGTGCTTTCAAGAATGAAAGCACCACTGAATGCAGCGGGTATGCTGCATTTAAGGAAGCTGTGTACTAAGGCTCTAGTCCTCCTGTACCCTGAGAAAAACAGTTTGCAAACCTTAAAATTAAGAGGTCCCATGGGTCTGATTAAGAGGTCCTTGCTACTGGCACAGTCCTCCCTGCTTCCTCCTTGTGTGTTCCACCCCCTCTGTGTGTCTGCCACCGCCTCCTCTTCTTCTGGGACTGCCCTCCTCTTCTGCTCCTGCTCCTTGTGATGTCACGCAGGAATACACGCTGCATTCAGTGGTGCTTTCACTTATGAAAGCACCAGGGGGGTGACAGGTCCTCTTTAGTTGCATATAGTCATTGAATTTAGAAATGTTTCAGCTAAAAAAAAAGAGAGATACTTAGCTTTATTAATATGGCCATATAGATAAACTGCCAGGTTACCACATCAAGGTGCATCTCTTCAACCAGGTCCCTAACCTTCATTTTTAACCTCTTTCTTGGGTTATAAGCCTCTCATTTAATCGAGAAACTTGGAAAACCTCATAACAGAGAACAATAGCATGACGGGCCATAAGGGTAAGGGAGGTGCACTACATAGAGTTTTTCTACTTTTACCCATAAATGAGGAGGTTTGTAACCCAGAAAGAGGTTGAATATGGAAATTAGGGACCCAGTTGAAGAGATACACTTCAACATGGTAACCGGGCAGTTTATCTATATGATCATATTAACATATTAATAAAACTAAGTATCTGTATTTTTTAGCTGAAATATTTCTAAATTCTATTATATAGCTGTCACCTAGATAAAGCCCCCCAGGCTATTACTACCTGTCCCTGGCACCTTCCTATTACTACTCTAACTAGCCCTCTCTGTTCTAAATGTGACCTGTGAATGTATTGTAAAATGTTTTTATACCTTACAGTCTGGTATGTTAATGAAGAGGGGGCTACTGTTACTAGTCCCCCTGGGCGTCCTCCTTCTCGCCGCCATCCTGGTGTCTTTATCACACCCTCATGGGCGTGATATTGAATTTCCAATGCGCGCCCCCCAGCCTGCCTCTGAAGCGTTCCAGGTATGATGCCAAACGCATAATTTCCGGTAACGCGCAGTCGATACACCTTTTAAAGGGATCCTGTCACCCCCAAAACACCTCAAAAGCTATTAAAAGCTGTCCCTAGAGCATAGTAACACTTAACCTACACTCCTTTTAGCTCCTAAAAGCAGCAAGTGAAATTGAAGATAAATGTTATTACAGTACCTCATTAGGGATGATGATGAGTGACTATGGTATTCATAGTCACCCTGGCAGGCTGTCCGTCTTCATGATATCAAACCTCAATAGGCGTGATCTTCAAATCACATTAAAATTTGCGCCTCCCCTCTCTCCTATGGCAGCCGGACCGCTGCATTGTGCGGCTGGGTGACGCGAATCGCGTCATTTCCGGCGCCGGGTGACGTATGTACACCCGCGCCGCTGTTCGCTTTAAGACCCGCACTGCGCATGCGCAGTGTGCGTTTGATGCTAACAGAGCGGCGCGGGTGTACATACCGTCACCCGGCACCGGAAATGACGCGATTCGCGTCACCCAGCCCCACTACAGGCCGGCCGACACAGCACAGAGCGGGGAGGCGCGCATTTTAATCTGATTTGAAGATCACGCCTATTGAGGCGTGATATCATGAAGAGGGACAGCCTGCCAGGGTCACTAATTATCATCCCTAATGAGGTACTGTAATAACATTTATCTTCAATTTCACTTGCTGCATTTAGGAGCTAAAAGGAGTGTAGGGTAAGTGTTACTATGCTCTAGGGACAGCTTTTAATAGCTTTTGAGATATTTTGGGGGTGACAGGATCCCTTTAAGTGTATCACTGACTTCAAGCTACATGCTCTGTGGAGCACATTACATCAGCTCTACTGTGATCACAGATGAGCTGACGTAATGTGCTCCACAGAGCATGCGCAATGTGCAGCTTGAAGTCGGGTGATACCCTGCAGTTCTGGAAATGTCGCATTCGGCGTCATACCCAGAACGCTACAGACGGCTCAGAGGCAGGCTGGGGGGCGCGCATTGGAAATTCAATATCACGCCCATGAGGGTGTGATAAAGACACCAGGAGGCGGCGAGAAGGACAGAAAGAGGACGCCCAGGGGGACTAGTAACAGTAGCCCCCTCGTTATTAACATACCGGACTGTAAGGTATAAAAACATTTTATAATACATTCACAGCTCCCATTCAGGACAGAGAGGGATAGTTAGAGTAGTAATAGAAAGGTGCAGGGACAGGTAGTGAGAGCCTGGGGGGCTTTATCTAGGTGACAGGTTCAAAAGAGTTGTGACTACTGTAAAATAATCGTAGCAAGGGGTAGGGGCTACAAAAGGAAGAAGAATGAGGGCAATTGCCCTGCAAACCTGTGGAGCGCGGGAAATTCCCGGCCTGGATGTGCCAATACTGGTGTGGCTGTGGGCTGGTATATTTAGGCTGAAAAGGGTCAAATAAGCATGGACCATGGAGCTTTCCACTCTACAGCTGCTTTACCATGGCTAGTTGTGAAAAGTAGGGGGGACCACACACTGTTTATTTTTAATTATTTAAATAATTTAAAAAAAACAGCATGCGATCCCCTCTACTTTTGATAACCAGCCAAGGTAAAGCATGCGTTCAGAATAGAAGTGGTATTGGATTAGCGCTAAGAACAACACCAGGCATTCGCTCTGTAATAATTTACCTTAAAGCTTTATTGAATCGGTGTAGAATTCACAGTCTCCACAACGCGTTTCGGCGCTAATTGCGCCTTTCTCAAGTGTTTACCGGGATTCATATGTGCAAATCTTTAAATACACTTTTCAAAAGGGGAAGGAACAATTATCAGGGAAAATGGGGTATGTGTTAAACTAAGCAATGGATTTTGATCGGGATTTTTTAAATACCCGCTATTCTATAGATATTGCACTCTTATAAACAATACAGCAATCATAATTAAATAATCATAATCGTAATAGTGTAATGATAATAACAAATAATTGTGCATGAGAATTATTTATCAAAATTCACATGCACAACCATTAAATACACTTTTCAAAAGGGGAAAGGAACAATTATCAAGGAAAAAAGGGTATGTATTAAAATAAGCAATGGATTTTAGTCGGGATTCTTTGAACCACCGCTATTCTGTAAATATTGCACTCTGATAACCAAGACAATGATCATAATTAGGTAATCATAACTATAATAGTACAATGGTAATAACAAGTAAAAAATATAGATAAATATACATAATAATTATACATAAGAAAAATATATATGTATATAAATGAAAGTAAGGTTATTTATAATAGCTACTGTTATAAAAATTCCATAAAATAACATACAAATTACATAAAAATTTCATAAAAATTACTCTAAAATTAATATTAAAATTACATGACAATTATTTAGTAGCAGCAACTGATGTGGATATATATATATATATATTAGGTGGTGTTCTCCAAAGCTATATTTAGACCTTCTGGTGATAAAGTGCCAATTTTGAAGATCCAGAATGATTCCCTTCTATTGAGGATCTGTGTTCTGTTTATAACATTATCACTTATTTGTTCAATTATTGTGAGTTTTAGTTTTGAAGCATCTCTATTGTGTGTTACATCGAAGTGTTTAGAAACACTATGTTTTGGGAAACCTATACTGATGTTGTATCTGTGTTTGTTAAGACGTGCCCTCATACTTTGAATAGTTCTACCTGTATATTGGAGTCCGCAGGGACACTCCAATAAATAAATAACAAATTTAGATGAACAGTCCAATCTTTGTTTGATGTCATATGTGGAATCTGTTGTATTTGATCTAAAATTCACTGTGCCGTGTTCAATGTTGCTGCAGCATTTGCAACGGCGAATATTGCATCTATAGCATCCCTTCTTTGTGTTCAGTATGTGTGCCCCAGATGTAGATTTATCATCACTGATTAATTGAATTCTACTAGGAGCCAAGATATTTTGGAGATTTTTTCCTCTCCTGAAAATAATTCTGCGTTGTTTGGGAATAATTTTTGATAAGATGGGGTCTCCCTGTAATATAAACCAATATTTTTTTCATTAAAATATAAATATTTTTATAAGATTTGTTAAAAGTTGTGATTAGATTACAGTTAAAAGCAGTTACATCTTTCTTGTTATCCCCTTCCTTTTTCTTTTTCTCTTTCAAACGACTCAGGTATTCTTCCTGTGTGACACCTTTACATTTGTTATATGCATCCTTTATGAGGTTATTGGGATATTTTTTAGCCCTAAATCTTTGTTTTAATATCTTGGCTTCCGTGATAAAATCCCTATCATCTGTGCAGTTTTTTCTAACCCGCAGGTACTGACCATATGGAATGTTTCTTATCCAGGACGGTAGATGACTACTATTGAACTCTAAATAACTATTCACATACACATTCTTAAAAAATGTGGATGTGCTGCACTTGCCCTCCTTGTCAATACTTATTAACAAGTCTAAAAATTGAATATGGGTGGCTGAAATATTCAAAGTGAAACTCAGACCCCAATTATTGTCATTCAGGTAACGTACAAATTCTTGGGCCTCTTCCATGTTTCCTGACCATATAATAATAAGGTCGTCTATAAGGTAAAGCAGACAGCTGGCAGATTTTTAAAGTCCATGCTCGAATCTGAGCCTCAGACACCCGGTGTCCAGTACAAACTCTAAACTTTACAGTTCGGGTTCGCTCATCTCAAGCTATGAGTAATTTAGCTTTGCGCTTGTTTTATCTATTACAATACTGGACTAATCTAGCCCCTATGCTGACTGTTTACAGTGTCTATTGGTGGCACCTTTAAAGGTCAGGGACCCACTGAGAGGTTCACCGTCACGTGGCAGTGCGCTTCATACAGTCTGAATAGAAAGTTAAACTAAGGACCTTCAGTTTTGTAAAATGTTTTGTAGCGTCACTAGATCAATGTATGAATTTTGGATGTACGATCATTGTATTTTGAATTGACATTTCTTGTAATCTCATTTAATTAAAATGAATCTTGTTTGCACCTTGGAGAACTGAAGCTGGAATGCAGGAATAGAGGACCTGTCCTCTCACTGAATAAGTAAAGCTCTTTTGTTTACTTTACATTAATGAAATATCGTCTTTGGAAGCTGCTGGACGCTCTCTCAAATTTATGTTCTGTATGTTGGTGCTGTATCGGAATCCTGTGTTGGGTATACCGCTGGGGATGGAAGCGAGCACAGAACAGCATGTACAGTACCAAGTAATAAAGATGTGGAGAGTGTCGGCTCTTGTTACCAATTACACTGTGTAAATTACTTTTTTTTTTTAAAGTGTGTTTTATTGGAAGTGGGATTGGAAAAACTCCATGTTTTTTTTTTTTATAAGTAGTAAAGCAAGGTATAAAACCTAATGTCTGCAGGCAAAAGAGAAGCATCAATCTAATACAGCAAACCTTCAAGGACTTTAGAGAAAAAAAAATGAGGTCCAAGAAAATATAGAAACATATTGTATGTGTAGGAGGCACAGTTTTTTGGGTGTAGTGTGTGTCCAAATTTACATAGGAAAATTAATTGGAAAAAAATAAACCCCGCCCGCCCTCTTACCCCCAGAAATGTTTTATGGCCGCTTTACACGTCCCGATATCGGCGTCCAACTCCAATAAAAAGTCACGTGGTTAGTGCGTTGGCCTCGATATCATTTGTGCGTTGTATGGTGTAAATGTCCAATACGATGCACGAACGATGCCAAACCGATATCGGGGATCAAATGAGCGTGCTCTCCAACGGCTCGATATTGGATGGACGATGTGGCAGGATCGTGCTGTGTGAAAGCCCAACTATGATATGGAGTACAACTTCCCCTATTCACTCCCATGTTAAATGGTCGTTCCTTGGTCAGCCGTACAAGGGGGCGTACACATCGTAGTGGCATTGCCTGCCGATATCGCGCTGTGTAACATCTCCTATGCGATCTTGAAATTCTGCCCAGAAAAAGCGCGCTCCCGCGGCGTTGGATCCAATATCGGACCGACGTTGGGACGTGTAAAGTGGCCATTACTCATGGCTGGCTGTATGCGGGAAGAGAGCTGAACAGCCAATCAGTGACTTCCATTGAGGTTCAGAGTCACAAAATTCACCTGCGCCGCCCGAACTTCAAAACATTCACTTGTCTCTAATCTTCACTTACAATATCAGTGCAGCTCCTGTTGCAGATGCTGGGGGCCCCCACAGAAGGTGGAGGCTCTGGGCAATAGCCCAGTTTGCCCTGCCCTAATGCTGGCGCTGTGTATAAATGACTAAACATTGAAAAAAAATGCCACAAAATCAGGCATAGAATTACAGGTGTTTTATACCACTACCCGGGGACTAAATATATGGAATAGCTTTTCTGTATTGAAATATCTGTATATCTATAGAGAAATGTGTCTTGAGAAAACACCATTTTCCGATGCAGCTCCATGGCAGGGTCAGTCACGAGACTCTTTCCAGCAGAGATAATGCTCCATTTTGGCGAGATTACAAAAACGCACTGTGCTCACCGCAGGCTGCTGCAAAACAACAGGGAGCAGCTTCCACAGGAGGAACTCATACAATACATTCATGTAGCTGCAAATAACTGAAAAATGAATTAATAATTAATTTCTAAAGAGATTCTCCACCGTCATACATTACCCAATCTCCCAGCAGTATTAAACACTCCTATTATTGTTCTTTGTATGGGGCAGATGAAGGAGCTTACGTATGTAAATAGTAAGCCACAAAGGACGGCTGAATTATTCTGACCCTTGAAAAATGACATTCAAGTAATTGGTTTTGTGCGCAATAACCAACAACAGTATGTATCAAAGCAATGAGAAGTGACTCTGCAAATAATGGAGCGGCCTACAGGGACAGAGACTGTACTTTATTAAACTCCATTCCTTATAAGCAGAATTGCTGCAGCACCGGCAGATCTGCAACATCCCTGCACCACAATATCAGTGTAAGAGATGAGTTGAGGTTTGGTGCCAATAACCACAAGCATCACAGAAATAAAAGGGCAGAATACTTGGCTGAGCATCCTAACCCATGATTGTATGGCTAGCAGTGTACCAAATGGGGGGGGGGGACATCACTTCTGCCTCTCCATTTTAACTTATTTTGAAAGCATCTGTAGAATATAAACGTATGGCTGGTTGATGCACGCGATTCTGCAGCTGCAGAATTGGGGATCCGGCTCTCAGACACAGTAGGACATCACACAGAAAAGACAGTTTATCATCTCTGCCTTCCCAATCGCTGTATACTTGACACTAAACAAGTGATGTGTACACAGTATAGATTGTTTCCAGTGCTTCTGTCTCCAGACCCTGTCGTCATGTGATTGCTGGCTGTAGGAGACAGTGGGAGCTGCTGATTTCAGGAGACCCATCTTGTAATCTTGCAAAAAGGATGTATCCAGCAGTTCGGATATTTAATAAAACATAGCCTTTATTGATAATCCATTAAAACCAGTATAACATGGTGCAGGTAAAAGCGTAGATGGGGCTTACGCGTTTCGGATCATGGTGACCCTTATTATTGCTATGAATAAGGGTCACTATGATCCGAAACATGTAAGCCCCATCTACGCTTTTACCTGCACCATGTTATACTGGCTTTAATGGATTATTAATAAAGGCTATGTTTTATTAAATATCCGAGCTGCTGGATACATCCTTTCTGCAAGAATGCACTCCTCCCAGACAGGGAATTTCTTCCGTGCACCAGATTAATATGAGAAGGTGAACCAGACAGTCTGACCCAGGTGAGCTGAAACGCTTTCTTTTTCCAGAAGACCCAACCAGCTCTGCTATGCAAGTTTGAGGAATTCCCCTGTAACTGGGGCTAATATACCATCCTCAGTTGCAGGGGTATTCAGATTTTAAAAAAAGGTTTTTAAATGTTGAACAGCTCCAAAAAGGTCTTTTATGACCATATGTGAGTACCCAACTTGTGAAATAAATGATAAATAAAATAAATAAAAAAGAGACACTGCCAATCCAAATTACTGTGACTAGATTCGTCACAGTCAAGGAAAATAAAAAAAAACGGTGTCCAATATAGAAAAATAATTTACAGAAAGGTGGACAAAATGTAACTATGACGTCCTCTTATTTCCCCGCCCTGCTCAGTGCTCTGCTATGGAACAGAGCGGGGAAATGGGAGGACGGCTTTTTGGTAGGCGCTATGACGTCCTCTCATTTCCCCGCCCTGCTAAGTGTTGTGCTATGGAGCAGAGCAAGGTAATGAGAGGACGTCATAGTGGGAGGCGGGGCATTCAGCTCAACCTTGCTCTGTGCTTGCATCACTAACAAAAGGACACGCAGAGCGAGGATTTCAGAATGGCACGAGTGGAGGCGGCGAGGACATGTGTGGTACAGAGGCACAGGGGGCGCGAAATGCCCCTGTGGACGAGCTGCCTCAAGGACAATGGCCCGCCTCCATGGAAAATTACTGTAAGTTTTTATAAGCCTATATATCGGGGTAGCAGCCCCACAGAGCCATGGGGGACCCCTTACCTGAATGCAGCAGACATGCTGCATTCAGTGCTGGACTTAGATTCTAATCCATGAAGCGGGGAAAGTGACTGGTCCTCTAAGTCCCCCAAAAAAATTGTTTGAGAAAAGAATTCTAGGAGTGATACCTTTATTGACTAACCAAAAAAATATATTTATAAGCTTACAGGACTCAATGGCCCCTTCATCAGACAATACTACAAATTAATTACTGAGGCATTTAACCCCTTCCCGCCCGGGCGCGCAGCGTATGCGCCATGGAAACATCACCGTTCCCGCCCGATGGCGCATACGCTGCGTCATCGCGGTTTCCCCCTTGCTGCGGCTCTATTAACCGGGTTCACGAAAGGGTTAATAGAGCCGCAGATAGGGGACAACCTCTAGATGACCCCACGGGAGGGGATTTCCCCCCCCCCGTGGCTAGGAGCCCTCCGATTGGCTAGTTAAGTGACAACTAGTCAATAGTGATGATTGAAACATTACACCAATAGAAATTGGTGTAATGTTTTCATTATGGCCATAGCCTGATGCTCAAAGCATCAGGCATTGGCTGGGGCACTGTGAGGTGTGTGTGCCCCCCCCCCCCGATCTGATTGGGGGCTAGCATCCATGTGATGCAAGCCCTCCAATCAGATGTGCAGGGGGATGTTCACAATATGGCCACCGAGCTCATCAGCTCCACTCTGTCGGTGGACGCTGATGAGCGTGCACCCCTGCAGCCCTCCGCTGCCACCGACCGTGCCCACGTGGTGTGAGCCCCCCCGCCGCCGATCGCCGCCGCCGCCGCCGCTGCTGCCACCGCCGATCGCCGCCGCCGCTGCCACCGCCGATCGCCGCCGCCGCTGCTGCCACCGCCGCTGCTGCTGTTGATTGTAAGTACCCCGCTGCTGTGATCCGCTCCCTCTCCTCCTCCCCTGGTGTCCTCTCCCCCTCCCCCTTCCCCATTGTCCTCTCTCCCCCCCCCTCCCCTTTTGTCTTCTCCCCCCCCCCCCCCCCCTTCCCTGAGTTTGCTCTCCCCCCCTCCCCTGAGTTTGCTCTCTCCCCCCCTCCCCTGAGTTTGCTCTCTCCCCCCTCCCCAGAGCTCGTTCTCACCGGTCCGGTCTGCTCGGTGTTGACCCCCTGACCGACCGCTGCCTGGCCCGAGTGACCCCCTGACGACCGCTGCCGGCCTGACCCCCTGACCGACCGCTGCCTGGCCCGAGTGACCCCCTGACCGACCGCTGCCTGGCCCGAGTGACCCCCTGACCGACCGCTGCCTGGCCCGAGTGACCCCCTGACCGACCGCTGCCTGGCCCGAGTGACCCCCTGACCGACCGCTGCCTGGCCCGAGTGACCCCCTGACCGACCGCTGCCTGGCCCGAGTGACCCCCTGACCGACCGCTGCCGGCCCGAGTGACCCTGACCGTCGTCGTCCGCCGCCCCTGACTGACCGTCGTCGTCCGCCGCCCCTGACTGACCGTCGTCGTCCGCCGCCCCTGACTGACCGTCGTCGTCCGCCGCCCCTGACTGACCGTCGTCGTCCGCCGCCCCTGACTGACTGTCGTCGTCCGCCGCCCCTGACTGACGTCGTCGTCCGCCGCCCCTGACTGACCGTCGTCGTCCGCCGCCCCTGACTGACCGTCGTCGTCCGCCGCCCCTGACTGACCGTCGTCGTCCGCCGCCCCTGACTGACCGTCGTCGTCCGCCGCCCTGACTGACCGTCGTCGTCCGCCGCCCCTGACTGACCGTCGTCGTCCGCCGCCCCTGACTGACCGTCGTCCGCCGCCCCTGACTGTCGTCGTCGTCCGCCGCCCCTGACTGACCGTCGTCGTCCGACGCCCCTGACTGTCGTCGTCCGCCGCCCCTGACAGACCGTCGTCGTCCGCCGCCCCTGACTGACCGTCGTCGTCCGCCGCCCCTGACTGACCGTCGTCGTCCGCCGCCCCTGACTGACTGTCGTCGTCCGCCGCCCCTGACTGACTGTCGTCGTCCGCCGCCCCTGACTGACTGTCGTCGTCCGCCGCCCCTGACTGACTGTCGTCGTCCGCCGCCCCTGACTGACTGTCGTCGTCCGCCGCCCCTGACTGACTGTCGTCGTCCGCCGCCCCTGACTGACCGTCGTCGTCCGCCGCCCCTGACTGACCGTCGTCCGCCGCCCCTGACTGTCGTCGTCGTCCGCCGCCCCTGACTGACCGTCGTCGTCCGCCGCCCCTGACTGTCGTCGTCCGCCGCCCCTGACAGACCGTCGTCGTCCGCCGCCCCTGACAGACCGTCGTCGTCCGCCGCCCCTGACTGACTGTCGTCGTCCGCCGCCCCTGACTGACTGTCGTCGTCCGCCGCCCCTGACTGACTGTCGTCGTCCGCCGCCCCTGACTGACTGTTGTCGTCCGCCGCCCCTGACTGACCGTCGTCCCGAAAGTTACACCAGTTAACGTTCACATACACGCACACTAATAAAAAGTTTACTTTTTTTTTTTTTTTTACACACGCACACAGCACATACAACATGTCACGCCCGTCCCGCTCATCAACGTCACAAAGGGTGTACTCGGCTGAGGAGGCATATGCTATACTTGCCTCCGATGCTGACAGTGAGGAAGTGGACCCCACGTTCCACTATTCCTCACATTCTTCCTCCGACAGTGAAATCTGCAGCAGTGACACCGACTCGCCACCACCACGAAGACGGCGGAGGACAAGAGATCGTCCGGAGCCAGAGGAAGAGGAAGAGGAGTCCAAGGAAGAGGAGTCTGAGCCTGGAGAAGAGGAGTCGGAGGAAGACCCACAGCCGTCAGTGAGTAACCCTCCACCTGGTGCTAGGCATGCCCAACCTAGCACCAGGGCCCCTGTGTGGATCCCCGTCCCTGATCGGTACACTCCACAGATTCCTGATTTTATTCCCCAATCAGGAATCCTGTTTGAGGCCACAAACTTCAGGGAAATTGACTTTTTCAAAGTCTTTTTCTCTGAGGACTTTGTGAGGCTCATGGTGGAGCAGACGAACCTGTACGCCCAACAGTTTCTGGTCCAAAACCCAGATTCCATCTTTTCTTCTTGGACTCCTGTGGACTCTGGAGAAATTATGAAATACTGGGGTTTGATACTTCATATGGGGATTGTGAACAGACCAGAAATGCGCCAATGCTGGAGTACAGATAAGTTTTTTCTAACTCCAGTGTACGGCGAAGTGATGGCCCGAAACAGATTCGACGCCATCCATAAATTTCTCCACTTTAGGGACAACACTGACAGCCTTCCCCGTAATGACCCGAATTTTGACAGATTGTTCAAAATTCGACCGGTCATCGACCACTTCAGCAGCAAGTTTGCTGAAGTGTACGTTCCCAAACGGGAAATTTGTGTGGACGAATCCTTCGTCCTTTACAAAGGTAGGCTTAGTTTCCGCCAATACATTCCCAGCAAGAGGGCCAGGTATGGGATAAAGCTCTACAAGCTTTGTGAGAGTACCTCAGGGTACACTCACAACTTTAGAGTGTATGAGGGGAAGGATTCGAGGATCGAGCCCCCAGAGTGTCCCCCTGCTCTGGGGGTATGCGGGAAAATAGTGTGGGATTTGATCCACCCACTACTTGATAAAGGTTATCATCTATACGTTGATAACTTTTATACAAGTGTCCCGCTCTTCAGATCCCTCTCTGCCAGAACTACCGCCGCTTGCGGTACTGTGCGCAGAAACAAGAGGGATCTCCCTATGCCGCTAATTGAGCAGCCTCTCCCAAGAGGTGAGAGCCGAGCTCAATGTAGCGGCAACATGGTACTGGTCAAGTTCAAAGACCGAAGGGATGTCTTTATCTTGACCACGATCCATGGTCCCGGCACCAGGGCCACCACCACCAGAGGTACCCCAGGACAGGTCCACAAACCGGAATGTGTCCTGGGGTACAATAAGAACATGGGAGGAGTTGATCGTTCTGATCAAGTCCTCAAGCCCTACAGGGCCACGCGGAAAACGAGGAAGTGGTACAAAAAACTGGCCGTGTACATTGTCCAAATGGCAATGTATAATGCATACTTGCTGTCACGATGTGCAGGTCACACCACTAACACCTTTCTTGAGTTCCAGGTGAAGGTGATCAAGGCCCTGTTGAATGGAGGAGAACGAAGACCAAGAGAAGAAGGAGGACGAGAACGAAGACCAAGAGAAGAAAGAGGAAGACGAAGAGTGGAAGATGAAGGGGGCCCCAGCACTCCTGGAACTCGATATTCCCACGTGGTACCAGGGCAACATTTTGCAGAGAAGGGGCCAAGAAAAAGGTGCCGGGTCTGCCATCAAAGGGGAAACAGAACGACCGTCCAAACCCAATGTAAAACGTGCCCTGACAAACCAGGTTTGTGTATCTTTGGATGTTTCGAAATCTATCACACGACCCCAGACTGACATGCACCCACAACATCATACACAAACACACACACACCCTGATGTACACTACAACACACCAACCTGACATACACACCCTGATGTACACTACAACACACCAACCTGACACACAGCCTGATGTACACTACAACACACCAACCTGACATGCACTACGATAAGTGCCCCCTTAGTCTTTACCATGGCTTTGGGGGTCTTATTCCGGTGCTAGAACAAATCCCTTCCTGCAGAAAGGCCAGGCCTCGCCTCACGGTGACCTGTCCTTCTGAAAGGCTGGGTACAGTTGTGTAATTATATGTGTAATTATATTATATGTGTGATTATATATGATTATATGTGTATGGGGTCACTTGTGGGGGAACTCCAATGTGTAGGCAAACAGGGGCTCTCCATACGCAACCTGGTGTTTGCTAACAATTGGAATTGTTAGCGGACACCATGTCGCGTTTGGAGAGCCCCTGTGTGCCTTAACATTGGAGCTCCCCCACAAGTGACTCCATTTTGGAAACTAGACACCCCAGGGAACTTATCTAGAGGGGTAGTGGGCATATTGAACCCCCAGGTGCTTCACAAATAAATGGGAAAAAAAAAAAAAGTGGAAAAAAAGTACTTTTTCGTTTTTACGGATTAATTTGTGAAGCACCTGGGGGTTCAATATGCTCACAACTCATCAGGATAAGTTCCCTGGGGTGTCTAGTTTCCAAAATGGGGTCACTTGTGGGGGAGCTCCAATGTGTAGGCACACAGGGGCTCTCCAAACGTGACATGTGTCCGCTAACAAGTTGACCTGATTTTCCATTCAAATTGTTATCGGACACCATGTTGCGTTTGGAGAGCCCCTGTGTGCCTACACATTGGAGTTCCCCCACAAGTGACCCCATTTTGGAAACTAGACACCCCAGGGAACTTATCTAGAGGGGTAGTGGGCATATTGAACCCCCAGGTGCTTCACAAATTGATCTGTAAAAATTAAAAAGTACTTTTTTTTTTCACAAAAATTTTGTTTTAGCCTAATTTTTTAAATTTTCAAATGGCCAACAGCATAAAGTTCATCCTAAAATTTGTTGGGCAATTTCTCCTGAGTACATCGATACCTCATATGTGGTCATAAACCACTCTTTGGGCGCACGGCAGGGCTCAGAAGGGAAGGAGCGCAATTTCACTTTTTGAATGGAAAATTAGCTCCAAAAGTCAAATTGCGCTCCTTCCCTTCTGAGCCCTGCCGTGCGCCCAAACAGTTGTTTATGACCACATATGAGGTATCGATATACTCAGGAGAAATTGCCCAACAAACTTTAGGATCCATTTTATGCTGTTGCCCATGTGAAAATGAAAGATTTGAGGCTAAAAGAACATTTTTGTTGGAAAAATTTAAATATCCATTTTTTGTTTCCACTTTGCTTTAGTTCCTGTGAAGCACCTGAAGGGTTAATAATCTTCTTGAATGTAGTTTTGAGTAGCTTGAGGGGTGCAGTTTTTAGAATGGTATAACTTGTGGGTGTTTTCTGTCATGTACACCCCTCAAACGGACTTCAAATGTGATGTGGTCACTAAAAAAAATGGTTTTGTAAATTTTGGTGGAAAAATGAAAAATTGCTGATGAACTTTGAACCCTTATAACTTCCTACCCAAAAAAATTTTTTTTCCAAAATTGTGCTGATATAAAGTAGACATGTGGGAAATATTATTTATCAACAATTTTGTGTCACATAACTCTCTGGTTTAGCAGAAAAAAAATTCAAAATTTGAAAATTTCGAAATTTTCAAAATTTTTGCCATATTTTTGATTTTTTCACAAATAAACGCAAAAATTATTGACCTAAATTTAATACTAACATGAAGCCCAATATGTCACGAAAAAACAATCTCAGAATAGCTAGGATCGGTTGAAGCGTTCCAGAGTTATAACCTCATAAAGGGACACTGGTCAGAATTGCAAAAAATGGCTCGGGCATTAAGGCTAAAATAAGCAAAAATGGGCTCGGGGGTGAAGGGGTTAAATATGTATTACAACAGGACATGGGGTGATGCTAATTAGAGATGGTCTAAGGAAATTAAATTAAGATCTTTTGTTACTGATGCAGATAAGGTGGAAGTGTTCTTTTACAGATCTGAAGGGTCTTCTGATGAAGGTGTGAACTGTGTCGATGTAATGACTCATGAATCCAGGTGTCACATTGAGTCACATTTTTAGAGATTGGAATATTCTTGTGGAGTGGAAGAAATCCCACTCCACTGAGCACTTCGCTCTATACAAGCAGTCCCTCAGTAACTTCAAGTCCGCACTCACTGCTGCAAAACAAGCCTACTTCTCATTTCTAATAACCTACCTGTCTCATAAACCTAAACAGCTATTCAAAACTTTCAATTCTCTACTCTGTCCCCCAGCACCTCCACCCTCTCCTCTTATCTCTGCTGAAGACTTTGCCTCTTTTTTCAAGAGGATTGATAACATCAGAGAAAGCTTTGATCCACTGTCCGCACAGCCTCTCCTCATAACTGCACAGCACTCCTCTTCCAAAGTCAGCTTTTCCACCATACCAGAAGATTAGCTCTCCTCCCTTCTGTCAAGATCACACCTCACCACCAGGGCTCTTGACCTGCTCCCATCCCACCTCATTCCCAACCTCACCAGTCTTCATCCCAACCCTAACCCATCTTCTTCAACTTAACACTAACTACTGGTGTCTTCCCCTCATTCTTCAAACATGCCTTGATCACACCCATCTTCAAAAAGTCCTCCCTCGACCCATCCTCTGTTTCTAGCTATTGGCCCATATCGCTTCTTCCCTTTGCCTCTAAACTACTGGAATAGCATGTCCATCTTGAACTGTCCTCCCACCTCTCCTTCTGCTCCCTCTTTGACCGCTTACAATCTGCCTTCCGACCGCATCACTCTGTCGAAACTGCAATAACTAAAGTTACCAATGACCTACTAAATGCCAAGAGCAAGAGACACTACTCTGTCCTCCTCCTCCTAGACCTGTCCTCTGCTTCCGGCACTGTAGACCCTTCCCTCCTGTTACAGATCCTTGAAACTCTTGCGGTCATAAACTTGGCCCTCTCCTGGATCTCTTCATATCAAACAGACCGGACATTGTGTCTCTCTCGCTGTCCCACACCACCTCCTCACCTTATCCCTGTCGGTGTCCCCCAAGGCTCGGTTCTTGGACCCGTACTTTTCTCCATCTACACCCTTGGCTTGGGATTGCTCAGATTCCCACGGCTTTCAGTACCATCTCTACGCTGATGCAAGTAATCAAGGTATCCAGAGGATTGAGCGCTCCCAAGGAGATTTACCTTATGATAAGGACACTGACTTCTTTTTCCTTCTTGGAGATTTATTTCAAATGGCTTCACAGTAGTAAACAGTCATAAAAGTCATAAAAGCATAATTAAAACAATGCATTTCGGCTATAAATGTCATAAAATAGCCTTCCTCAGGTATAAATAAATCTCCAAGAAGGAAAAAGGAGTCAGTGTCCTTATCATAAGGTAAATCTCCTTGGGAGCGCTCAATCCTCTGGATACCTTGATTACTTGCTTCATTCCACGGGCTCATAGCTGGGAGTTCCGCTCTCTGGAGGATAGCAGCAGCATACCAAGGAGACAAAGACCCCTGTAAGACCCCAGTGGGTTGATATGCGAAGAAACAAGACACAATAAAGGTGAGTTCTCTTGCCCAGTGTACTTCTGAGAAATATTGTACTTTTACATTTAGATCTGCGCCTGTTTTCTCTCTCCCCACCCTCCTCTGACCTACAGCCTCGAGGTCTATTGTGTGCAATCTCTACGCTGATGACACACAGATCTATCTCTCTGGAGCTGACATCACATCCTTACTAACCAAAATTCCACAATGTCTGTCTGCTATTTCATTCTTCTCTTCTGCTCGATTTCTACAACAAACATGGACAAAACATAATTCATTATCTTTCCCCCAACTCACTCTACCCCTCCACCAGACTCATCCATCAAAGGCAATCGCTGCTCACTCACCCCAGTCCCGCATGCTCAGTGCCTCGGAGTGATACTGGACTCTGCCCTCTCCTTCAAGCCACATATCCAAGCCCTTGCCATCTCCTGCCGACTCCAACTCAAAAAACATTCCTTGACCAAGATACTGCAAAAAAACGTTTACTTTTCCTCATTATTTCCCACCTCAATTATTATAATCTCCTGTTTTCTGGCCTTCCCCTTGCACCACTCCAGTCTATCCTAAACTCTGCTGTCCGAATAATCCACCTGTCTCCCCGCTATTCCCCAGTCTCTCCTCTCTGCCAAGCCCTTCACTGGCTCCCCATTTCTCAGAGGCTCTGGTTCAAAACCCTAAGTATGACATACAAAGCCGTCCACAATTTGTTTCCTCCGTACATCTGCGACATGGTTTCCTGATACCTACCCTCACGCAACCTTCGATCCTCTCAAGATCTCCTCCTCTACTCCCCTCTTATCTCTTCTTCCCACAACTGCATGCAAGATTTCTTCCGTGCATCTGCTTTACTCTGGAACTCTCTACCCCAACGCATCAGACTCTCGCCCACTGTGGAAACCTTCAAAAGGATCCTGAAGACCCACCTTTTCTGACAAGCCTACAACCTGCAGTGATCCTCACTCCACCAAACCACTGCACGACCAGCTATACCCTCTTCTATTGTATCCTCACCCATCCCTTGCAGACTGTGAGCCCTCGCGGACAGGGTCCTCTCTCCTTCTGTACCTTATATTGTTCATGTATTTGTACTTGTCTATGTATGCCCTTTCCACATGTAAAGTGCCATGGAATAAATGGCGCTATAATAATAAATAATAATTATTATTATGAGCTTGAATTCTCAGATTTTTCTTTCTCTATCATTTTTAAAGTGACCTTTCAATGTTAGGACTTTAAAATCTGCCATGTTGTGTCCAGGTCTAGAGAAGTGTATTCTTACAGGCGTGTCCAGCTCATTTTTTATTGTATGTCTATGTAGATTCAGCCTTGGTTGTAATTTTTGTTTTGTTTCACCAATATACGTTCCTTTAGTGCACCTTGTACATTGTACATTGTATCATGTACACCACATTGGAGGATGTACATGAAAAAAAGTCCATGATTTTATACTTGTGGTTTGTGTTGAGTATAGGGGCTGTAAGGTAGCGGTTAGGATCGGCACGACGGAAGGCAGTGACTCAGGCAACTGTTCACACAACACACAGTTTAATGGTACAGTTCAGGTATATTACAGACCTCCAGGTTCTGGGGCACAGCTGGTACAACTCTGTTCACCCAACACACACAGTACCTCTGTACTAGGACAGGCTCTGTCCGGGCCAGGTCCTCACTGCTAGGCTGTGTTATCAGCACACAACCACTCTCTCTCTCTGCACAGTCCTCTCTGAGAAAGCTCCCAGGCTGCTGTTAGCTTCACACAGCAGTTCCTCCTCTTCTCTCCCACTCCTCAGCCCAGGGCAGCTCATATCATCTCCTATCCCATCACAGGTGGGCTGAGTGCTTTCCATCAGCACTTAGCTCAGATCTCACTTCTGTTAACCCTGTGAGTGCTGCCACAGAGCAAAAGATACAATCCCCCATGTGCTGTGCACCGGTCAGGGGACACATCGGGGTCGCATCACCACATACCTCCCCCCTCTGTTCAAGCCCGTGGGGCGGAACACCAGCCCACGATTTGGGGCCTCGAGACAGGGGCTCCCCGTCCTCGGAGCCCACCGGTCGAGGGGACAGTCGACCAGGGCCGTCCGCGTCTGACACGCGGTCCCGTACCGGCACCAACTGTTTCCTTGTGTACCAAGACCAATCGGACCCAGTCACTCTATGTCTCAAAGGCATATCTGTGGGAGGTCTCCCCCTCCCCCATCGGCCAGTGTGGTAGCGCGGTCCACCTATCCTTTTAGCTATGTGGAGTCCTGACGCTATGTCGTCTGCTACACGATTGGGCAGGTCATCTGAGTCCCGTAGCCCTAAGTCCACAGTGGAGTCACTGTCTGTACCATGAGTACATCTACGGGTCTTGGGACGTTGTGGTTGGCGCTTCCGCACCTGTATGCGGGGGTTGTACGCTCTGAAACCTCCTGCCTTTACCTCTAGGGAACACCTATCGGGATTACACTCTTTCCCTATAGTGGTGACCCCTATGGCAGGTGTCCCAGAGTCGGGATCTTTGGGCTCAGGGCCTGGACCATTCACTACCTGAGGATTAGTTTGCCTCTCCCACAGAGTCCAGAACAGAGGAAAATCCCTCCCCAAAATCATATCGAAAGGCAGTGTCTTCACCACCCCCACTTCATGTCGAACCCGTCCGGACAGGGTAGTGATAGTGACCCTCCTTGTTGGATACCTACGGTGGTCCCCATGGACCCCAAGCACTCGCACCGTACGGCCGGTGGGTTGGGATCTAGAGGCCAAGGAGGCACACACAAGGGTCACACCACTCCCTGAGTCCAACAGGGCCATAGCGTCATATCCATTGAGCCGAACCTGGCACAAAACACTCCTTTTACGCCCAGTCCCATAGCGTCCTGCCCTGGCAGATTGGGCGAACATGGACATCCGGCGGGTATACCCACAGTCCATGGACTCCGTGTTGAGGGGACACTGCGCCATTGCGTGTCCTGACTCCTGGCATCGCCAACACCTTATGGCGGGGAAAAAATTATTTACGGTGCCCCGCTTAGGAGACCCGGGTTTCCGTCTCACTTCTGGGCGGTGCACATTCTCTGCCTGTGGTGGGGTTGAACCCAGCAGAGGCCCGGGTTGGGGGTCCCTAATTGCCGGTTTGGTGGATGCGGTCCGCCGTGCTGCACGCAGTGTCCCAGAGTCCCGAATCAAGTCTTGTGTAGCCACATGCCGCTCCACCACACTCACTACCTGATCTAGGGTACCCGGGTCACCTTGTCCCACCCACTGTTGGATGGAGACAGGCAGAGTGCGCACAAACCGGTCAACAACCACCCTCTCTATCATTTGTGCGGGGCTCAGGCTTTCAGGCTGCAGCCACTTCTTTACCAGGTGCAACAAGTCATAGGCCTGAGACCGGACGGGTTTACCCTCCTCAAAGGACCACTGGCTTACCCGTTGAGCCCTTACATACGTATTAACCCCCATTCTGGCAAGGATCTCACCTTTCAGAGTCCCATAGTCCATGGCGTCCTCTGTGCAGAGGTCTAGGTAGGCTTTTTGGGACTCTCCGGTTAAGTAAGGCGCCAACATTTCAGCCCACTGCTCTGGCGGCAGTTTCTCCCGCTCGGCAACCCTCTCAAATACCGCCAGGAAAGCTTCCACATCATCCCCCGGGGTCATCTTTTGCATGGCACGCCTTACCGCCTTCCGGATGCTGCTGTCATCTCCTTGACCTGGGGATGGAGCCGCTGGCTTTGCACGGATTGCCTCCGTCAGAAGATCCAACTGTCGCTGCTGATGCTCCTGTTGGCGCTGCTGATGCTCCTGTTGGCGCTGCTGATGCTCCTGTTGCTGCTGCATTTGCCTGATCAAGAGCTGATTAGCCTCCTGTTGTGCGACCTGCTGTTGCTGGTGCATTTGCTGCTGTTGCTGCTGTGCTTGCACCAGGTGCTTAAGCAAGTCCTCCATGCTGGCTGCTGGTTTGTACTGTAGTGTAGCAGGTTTCACCACTGACATGTGTGAACTGAGTTTGCCTTTTTTTTTTTCTTTCACCAAGTCATTGCCGTCAGCAACCAGGTTGCTGTGCCCCCATTCTCCACCACATGTAAGGTAGCGGTTAGGATCGGCACGACGGAAGGCAGTGACTCAGGCAACTGTTCACACAACACACAGTTTAATGGTACAGTTCAGGTATATTACAGACCTCCAGGTTCTGGGGCACAGCTGGTACAACTCTGTTCACCCAACACACACAGTACCTCTGTACCTAGGACAGGCTCTGTCCGGGCCAGGTCCTCACTGCTAGGCTGTGTTATCAGCACACAACCACTCTCTCTCTCTGCACAGTCCTCTCTGAGAAAGCTCCCAGGCTGCTGTTAGCTTCACACAGCAGTTCCTCCTCTTCTCTCCCACTCCTCAGCCCAGGGCAGCTCATATCATCTCCTATCCCATCACAGGTGGGCTGAGTGCTTTCCATCAGCACTTAGCTCAGATCTCACTTCTGTTAACCCTGTGAGTGCTGCCACAGAGCAAAAGATACAATCCCCCATGTGCTGTGCACTGGTCAGGGGACACATCGGGGTCGCATCACCACAGGGCTGTATCTGTTGGTGATATGTGGGAATAACTCTTGCATTTCTTGTTGTTACAGGGGAATGCGCCCGTCTGTGACGGTGATGTGAAGACAATTCTGACAAGAAGATTCCTTAAGTTGGGGGCTGTTTGTAGGAGAGCAATGGCAGTTCTGGGAATATTGCTTTCAGTCTGTGGTCTTTGTGGAATATGGGCTGAAGATCAGCGCCAATTTTCCTTAGGATGTTCGTGTGAGGATTGTATGTGACCACAAGAGTCACCCTGTGGTTGTCCTCCTCTTGTTTGTAATCCAGGAGGCTGCTTTTTGGGATCCTTGTGGCTCTGTGGATCTGTTCATCTATAACAAGTGGATGATACCCTTGTTGTAGGAATGTTTTCCTCAGTGATAGTAGGTGTAATGTTCTGTCCTCATTGTCTGATCAGATCCGAATGTACCTCAGAGCTTGACTGTAGATTATTGGTTTTTTTTTGTGTGTCTTGGATGAAATCTGTTCCATCTCAGGTATGCCGGACGTCTTATGGGTTTATGGTAAATAGACGTTTGTACGGTATTGTCTTTGTTGTATATGGTTGTGTTCAGAAAATGTATTTGTGACTGAAAAGTTGAGGGTGAGCTTGATTGTTGGGTGGAACGTGTTGAAGTTGCAGTGGAAGGTAAGCAGATCATCCTTTGAGCCTAACCAGATTATTAGTAGGTCATCAATTTAGCGGAAGTATGCTAGAGGTTTGATAGTGCAAGATGCCAAAAAGCCTTGCTCTAGTTTAGCCATAAATAGGTTAACACACTGTGGTGACATTTTGCTTCCCATGGCACTGCCCATACACTGTTGGTATATATTGTCCCCAAAAGAAAAATGGTTGTGGTGGAGCACAAACCTGATGAATTGCAGGGCTGGTTCCATAGCCAGAGTGTTGTTTTGGAGGAAATATTGCATTGCAGCAATCCCATCTTTGTGAGGAATGTTGGAGTAAAGAGATTCTACATCCATGGTGGCCAATATTGTATCCTCTGGAAATAGACCCAGGGCTGACAATTTGCAAACAATGTTCGTGGTGTCCTGAATGTAACTGTGTGTTTGCCTCATCAAGGGTTTTAAAATGTTCTCCACCCAGCCAGAGATATTCTTGGTTAATGTCCCAATACCAGAGATGATGGGTCTCCCTGGATTACCTTCTGTATGCATTTTAGGTAACATGTAGAAGGTGCCTGTTTGGGGGTTGTCTGGTATTAGGTCCAGTATGGAGGATGACATAAAGATCATCAATGGATTCGACTCTGTTAATTCACCTTTGTATTTGTTGGTGGGATCTTCTAGAAGGAGGGTGTAGTATTTTTTGTCCAAGAGTTGACTGTGTAATAATGAAAAATGAGACCGGGATAAAATATTGAGCACACTGAAATTTAAATAATACTTCATACAAAATCCTTTGTTTGTGATGACGCTTCAAGACGCCTCCTGTATGGAGACACTAGTTGCCTGCATTGCTCAGGTGTGATTTTGGCCCATTCTTAAACACAAATACTCTTCACATCCTGAAGGTCCTGTGGATCCTTCTACCAACTCGGAGCTCCTTCCATACATTTTCTATTGGATCCAAGTCAAGTGATTGGCTCAGTCAATTGAGCAGCTTTACTTTTTTGTCTGCAACAAAAAGAGTTTCCTTGGCTGTGTGCATGGAATCATTGTCTTGCAGAAATGTTCACCCTCATTTAATCTTCATCATCCTGGTAGATGGCAGCAAACATTTATCAGGAATGCCTCAGGACAATGTCCATTCATCCTTCCTTCAATCATATAAAGTTTGCCAGTGCCGTATGATGTGTCCAACCTCCCCACTGGTGGTGTTTTTTGGGTGATATGCAGCGCTAAACATGGTGTATATTTGGCATCTAAAGAGTTCAATTTTAGTATCAACTGACCAGACTGTATTCTCCCAGTAATTCACAGGCTCATCTAAATGTTAAATGCAAACTTTAAACGTGGTTGAAGAAGCTTCCTGTTCTGCAATGAAGTCATGCATGGTGAGCATGCACACAGGAGCGTGAATACAGGCCATCGAGCGTCAGTGCATTACTTATTGTTTTCTATAAAGCAATTGTAGTTGCCGATTCCAGGTCTTTCTGTAGCTCTCCACAGATGGTTCTTGGCTTTTGGACAACTCTTCTGATAATCATTTTCACTCTTCTGTCTGAAATCTTGCGGGGAGCACATTGTTGTGGACCATTTATGGTAAAATTATGTTCTTTCCACTTCCAGATTACGGCCAGAGCAATGCTCACTGGATCCTTTAATAGTTTAGAACAGGGGTCTTAAACAAGCGGCCCGCATGCGGACCCTGGGGCTTCACTGTGCGGCCTGAAGCACCATAGACAACTTAACCATGTCGGCGGTCCAGTGCAGGGGGCCACCGCGGTCCCCCTGTTTTATGACTTCCGGTCGTGGAACGGACAAGCTCTGTAGCTCCAGCCAATGAGATGCCCGCAGCTGCCGTTGGCGTATGATGTCACGTGCGGGTCTCTCATTGGATGGCGGCTTGCATTGATCTTGCTGAGATTCTGAGCTTGTCAGTACCGCGGCCGGAAGTCATAACACAGTGGGGACCCCCTGCACTGAACCACTGACATGGTTAAGGATAGAAAATTGTGAGAGAGAATGTGTGTGTGTGTGTGTGTGTGTGTGTGTGTGTGTGTGTGTGTGAGAGAGAGAATGTGAGAGTGTAAGTGAGAGTGTGTGTAAGTGATTGAAAATGTGTGAGTGTGAGAGAGAGAATGTGTGAGTGTGTGAGAGTGAGTGAGTATACGTATATATGCATGTAAAGAGAAGGTAGACCAGGATGGGGACATCACTACAAATGGGGACCGGGATCGGGGACATCACTACAAAAGGGGACCAGGATGGGGGGACATCACTATAAAAGGACACCAGCATGTGGGACATTACTAAACTATGGGGGCCAGGATGTGGACACACTACAAGAAGGGAACCGGAATAGGGTATTACTACAATATGGAGACATTACTACATGATGAGCACCAGAATGAGACATTAGTATATGATGAGGTCCAGGATGGTCACATTACTACAAGAAGGGGATCAGGGTGGGAGACATTACTACAATATGGAGACCAGGATGGGGCATTACTACAATGGGACCAGGAAGAAAACTTTACTACAAGATGAGGCCCAGGGAGAGAATATTGCTACAAGAAGGGAATCAGGATCGGGACCAGGGTGGAGGTATTACTACAAGAGGAGAACAAGGATGTAGGACATTACTATAGGATGGGGACCAGCATGGGATCATTAAGAAAAGAAGGGGACCAGGATGGGGACATTACTAATCGAAGGGAACCAGGGTGGGGACATTACTAAAAGTAGAAGATCAGGATTTGGACATTACTACATTGAGCAAACAATTCTGGTATTACTAAAAATGTCACTTAGTCCTCCTACAAGCAATGCGGCTCCCCCATATCAATTCTTTTCTATGCGTGGCCCATCAAACCAGCCATGTTTGAGACCCCTGGATTACAAATTCTGTAACCAATGCCATCAGTATATTTTGCAACAATACAATTGTGAAGGTCTTGTCACAGCTCACTTGATAATGAGACACCTTTTTATCGTCCATCAGTTGAACCAGCTAATATTTATTAGTAAGTGACAGGATTGCTTTTTAATAACTGATGGATTTCAGCTGGTGCCATGACTTTCCATGGCATTTTTCGCCTCTCTTTTTTCATGTGTTCAATACTTTTTCTTGAGTTATTTCTCATTACCACACATAATCAATGTACATATGGTTTGATTTCTTTCGTGTTCTATACATATCTCACCTACTGTACAGTCTATGAATAGCTGGTCATGGGCTGAACTGCATTAAAAACTATTTCATTATAAATTAGAGGTTTTAATGAATTGGAGTTTTTTCTTACAGCAATAACTGGAATTTCACAGAATTATGATCTGACTTCCCAAAGACATGTACAGACGGTATATAATGTAGTTAACCCCAATTGTGACTAAGTTCTAAGCCATTGCAGATCCAATCATTCACACAATAGAAACTGACTGCAAGTCAAGACAAAAAAAGAAATTCACAGTCCTGTGATATCCAGAAATAGCTGCAGCTTTCGATTCACATTTTCAAGAGTAGATTGCATCAAATGAAGGTCAGACAATCAATGGTAATGGAAAGCTTTGAACACTCTGGAGCTTTGAACATTTTTTTTTTTTGGGGGGGGGGGGGGTGAAGTAGGGGGGAGGACAATCATTACCAGTGTTGGAAACCTATGTGGCACATATACAGTAATGTGCAAATATTTATGGCATGTGTGGGGAAAAAAAGCTGCAAAACTAAGGAGTGAAGACAAAGGGCATCCACAACAAATAGTGATGTGAATTATTGTAGATTTCTCTTTTGTTTATTCACTTTGGAATTATTCCACAGGAGAAAGTTAACAAAAAGAATAAAAAAATAAAATAATAAACACACAGGTGACCACACGAACCCCATGATTATGGTAACTACATGTGGATCACTCATAGGACTTTACACATCTGCATATTACTCTGCACTGACATTCTAAAACGGAGTGTCATGGAATAGTATAGCATAGGCTATTAGACACAGCCAGACTATGCATACAGAAGGCAGAGATGGTTTATTGTCTCTGTATGCTTCATCGTTGTATATAAGGTGCTGCACAAGTGCTGTGTATAGGGTATGAGAAATGCTAACTCTGAAGCCAGCGATCATGTTATTGCTGGATCCTAGCAGGAACCAGGAGATATTGAGTCGTAGCAGATCCAGATCAACTCTACTATTAAAGTAGGAGGCTGAATTTGTTCTTTGACTAGGGTTCCTATGCAAACCCCACTTAAAAAGGAAAGCAATAATATAAACATATGTTTAACCCCTTAGTGACTGAGCCAATTTCCACCTTAATGACCAGACCGTTTTTTGTAATTCTGACCATTGTCCCTTTATGAGGTAATATCTCTGGAACTCTTCAAAGGATCCTAGCGATTCTGAGATTGTTTTTTCGTGACATATTGGGCTTCATGTTAGTGGTAAATTTAGGTTAATAATTTTTGCGTTTATTTGTGAAAAAATAAAAAATTTGGCGAAAATTTTGAAAATTTAGCAATTTTCACATTTTGAATTTTTATTCTGGTAAACCAGAGAGTTATATGACACAAAATAGTTAATAAATAACATTTCCCACATGTCTACTTCACATCAGCACAATTTTTGAAAAAAAAAAAAAATTTGTTAGGACGTTATAAGGGTTCAAAGTTCATCAGCAATTATTCATTTTTCCAGCAAAATTTACAAAACCATTTTTTTTGTGACCACATCACATTTGAAGTCCCTTTGAGGGTGTACATGACAGAAAACACCCAAAAGTGACACCATTCCAAAAACTGCACCCCTCAAGCTACTCAAAACTACATTCAAGAAGATTATTAACCCTTCAGGTGCTTCACAGCAGCTAAAGCAAAGTGGAAATAAAAAATGGACATTTTAATTTTTCCAACAAAAATGTCCTTTTAGCCTAAATTTTTTCATTTTCACATGGGCAACAGGATAAAATGGATCCTAAAATTTGTTGGGCAATTTCTCCTGAGTACACCGATACATCATATGTGGTCATAAACCACTGTTTGGGCGCACGGCAGGGCTCAGAAGTGAGGGAGCGCAGTTTGACTTTTGGAGCTAATTTACCATTCAAAAAGGCAAATGGCGCTCCTTCCCTTCTGAGCCCTGCCGTACGCCCAAACAGTGGTTTATGACCACATATGAGGTATCGGTGTACTCAGGAGAAATTGCCCAACAAATTTTAGGATGCATTTTATCCTGTTGTTCATGTGAAAATGAAAAAATTGAGGACAAAAGAAAAATTTTTGTGGAATAGAAAGTACTTTTTTAATTTTACGGATCAATTTGTAAAGCACCAGAGGGTTCAACGTGCTCACTATGCATCTAGATACGTTCCTTGGGGGGTCTAGTTTCCAAAATGGGGTCACTTGTGGGGGAGCTCCAATGTTTAGGCACACAGAGGCTCTCAAAACGCGACATGGTGTCCGCTAACAATTTGAATGGAAAATTAGCTCCAATTGTTAGCGGACACCAAGTCACGTATGGAGAGCCCCTGTGTGCCTAAACATTGGAGCTCCCCCACAAGTGACCCCATTTTGGAGACTAGACCCCCCAAGGAACTTATCTAGATGGGTGGTGAGCACTTTGAACCCCAAGGTGCTTCACAAATGAATCCGTAAAAATGAAAAAAGAACATTTTTGTGGAATAGAAAGTACTTTTTAAATTTTACGGATCAATTTATAAAGCACCAGAGGGTTCAACGTGCTCACTATGCATCTAGATACGTTCCTTGGGGGGTCTAGTTTCCAAAATGGGGTCACTTGTGGGGGAGCTCCAATGTTTAGGCACACAGGGGCTCTCCAAACGCAACATGGTGTCCGCTAACAATTTGAATGGAAAATTAGCTCCAATTGTTAGCGGACACCAAGTCACGTATGGAGAGCCCCTGTGTGCCTAAACATTGGAGCTCCCCCACAAGTGACCCCATTTTGGAGACTAGACCCCCAAGGAACTTATCTAGATGGGTGGTGAGCACTTTGAACCCAAGGTGCTTCACAAATGAATCCGTAAAAATGAAAAAAGAACATTTTTGTGGAATAGAAAGTACTTTTTAAATTTTACAGATCAATTTGTAAAGCACCAGAGGGTTCAACGTGCTCACTATGCATCTAGATGTGTTCCTTGGGGGGTCTAGTTTCCAAAATGGGGTCACTTGTGGGGGAGCTCCAATGGTTAGGCACACATGGGCTCTCCATACGCGACCTGGTGTCCGCTAACAATTTAAATGGAAAATTAGCTCCAATAGTTAGCGGACACCATGTCGCATATGGGGAGCCCCTGTGTGCCTAAACATTGGAGCTCCCCACAAGTGACCCCATTTTGGAAACTAGACCCCCCAAGGAACATATCTAGATGCACAGTGAGCACTTTCAACCCCCTGGTGTTTCACAAATTAGTCCGTAAAAAGGAAAAAAAGATTTTTGTGAAAAAAAAAAAGTACTTTTTCATTTTTACGGATCAATTTGTGGAGCACCTGGGGTTTCAAAGCGCTCACTATGCATCTAAATAAGTTCCTTGGGGGGTCTAGTTTCCAAAATGGGGTCACTTGTGGGGGAGCTCCAATGTTTAGGCACACAGGGGCTCTCCATACATGACATGGTATGCGCTTACAATTCCAATTGTTAGTTGACACCATGTCACGTATGAAGAGACTATGTGCTAAACATTGGGGCTCCCCCACAAGTGACCCCATTTTGTAAACTAGACGCCCCAAGGAACTTATCTAGATGCATAGTGAGCATTTTGAACCCCCAGGTGTTTCACAAACTGATCCGTAAAAATGAAAAAGTACTTTTTTTTCCACACAAATCTTCTTTTTTTCCTTTTTACGGACTAATTTGTGAGGCACCTGGGGGTTTAAAGTGCTCACTATGCATCTAGATACGTTCCTTGGGGGGTCTAGTTTCCAAAATGGGGTCACTTGTGGGGGAGCTCCAATGTTTAGGCACACAGGGGCTCTCCATATGCGGCATGGTGTCTGCTAACAATTTGTATGGAAAATTAGCTCCAATAGTTAGCGGACACCATGTCGCATATGGGGAGCTCCTATGTGCCTAAACATTGGAGCTACCGCACAAGTCACCCCATTTTGGAAACTAGACGCCTCAAGGATTATATCTAGGAGTATAGTGAGCATTTTGAACCTACAGCTACTTCACAAAATTTGATAAAGTCATATTGAACATTTTCTTTTTTTCACACAATTTCTCACTTTTAGAGCATGTGCACAAGATACGGAGACACCGTGTCCTGGTTGTCTCCTCTCCTGCTTTTTTTTTTAGTATTTCTTTATTGAATTTAAAAAAAAAAAAACGACGTGGGGCTTCGCCATATTTTTGGTCCAGCCAGGTACAGCAGGCAGCTACGGGCTGCCACCAACCCCTTCTGCCTAGTTTTACCTGGCTGGAAACCAAAAATATAGGGAAGCCCTATTGTTTTTTTAATTATTTCTTGAAATAATTTTAAAGAAAATGGCGTGGGCTTCGCCACATTTTTGGGCCAGCCAGGTACAACTAGGCAGCTGGGGGCTGGAATCCTCAGCGTAGGGAGGCCCAAGCTTTCTGGGCCCCCCCGCTGTGAATTGCAGTCCGCAGCCGCCCCAGAAAATGGCGCATTCATAGAAGCGCCATTTTCTGGCGCTGTATCCAGCTCTTCCAGCTGCCGTGTAGCGGTGGCAGACTGGGTAATAAGGGGTTAATGCCAGCTTTTTTTGCAGCTGGTACTAAGCCCGAGATTCTTAATGTCTGGCCAATATTAGACCGGGCCATTAAGAATCCCTAGTAAATTGTAAAGAAGACACAAGACAGAAAAAAATATTTTTATTAGAAAAAACACACAGACACTATTTAGACCCCATCTTTATTATTCTTTGGCATCCGACGTAGTCCAGTAGGAAGGTCCGACGTACTCCAGCAGGAAAGTCCGACGTAGTCCAGTGGGAGGTCCCTCGATGATTTTCAGTCTTTTACAGCATATGGGGGCGTCCCCCATATGCTATAAAATCTGGCATTCTTCCAGGAGAATGACAGGTCATGACCTCAGTAGGATGATATCAGGTCAGGATCCTTGGTTCACAAAGCGTCAATTGTAATCCCATTATGGGATCACAATTGACCCTTTGTGAACCAAGGATCCTGACCTGACATGACCTCACTGAGATCATGAGCTGTCAGTCTATGCAGAGACTGCTCTGTCTGCTAACAGACTGACAGTTCTTGACCTCAGTGAGGTCATGGCAGGTCAGGATCTTTGGTTCACACAGGGGTCAATTGTGATCCCATCATGGGATCACAATTGACCCTTTGTGAAATAAGGATTCTGACCTGACCTCACTGCGATCATGAGCTGTCAGTCTAATGACAGACAGTGCAGTCTCTGCATAGACTGACAGCTCATGATTGCAGTGAGGTCATGTCAGGTCAGGATCCTTAGGCCGTCGTTATGGGGTTAAACATTAAAATGCCTCCTCAAAGGTCTTTTATGTCAGAAAGTGAAAAAAGAAATATAGAAAAAGAAAAGACGAAGAAAAAGAAAGTTAAGAAAAAAAAAAGAGATAAAAAGAACAAATAGGAAAAAAAGAAAGATAATAAAGGAAGAAAAGCGAAAGGAAAAATGGGAAAAAAAGATAAGAAAGAAACAAACATAGGAAAAATAGGGGTGAAAAAGAGAAAGAAAGATAAGAAACATATTAAAAATAGGACAGAAAGAGAAAAAGAGAAGAGAAAGAAAGAAAGAGAAAGAAAGAAAGAAAGAAAGAAAGAAAGAAAGAAAGAAAGAAAGAAAAAAGAAAGAAGAAAAGAAAGAAAGATGTTGCTCTGTATCTTTTTTACTGATCAACATGTGAGCACTGCACTCAGACTCTGTCCACTGCTGTAAGATAAGACCGCTGCGGGGAACCAGAGGAAGAGTGGGCATCAGTCTCTTTTTTCATTTAAAGTAAGGGGCATGATGGGAGGGCATGTATCAGGATGGGGGACCATTTACCAGGATGGAGGACCATTTACCAGGATGGGGGCCGGCCATATACCAGGATGGGGGCCGGCCATATACCAGGATGGGGGCCGGCCATATACCAGGATGGGGGCCGGCCATATACCAGGATGGGGGCCGGCCACATACCAGGATGGGGGCCGGCCACATACCAGGATGGGGGCCGGCCATATACCAGGATGGGGGCCGGCCACATACCAGGATGGGGGCCGGCCACATACCAGGATGGGGGCCGGCCACATACCAGGATGGGGGCCGGCCACATACCAGGATGGGGCCGGCCATATACCAGGATGGGGGCCGGCCATATACCAGGATGGGGGCCGGCCATATACCAGGATGGGGGCCGGCCATATACCAGAATGGGGGCCGGCCATATACCAGAATGGGGGCCGGCCATATACCAGAATGGGGGCCGGCCATATACCAGAATGGGGGCCGGCCATATACCAGGATGGGGGCCGGCCATATACCAGGATGGGGGCCGGCCATATACCAGGATGGGGGCCGGCCATATACCAGGATGGGGGGGGCCATATACCAGGATGGAATAGGGGCTGAAATAGATTAATAGCATTGCAATAAATTTAAATGGGGAAATTTAATTTGACAAAAGAGGAAACTGAGTTAGGAGCTTAGTCATGGAATGAGTTACTCTTAAGTCAAGGTATTACTGTATGTCTAATATCTAAACATAATTTCTGTGCAAAGGGGAGTACAATTTATGAGGTTAAAATGTTTTTTTTTTCTTTTTCTAGTGGTCCCTTTTGATTACAATTAAGAAAAGTGAAAAATAAATACATTTCCTTTTTTTTTGTACATTTTCCCTCCAACATCAGAAAAACATGAATATATGATATAAAAACAACAATCCTTTTGCACTCAATTAGCATAAATGTAGTGTAAATTGTAGGGTAAATTCATAGAAAAAGCTACTATATATATTACAACATTTGAGTATACATCAAACATTAAATCCGACTCCAATAAGAATGATGTTCATACAAATATACCGCATTTAACCTCCCTGGCGGTCTGTTTAGTTCTAGAATAATTTGCTAAAAGCGGGCTACCCGCGTTCGCGGTAGATGCGGTTAAAAAACCGCATCTGCCGCACTTGCCGCATAGCTGCCGCACTTGTGCCGCACTTGCGGCGCGGTTGCGGTAATCTGCATAGGAACCAACCACCTCTGATGACCCTCATACATTGTTAATATGTGCCCCTGCAGCCTAGTAAACCATTAGCAGCACTGTTGTTGTGTGCAAAGTGGCTGCAGTAGAAGTGCGATAATGATGTTATACAGTTACATGCCTGGTACTTGAGGCCGTCTCCCTGTGTGTGCTGGGACGTGTGGGCTGTGCTCATCATGTCTGCTCGCCCCCTCCCTTATGCACGCCCCCTCTCAGCCTGCTATAGTGCTGTGAGGATGATTGTGTCATAAAGGGGCGGGGCTACCGTGATGCCGCGATTTAGCCCCCCCCCTTTTAAATGACGCAATCAGCCTCACATCACTATAGCAGGCTGAGAGGGGGCGTGCATAAGGGAGGGGGAGAGCAGACATGATGAGCACAGCCCACAAGTGCCAGCACACACAGGGAGACGGCCTCAAGTACGCAGGCATGTAAGTATATAACATCATTATCGCACTTCTACTGCAGCCACTTTGCACACAACAACAGTGCTGCTAATGGTTTACTAGGCTGCAGGGGCACATATTAACAATGTATGAGGGTCATCAGAGGTGGTTGGTTCCTATGCAGATTACCGCAACCGCGCCGCAGCCGCGCCGCAAGTGCGCACAAGTGGCACAAGTGCGGCAGATGCGGTAGATGCGGTAGATGCGGTTTTCTCACCGCATCTGCCGCGAACGCGGGTAAGCCCGAGCCTGACTCGGGGTTAACGCTTCTGGTAGTGAATGTTAACCCCGAGTCAGGCTCGGGAATAACGCTAGGAAGGTTAAGATATTTATATGGCTGTATGAAGGTAATCTTCAACTGCAAAAGTGGTGGGGTGAATATTGTAAAGTGTAACCAAGTCTGTAGAATAGGAGACCTGATAGTCCAATATTAAGGTCCAAACAATTCCTCCGTGTTTCAGGCGGTGTGGTAATAAACAGAGTTATGTTGAAGTGGTGTCTGTAGTTCAAGCTCTATCCTGATATACAGAGCGTCCCCAGCCGGTGGTGTACACTCACTTACGCTCTCTTATGGGAGTGCTCTCAGGCCACCAAGCAGTGATGCAATGTCTTGGTGCATGTGCAGACAGCAAACTGGCTTCAATCCAACAGTGTTCAAAAGCAATATGGCTTACTTTTATTATTAGTAGTATTATTTATTTTTATAGCACCATTAAATTCCATGGTGCTTTACAAGTGGAAAGGGCGAACAAAGACAAGTACAGTATATATAGACAATCAAGTCACACAGGTACAGGAGGAGAGAGGACCCTGTCCACGAGAGCTCATAGTCTATGAGGGACGAGGGAGGATACAGTAGGAGAGAGTAGAGCTGATCATGTGGCGGTGTGGTGGACCAAGTCTCCTTCCAGGTTGTAGGCCTGTCAGAAGAGGTGAGTTTTCAGGTCTCTTTTGAAGGTTTCCAGGGTAGGCGAGTGTCTGATATGATGGGGAGAGAGTTCCAGAGTACAGTGGATGCACAGGAGAAGTCTTGTATGCGGTTGGGAGAAGAAGAGGTAAGTGGAGAGTAGAGAAGGAGATCTTGAGAGGATCGCAGGTTGCGTGAGGGTAGGTATTGGGAGACCACGTATGGAGGGGACAGGTTGTGGATGGCTTTGTATGTCATGGTTAGGGTTTTAAACTGGGGCCTCTGAGAAATGGGGAGCCAGTGAAGGGCTTGGTAGAGGGGAGAGACTGACAGGGAGGACAGGGAGCAGGAGGTTACAGTAGTTGAGGCGGGAGATAATGAGGGCATGAACAAGTGTTTTCGCAGTGTCATGGTCAAGGAAAGTGCGGATCCAGGAAATATTTTTGAGCTTGAGGCGGCAGGAAGCGGTGAGGGCTTGGATGTGAGGCTTGAAGGAGAGGGAAAAGTCGAGAATTACCCCAAGGCACCTAGCATGGGGGACTGGGGAGAGTGAGCAGCCATTGATATTGATGGATAAGTCTGGTAGAGAAGGAGAGCGAGGTGGGGGGGAAGATGGTGAACTCAGTTTTATCCATGTTCAGTTTTAGAAAGTGAGCAGAGAAGGAGGATGAGATGACGGACAGACATTGTGGAATTTTGGGTAGTAGGGAGGTGATGTCAGGTCCAGACAGATAGATCTGGGTGTCGTCGACGTAGAGATTATACTGAAGGCTGTGGCACTCAATGAGTTGTCCCAGGCCAAAGGTGTGGATGGAGAAAAGTGGGGGTCCAAGAACCGAGCCTTGGGGAACACCGACAGATAGGTGGTAGGGTGAAAAGAAGGTGTGAGAGTGGGTGACGCTGAAAGTCTGGTCAGTTAGATATGAGGAGATTCAGGAGAGGACTAGGTCAGTGATAGCAAGAGATTCCTGAATCTGTAGCAGGAGGGAAAGGTCTACAGTGTCGAATGCAGAAGATATGTCAAGGAGGAAGAGGAGGACTGAGTAGTGTCGCTTGCTCTTGGCAGTCAGTAGGTCGATGGTGACTTTGGTTAGGGCTGTTTCAGTGGAGTGATGAAAGCGGAAGCCGGATTTTAGGCGATCAAAGAGGGAGCTGGAGTAGAGGTGGGAGGACAGTTCCTTCCTCAGGAATCCATTACAATATTCACCGCCACTTTTACAATTACAGATTACCTTGTCAAGCAGTCATGAGTACCTTCAGTTCGGTTATTTGTAAGAATATGAATCTCATTGGAGTTGGGTTTAATTTTTGATGTCTACTCGAGTGTTGTAATTAAACAGCTTTTACTGTGAATATACCCTACTGTCTAAGTTACATTTATTTTAACTGAACGCAAATTGATTGTTGTATTTATAGAATTTTTTTGTCTCCAATTAGGGGGATATTACACACATTTTTTGCAGCGTATTAGCATAGAAAGATACTTGGGGCTCATGCATATGAAAGAAATAAATTAATAGGAAAAATACATATTAAAAACAAAAATTGGGCCCCAGGTATCATGAAAAATATAAGTGAAAATCATTTTAATACTCAAGTGATAAAAGTATTTAGAACTATTAAAAGCACAAATATGGGAAAAAAATTAAAATGTGCCAGGTTGGGTATGGGGACAATGGCCTGATCTTGTCTTGGTTAAAATCATATGCACATATGCACCTGGTGGCTTACAAATTGTATTATTTCATAAATGTAGAGAGAATCTGAACAAAAGACAGAACACATGATACGATGCAGGGTAACGGCAGGAGCATTTGGCAACAGCAGGAGCAGGGGGCAAGGGCAGGAGCAGGGGGCAAGGGCAGGAGCAGGGGCAAGAGCAGAGCAGGGCAACGCAGGAGCAGGGGGCAACGGCAGGAGCAGGGGGCAACGGCAGGAGCAGGGGGCAACGGCCGGAGCAGGGGGCAACGGCAGGAGAGGGGGCAACGGCAGGAGCAGGGGGCAACGGCAGGAGCAGGGGGCAAGGGCAGGAGCAGGGGGCAAGGGCAGGAGCAGGGGGCAACAGCAGGAGCAGGGGGCAACGGCAGGAGCAGGGGGCAACAGCAGCAAATATGTACAGTTATTTCAAGGCTAGCTTTGTCAGACGGACATTTTCAAATAAATTGCCAACAACTACCACATGCTACAAATGTCATGATACACCTAGTCTTTGAATAATTTACATTACATATATTTACCTGGTTCTCTGCAGCTCTACCAGTCTGACCAACAAATACTCTCTCAAACCTGAAAATAGACACAATTCATATAAGACGTCTACAAAATCAATTCTAAAATCAGTCCACTAAAAATGTGGTGTATCTTAGAGTTACACAGCAAGATTTAAAAGGACAAAATAAAGGAGATAATAATAATAGTAATTATCACCATCAATTTGATATATCCCAACTTTTGCTATCTTTAGTACGTTTAAATTGAATGCTGCCATTTAAAGTGATGATTCGTCCTATAAACAATCGCATCCACATAGTTCAGTGTCAATGGAACAGTTATAAAGCTATAGCTCTTGGAAGAAAAGAAGGAAAAATGGAAGGTCAAAAAACAAAAATTGGATCCAGGGACTTCAGACGTTAAAAGATTTATTAAATAAAAATGTATTGACGGTGTTTCTGTGCAATAAAAGGCCGCTTACCGGGGGTACGGAGGTATTCTCAGACCGACCCCGTTACAATCTGTAGGTTTATATTCTCAGGCCTTTACTATTTATGTGATAGGCGCCTGCTATCCAGAGGACTCCATGATCATCTCCTGCACAGAGGGACATGTACTGAGCTTTGGGTGACCTCACTGGACGAACAATGATTACAGGAGAGGGCAACACGGCTCTTTAGTAAATTTTAGGGTTTTCCGGGATTGGAGAACAGAATATAAAGAAATAAATACAGAAGCAAAGTTATCCCAAAACCTTCTGTGTAGCTTACATTTGAATATCTTGGCATGGAAACTCAAAGGGAGAAGTCAGGCACGCCTTATTTGCACTCACAAACTTCTACAGCCTCCACACAAGTCACCTAATATTGTCCTGACCACCCTAACAGATGCTGGATTAGTACTATTCCCCGAACCACCGCGTGATGACATAGCGGCAGATGACCGGTGATTACCTCTCATGGCGAAGGAAAACATTGTTGAGGTTGTCATTCACTATAAGAAGCTCCTCTGTGAGTTGTTCGTGGGTCACTCGGGGTATCAGCTCCAGAACTCGCTGCTGCATGGATCGGCACGTACGGTTCAACTCCTGGAGAAAAACAAGCAACGGTGATGTCTAGTGACAAGTCTGATGAGTGGCACACAACAACAGGAATGAATGACATGCTGTGTCCTGCCATAACATAGGACACACCGACACTGGCTATAAAGTAACTGGAACAACGACCATACACTTGAAAATAAACCGAAAAGCTAAGTCACATATAGAGTCATTTTTGCATTATAAGAGGTCCTGCAGGTCCTACTAGGTGAAGGATCTGTCAGGTCAATCAAGTGATTAGTCATGTGGCCGGAAGGAGCTGTAAAATGTGGGAATGTAGTAGAGCCGTGATTGAACAGCAGAGTTGTGTGCGTGTGTGGCAAAGCAGCAGAGTGAAAGTGTGTGTGTGTGTGTGTGTGTGTGTGTGTAGCAGAGCTCTGTGTGTACATAGAATACATAAATACATATACATATATATTATATATTTATTTTTTAATGGGAACCCAGACTCATACCAGCTATGATAAAATGTACAGTTTTTATTACAATTATTCACTATCAATCCTTATAACAATACTCACCAAATTAGACCATGCCAGTGTAAAGGCTGGCAAGTCATCTCAATCATTTGGATAAATATAGTGTATCAATTTATTAGTCCTCTAATTCTATATGAAGAATGAACAGAGTCCTCCCCAGAATATAAGGATCTGTATCACAATAGAACATGAATTGATAGTCTCTGCTGTGTTCACGTATTCACTTACAAATGTACAATCCCTGACAAAAGTTATGTTGCTTATCCATGTTATGTAAATAAAAGCTTATAACCTCACGTTAAATTCATCCATTGGTTTTAGAAATTACTCTTTTGAAAGCTGAAACCCTCCGAAATGTGGTTTAGATTAAGAAAATAAATTTGCATCAATGCTGAAATATTGATCATTTAATGAAAACAGAATGGTCAGATTTTGGCAAGACAAAAGTTGTCGCCTGGTCATATAATGCACCCAATCCTAGTTTACATCCTCACCTGTGCTCAGTAAATAATCGGTTAATTAGTGGGTGAGTATGAAAAGAAACCCAGCATCCCAGACCTTCACTTGAACTGCAACTTGAGCTCTGACAACATGCCAAAAATCCACCCAGCGACCAAAGCCTTGATTATCAAGAGGCTAAAGACCAGATCCACTGCAGAGGTGGCTGGCACCTTTAATGTGTCTCAGTGTCAAGTACAAAGAATTATAAAAAGATTTGAAGAGACTGGAGATGTGTTTGACAAGCCCAGGTCCTGCAGACCCCGCAAGACAACTGCTCAGGAGGAACGTTTGTTGGTTAGAAAATCCAAAGCAAGCCCCTCTTCCATTGCAGCAGAGCTCCAACAGGCCTGGTCACATCAAGTCCCTGTGTCGACTAGAACAGTTTGTAGGATTCTGTCTCGAAATGGCCTCCATGGTCGAATCAGTGCCCAGAAGCCAGCACTAAACAAAAGGCAAATAAAAAAACATGTTGCATTTGCAAAGTCCCACAGCTTGCTATACTGATGGACGCTCGAAAAGTGGCAGAAGGTGGATTTCTCTGATGAATCTTCAGTAGATTTACACCACAACCGCCACAAATACTGCAGGAGACCTACTGGAGCCCATATGGATCCAAATTTGGTGGTGGAAAGATCATGGTCTGGGGTTACATTCAGTATGGGGGTGTGCGAAACATTTGCAAGGTGGAAGGCAATATAAATAGCCTAAAATATCAAGACGTATTAGCTACCTCTTATAATCCAAATCATAAAAGGGGTCAAATTCTGCAGCAGGATGGTGCTCAATCTCATACATCCATCTCTACAACAAAGTTCCTCCAGGCAAAAAAGATCAAGGTGCTCAAGGACTGACCAGCCCAGTCACCAGACATGAACATCATTGAGCATGTTTAAGGTAGGATGAAAGAGGAAGCTTGGAATACAAAACCAAAGAATCTAGATGAACTCTGGGAAACCTCTATAATGATGGCAATATGGTACACTTATGCATGGCCCTTTCAAATTAGGTTTTTCACACTGTATGCAGTCCATATATACCTGATTGATTTGCTAATGTCTTTTTGTATCTTTTTGTATTTTTTTAATTGTTGTCACTTATTTATGCACAACCACTAATATAATATTGATGTTTCTCTGCTTTCTAATGACTCTAATCAGTTGTCAATTTAATATGCTAATGTTTGTATATATAAACTGCATTTCCTGTTGAGACACTTGTGCCTGAGGAAAAGTCTTTGTGACTTGAAACGTTGCATGTTTTGTGCCTGTCCGAATAAAGAAAGTTCTTTTCACACTGAGAACTTGGAGTGCTGCAAGTCTTTCTCCAGACCTGAACTCTGGGAGGCATATAAGACTGCATTCTTTGCTATTCCTGATAACTTCATTAATAAATTGTATGAATCATTGTCGAACCACATGGATGCAGTCCTTCAAGCTCATGGAAGTCACACAAAATATTAAATATGACTAATAGCACCACAACTTCATTCACCAATGTTATGCAACATATGTACAGTGGCTCAAGTGGTTAGCACTGCAGCCTTTGCAGCACTGGGGTTCCGAGGTCCTGGGCTCAATTCCCACCAAGGACAACATCTGCAAGGAGTTTGTATGTTCTCCCCGTGTTTGCGTGGGTCTCCTCCCACATTGTAAAGACATACTGATAGGATATTTAGATTGTGAGCTTCAAAAGAGACAGCATTACTCATGTATGTAAAGTGCTATGGAATAGCGCTATATAAATGAATAAATTATTATTATTTTAAGTTAATAATTTGTTTGAAAATCCCATTACTTTCTGTGGGCGATAAAACTTTTGTGTTGCGAAAATCTGACCATTTTGTGTTCATTAAATGATCAATATTTCAGCATTGATGCAAATTTATTTTCTTAACCTAAACCACATTTCGGAGGGTTTCACCTTTCAAAAGAGTAATTTATACAACCAATGGATGAATTTAACGTCAGGTTATAAGTTTTTATTTACACAACATGGATAAGCGACATAACTTTTGTCAGGGACTGTACTATAGGTACCAGCCTGTACTCTTATTGATATAATGACATGAGATGGGTGGCATATAAAATGCATGTGATACGAAAGTGCAAACATATAAATTAAGTTGTCTCTATGACAGTATAGATAATCCGAATATAAACAAAATTGCACAGCTGCTGAGTGACTAAGTAGCTACTTGTGTGGGTACTCAGTTATTCTCTGCGTGCATATCATTAAAAGAGTGACACTGCTATTGTGACACCAGCAATCACTGGAAAGGAAAACATTGTAGGCCGGACTGGAGGAAACTTAGTACCGTGGGGATAGACAGAGGGGAGGGAAAATAATCCCGGTCTTTGCACCATGAAAAAAAAAGCTTCCACGTACGGTGGTAGATGCAGGCTGAGGCCGGTTTGTGTGCTCTGATCATGGCACTGATGACGTCAGGGGAGAAACCTGCACGACTTAAAACCCAGGTTTCAACAGCCATGCCGTCAAATTGAGGGCCCTGGAAATCTGGTGGTAGATAGGGCCCTACGTCAGGAGGTCTGTTCGATTTGAGAACCACCAGGGGACGTCTGCAATAAGCTGTACCAGGTCGGTGTACCAGGCGCCCTGGGCCAGTCTGGGGCTACGAGTATGACGGGCACCCCCTCGGACATGATTTTCCTGAGTACTTTCGGTAGTAAGGGAATAGGAGGAAAAGCGTAAGATAGGCGGAACTGGCGCCAGGGACAGACTAGTGCGTCTGCTCCGATGGCCATTGGGTCTTGAGACCAGGCTATGAACGAGGGGGCTTTAGCATTTATCCGAGATGCCATGAGATCCATGTCCGGAGTCCCCCAGCGACAGCAAATCTGGTGGAACACGTCCCCTCCCAATTACTCCACCCGAGATGTGAACCGCTGAGATGACCGAGTTCGTTGATTCGGCCCAATGCAGAAGGCGTTCTACTTTGAGTAGCATCGCCTTGCTGCGGGTGCCGCCCTGGCGATGATATAAGCCACCGCTGTGGCATTGTCCAACTGGACGCGGATGTGGTGGCCCGCTAGAAGGTTGTGGAACGACTTGAGGGCCAATGCTCGGATCTCCAACAGGTTGATGGCAGGGTCGACTCCCGTTTGGATCAACGGCCCTGGGTCGTATGAGGTCGGTATACTGCCCCCCAGCCGAGTAGGCTGGCATCGGTAGTGAGGATCAATCAATCCACCGGAAGAAAAAGACCAGCCCTTGGATAGGGAGGCTGGGTGGGCCACCAGAACAAAGCTCGGCTGACCAGGAGGTGGGGGGGGGGGGGGGAGGTCAGGGAAAAGGTCTTGTCTAGGGAAAATTAGTTCTTTCACAGGCCGTCAGGAGGGCCAGTTGCAGTGGATGAAGATGGAGCTGGGCGAATGGAACAACTTCCATAGCTGCTACTATTTTCCCTAGGACTCTCATCCCGAAGCGTATGCAATGTGGGGATGTGTGTAGAAGAGAACGCACTCCCTTTGCAGTGAAGTGGATTTGTCCCGAGGGAGGTGTATCTGCTTGATCCTCAAAGAAATTCACAACCAGGGAGTCACCCCTTTATCAGGCTCAGAGTCTTGGGGCTCCTCAGCTGGAGTAGCAAGGGGTTCCTGATCGCGAGTTGGTTCCGTACAAAAAAGAAAAATTAAGGAGAGAGATGTGCCTCCTACGGATACTAAGCTAAAACTGATGTGTCCTGGCCCAGCCAGGGGGTGTATGCTGCAGAGGAGGAGCTAACCGCTTTCACATTTGCTTAGTGTCGCCTCCTAGGGGTAAGCAGCATAACTCTTGGTCCTTTGTCCCCCACTGAGGCAATAGAGAAAACTTTTTTCCCCACTCATGGTTCATGGTTAGATGAAGCCATTTATTGTCAAACTACTATGTTTTCTCTTTTTAAATCATAATGACAACCAAAAACAGTTCACATACCCCCTCTAACATCAATGACAGCTTGAAGTCTGTTGTGGTAGTTGTGGATGGGCTCTTTATTTTCTCAGATGGTAAAGCTGCCCATTCTTCTAGGCAAACAGCCTCCAGTTGCAAATCACCCCAAAAACAATAACAGTGAAGTTTGGAGGTGGGAACATCATAGTGTAGGGCGGTTTTTCAGCATATGACATTGGCAAACGTCATATGATTGAATGAACAAATGTATTGACACATTCTTGATAATAATCTGCTGCCATCTACCAGGATGATGAAGATGAAATGAGGGACAATATTTCTGCAAGACAATGATCCCAAACACACAGCCAAGGACCCGCTCAATTGGTTTTGGAGAAATAAAATAAATTTGCTATAATGGCCAAGCCGATCACCAAACCTAAATCCAATAGTAAATGTATGGAAGGAACTAAAGCTCAGAGTTCATAGAAGGATCCACGAGACCTGCAGGAGGTGAAGAGTTTGTGTGGCTAGTATCTCCATACAGGAGGGGTGTGGAGCTTCACCACCAACAAAGGCTTTGTGTAAAGTATGAAATAAATTTCAGTAAGCGTGTTCAATATCCTTTCCTATAGCACTTCTCAATATTATGCATAATTTAACTTATGGACATCTATCGTCTGATTTCTTTGTGTGGATTGAATGGGTTGTTACCGAAATCTAGTGAGAAATTCAATATCACATTTAGAAATATATTTAATTTGAAAATTGGTGATGTGTTCAGTAGTAATTCCACCTCATATATTATAAATATATATATCTCACATATACACAGTGGAGCCGAGTGTGTGTATAGCGGAGCTATGCATCTACACAGCGGAGCAGAAAGTGTGTGTGTGTGTAGCGGAGCCATGCATATACACAGCAGAGCTGAGTGTGTGTGTAGGGGATCTATGCATATACACAGCGGAGCTGAGTGTGTCTGTGTAGCGGAGCTATGCATATACACAGCAGAGCGGAGTGTGTGTAGCAGAGCTATGCATATACACAGCAGAGCTGAGTGTGTGTGTAGCAGAGCTATGCATATACACAGCAGAGCTGAGTGTAGCGGAAATATGCATATACACAGCAGAGCTGAGTGTGTGTGTAGGGGAGCTATGCATATACACAGCAGAGCTGAGTGTGTGTGTAGCAGAGCCATGCATATACACAGCAGAGCTGAGTGTGTGTGTAGGGGAGCCATGCATATGCACAGCAGAGCTGAGTGTGTGTGTAGCAGAGCTATGCATATACACAGCAGAGCTGAGTGTGTGTGTAGCAGAGCTATGCATATACACAGCAGAGCTGAGTGTAGCGGAAATATGCATATACACAGCAGAGCTGAGTGTGTGTGTAGGGGAGCTATGCATATACACAGCAGAGCTGAGTGTGTGTGTAGCAGAGCCATGCATATACACAGCAGAGCTGAGTGTGTGTGTAGGGGAGCCATGCATATGCACAGCAGAGCTGAGTGTGTGTGTAGCGGAGCCATGCATATACACAGCAGAGCTGAGTGTGTGTGTAGCGGAGCCATGCATATACACAGCAGAGCTGAGTGTGTGTGTAGCGGAGCCATGCATATACACAGCAGAGCTGAGTGTGTGTGTGTAGTGGAGCCATGCATATACACAGCGGAGCTGAGTGTGTGTGTGTAGTGGAGCCATGCATATACACAGCGGAGCTGAGTGTGTGTGTAGCGGAGCCATGCATATACACAGCAGAGCTGAGTGTGTGTGTAGCGGAGCCATGCATATACACAGCAGAGCTGAGTGTGCTGTACTGCACATTCAGCCGTGTTCTGTAAGTGTGCAGTGCAGAGTGTGTACTTAATGTGAGTGTTGTGAAGCTATGGTGCAACAGTTAACAGGACAACCATTACCTTCTATTCTGTCCTGGTGCATTAAAATGAGTGATTATGACTCCTCCACACTTCTTTACAGGAAAGTTTTAATTAGTGGGAAATAAAGGTGTCATATTTTTTTGATGTCTAACCTTGGGAAGTGTATATGTTTAATATACATTTACAGTACTCAAAAGATCTCCACTAATTGAAAAGCGCAGGACTTCTCTTCTACGGCAAAATTGTTGTGAAAAAGTTACAGGACCAGAAAGCATTGTGTCAGAGGACAGAAAAAAGAGAAAAAGAAATGTAAGCAGAAAATTGTAAGGGGTTGTCCCATGATGAAATATTGATTTGCTCCAAGATCATGCAAAACACATTTTTTCAAACTGAATTAATAATGCCTTTATATACTGTAGACCTGAATAGTTTGTACTTCTTATGGCGCCATCTAGTGTTCTTTTTATTCTTTCTCAGAGTCTATCTAACACGTCTAGCCTCCAGTGTGCGGATTCTTCTGAAAGAACAACCTCTTCTTAATCCCTGTGTTTCACTCCAGTAAAATAATAACAGCTATAGTCACTTCCAGGGCTAGTCTCATACCAGCGGTGTCAACACTGGCTCTCCCAGGGATCGTGTGACATTGCCATGTTGCATGATCTCTGTTGCTTCAATGTCCACTCCTTCAGACATAACTAACATCCGGAGGAAGCGAGGGCAGCGGCTGCTCCTTCACATCCTCTGGATGTCTTAGGGTATGTGCACATCAGTCGTTTTGTGGGCTGTTTTGGAAGTTTTCCGTCGGCGGTTTCCGCTGAGTTTTATGTTAATTTATGTTAATCCTAGCCACCGGTTGGATTAACATGCTAGTCAATGGAGTTTAGAAAACGCTGTCTACATTAGAACGATTTTTGCCTGGTCGTTTTCAGTTTATTCACCGGTTTTCCACCGGTTGTCAAAGATAGAGCAAGCAACTTCTTTTCAGCGTTTTTCCAGCGGGTCCAGCTGAACAAGTGCAACAAAGACCAGTCTGGAAATCGCTAAGCAAAACGCCGGGGAAATCGCCAAGAACACGCTGTACGACCGCTAGTAACCCGATCGCAAATCGTTAGCAAAACGCTAACAAAACCAGGGACACTGGCGAGTTCAGAAAACTCAGTTCTGCCATTCTACACCGGTTCCCGGTCGTTCTGCAAAGATGCAGAAACGACTGATGTGCACATACCCTTATTTGTCCAAAAGAGGGGGGAATGAGGTCGGTGCTCATTGATATGTTACACGATGCCAGGGAGAGTCAGTGCTGACCATGCTGGAAACACGCAGTCACCAGACGAGAGTATAGCTGTTATTGTTTAACTGGGGGGGGGGCAACATAGAGGTAGAGTAGTGGTCTGCACAAATACAAGAATCACACCATTGTGTATGTACAGGTAGATCTAGGCAGTGATACCACGCAAGAGGAAACTAAACATTCACCGGGGGCCCTGTTATAAATATGTCATTGCCACATCTGGACAAGAGTATTCTTTTTTTTAATTATGCCAACTAAATATCATTATGTTTTGCATGAACAGAATAAATTATTCATAGGATGATCCCCTAGATAAATACAAATATTAATCACCTGGTAATTTCCCTGCTGTTTCAGTGCATGTTCCCTGTGCAAACAGTGATTAGATGTAACAGGGGTTTTTAGCACTAAGGGTGGAGGCACACTGTCATGCATCAAAAACGGAGCATTTTTGATGCATGACAATGATGCGAGTGCTGGGCGTTTTTACTGTAAGTGTGGTGCGTGTGTCCATGGCTGTAAGCATGAGAGTGTGGTGCGAGTGTGCTGCGAGAGTCAGTGTGTGGTGCGAGTCAGTGTGCTGCTGTCCGCGGTCCTGAAGTTTGCGCGGTGGGATTTCTCAGCATACAAACGTCAGCGCCGAGGAAAGTGTGGCGCCCCTCTGGCTAGGCGCCACAGAAAGGTATTACACCTAGTAAATATATGTGGTATCTCTAAGTTGTGGCTTTAGGGTTTAACCTATGGAGTCTCAAGTTGAGCACACACACAAGACTAGGCCACCTTAGTATAGAGCAGGGGTGGGGGACTCCAGTCCTCGAGGGCCGCAATCAGTGCAGGTTTTCAGGATTTCCTTAGTTTTGCACAGGTGATAACATAATCACTTGCACTGGTGATGATTCCAATCCCTGTGCAATACTAAGGAAATCGTGAAAACCTGCACTAATTGCGGCCCTCGAGGACTGGAGTTCCCCACCCCTGGTATAGAGGGACTGGTTATTTAGTAGGTCCAAAAGGGGGTGGAGCCTAGGTTAGTGAAGAAGTAGTTGAGTGACAGATCAGACGGTGCTGAAAAGGCAGCCAGAGTGGACGTGCCTGGCAGGCTGCTGACAGGAGGGATCACCATCTTTAAGAGGGGGCCCAGGACAGAAGGGGGCGGATCGGTTGGAGCCGGCTGGTCACATCTGGGGAACACCAGCAACACGGAAAGCCGAGGCGGTCAGTAGTTTATCTCTGCCCGCAAACCAACGAGCTGCGAACTCATAATCACTGGGTAGCCGTTAGATGCCACAAAAAGGTACCTCACCCCTCAGAACCAAAATAGCAGCGGTTCGGATTCCGGTGGCGGGAGGTCCTGACATTTACTTCCCCCATCCGTACCGATAAAGGAAATCCGTGCTCCACCGTGGGAGATCAGGGAACTGGCAGGAGAGCTCAGCAAGGGTGGTGAAAAGACAAAGAAGAGCAGATTAGACCCCGAAAGCCTTGAGACATCTGGAGACTCCATAGGGGGACCCTGAACCGGCAACAATCACACGTTAAACCAGACTGTACCGTGTTTCACCTTAACATCTGCCGGTACCCAGTAAAGTGGAGTTAGAGTTGAACTGGTCTCTGTCATTCTTCTCGCCGATGCCCATAGGGCTTCAGCACCACCACCAGCATCTCAAGGGGTAAGAACCACAACTACTCCCCTCATCCCCCTCATCATCTTCCATCACCGCTGCCCTGAGGTAAAAGCTCCACCTGTGGGGAGCTGGACCACACTCAGCTGCACACTTCATCACCTCAGCGGCCAGCCTGCAGCACCGGTACCCCAAATTACCGGGAACCACAGGTGGCATCACGTACCCCTGTAAATATTCCCTCCTCACCATCTAACAAATGACAGCCAGGGCACGGAATCGGGAACCCGACCACCCGTGATTCCCTCAGTTAAAACCATCAAACTCAGGCCCGGTATCCGAGTACCCCTAGCTCTGGGCTCATCAAAAGCACTGACTGATATGGCTCCCTATCAGGGTACAAGTTGAACCATAGTAAAACTGAGGCCCTGCCCATTAACACCCCCCCTGACGTTTTAGATCATCTGAAGCTTAATTTTACATTTCGGTGGAAACCGGACTTTATTAAATACCTAGGGGTAAATATATCTGCTGCTTTGATACTCTTTATAAATTTAATTTTCCCCCACCTTTCAGGGAACTGAGGCCCTTCTACATAAATGGTCCCCGCTGCACATATCGTGGTTAGGTAGGGTGGCAGCGGTTAAAATGACATTGATACCTAAATTATTATATAATTTTGAGACATTACCGGTGCATGTCCCAATGGGAGAGCTCAGGTCCCTTCAGGCTGCCATCATGAAATTTGTATGGAGTAACAAACGCCACAGAATTGCAAAGGCAACTATGACGGCCCATAGACGTCGGGGAGGCCTTTCGGTCCCGGATGTTGCCAGGTATTATTGGGCGGCTCATCTCCGCAGGATTCCGTAGTGGTCCTCTTTCCGGGACTTTAATAAATGGACGGAAATCGAAAAACTCTGGCTGGCTCCTATCCATCCAAACTCCCTAATATGGCCTATAGGTCAAAAGGGCCCTTCAATCCCGTTGCTGGGACCCATGCAACTCACTAGGGATGTCTGGAGCTACTGTCAGAGGAAATTCTCGCTGGCTACTCGGCGCTCACCATTGGTGTCCTTCTTGTGTCATCCTCTGTTGCCCAGCGGGATGGAATCAGCTATGGTTCGGCCATAGTCGGCTGCTGGCTTTTTTCACTTTGCCGACATCATCGAGGGTCGAACCATGCAAATCCGACCGTTTGACACACTGAAAGCAGTTCCTCCCCTGTCTAGTAGAGAATTCTACCACTACCTTCAAATTAAGAATTTTGCGACCTCCTTGTATGGCACGTCCGGGGTGGAGGCACCGACGGAGTTCGAGAGGTTATGTAGGAGGGGCACGGATACCAGGGGTTTAATATCTGAGTTGTACCAACTGCTTACACTTGCAGATGGAGCTTCTGGAGGGGGCTTATCCTACATGAGAAAATGGGAGGCTATGCTGGGCCGACAGATCTCTCCTCACATCTGGCAATCCATATGGGAGAGGGCAAGCAAGGTGTCTATTTGCACTTTGTACAAAGAAACTCATTATAAATTATTGATGCTATGGTATCACACCCCTGTATTTCTTTATGGGATTAACCCCCTCCTTCCGGACACGTGTTGGCGGTGCAGCTCCGATGTTGGCACGGTACTCCATATCTTTTGGTCGTGCCCCAAATTGCAGCCTTTCTGGTCCTTAGTTAAAGATCTGATCTTGAAGGTCCTTTATGTTGATTTGGATCTCGATCCCATGGTTTACCTTCTCCATGCACACTTGGGGGGGGACAGGTAGGGCAGCTTCCAAATTATTAATTCATATACCAACTGCAGCTAAATGTTTAATAGCTCTCTATTGGAAAAGGTTGGATCCCCCGTCGTATCGAGATGTGATATTTCGAATCAGAGACATACGGAGATTGGAGTATCTGACAGCTCTCTTGGATACCAACGTAGACCGCTTTAATGTGATATGGGCTCCATGGGACTACTTTGCTGCGCAGGAGGGAATTTACCTCTGCCCACCCCCTTAGTCCTCGTCCTTTCCCTCATCTCCTTTCCCTCGGTTTTTCTCTTCTCTTTATCCCCTTTCTCTGTCAGGATGTTTTTTCTTTACTTATTATACTCTTACGATTGGATATATTTTTAAGTGAATTTGCCATTGAAATTGAAAATTATCAATAAAAAAACACTGACTGTCAGCTCAGCACTGACTGCAGCCCCGCCGACAGCATTCACCAGCGAATTCAAACATCACTGCTGTCAAAGCAGCGGTGTTTGGTTACTGTGCCGGCAACCTGGCAATTTCAATCAGCTGTCACTACTGTGACAGCAGAGGTGAAAGGCAATTTGTTAAATTGGACAGTAAATGCTGTCCATGGTGCTGAAGATAAAACTTCAGCACCATGGACAGTATTTACTGGCAAATTCAAACACCACTGCTGTTTGAAAGTCCGTGCTTGCCATGGTGCTGTTTTATCTTCAGCAGTATGGACATCATTTACCAGCCAATTTAACCAATCGGCTTTCACCGCTGTGAAAGCTGATTGAAATTTCCGGATTGGCGGCACAGTAACCAAACACCACTGCTTTGACAGCAGCGGTGTTCGCTGTCAATGTAAGAACACACACGCGTGCGACTATCGCACACTGTGCTGTACGACTGGCAATAGGCACTCGTGCGAGGAAATCGCATTCAATCGCAGCATGATGCGATTAAACTCACATTTCACTCACAAAGCGAGTTTAAACACACTGATATAACCAGTATCATTTAATAATACTGGTCCGAGTGCAATGTGAGATTTCCTCGCATTGCACTCACGAGACTCTCACGCTCATGTACCTCCACCCTTAGAAAGATTTGCTATGGAGCTTGTAAGCGCAGCTGTAAAGTGTCAGGATCACTGGTATATTCAGTGTCATGGGGCTCCTCCAAAGCTTGAGAGGCAAAGGTTCTTCGACTAGCATCAACTTAAAGGGAACCAACCACCCCAAATGACCCCCCCGGACTGTTAATATGTGTCCCTACACCCAGCACACACATTTGGGGCAATCGTTTTTGCTAAAAAAAACTGTTTAGTAGAAGCTAAGATATAGCTTTATGAACTTTAATAAATTGAGACGACTGGGTGTTACCTAGCTTTGTCCTCGTGCATTTTTTCGTGCCTGTCAGCCTCCTCTCCCCTCCTCCATTCAGTGAAGCCCTTCTGTGCAAGCCGAAAATGCTCCGCCTGTCTGCTGCTGCCTGATAAATTATGCACGCCCATCTCTGCTTGTAAGAGCCTGGCCACGGCATGAAGGGGGCGGGGCTAGATCGCGTCATGCCGGAGCCCCGCCCCCTTCATGACGCGGCCAGGCTCTTACAAGCAGAGATGGGTGTGCATAATTTATCAGGCAGCAGCAGACAGGCAAAGCATTTTCGGCTTGCACAGAAGGGCTTCACTGAAGGGAGGGGGGAGAGGAGGCTGACAGGCACATGGAACAAATGCACGAGGACAAAGCTAGGTAACACCCATTCGGCTGAATTGATTAAACTTCATAAAGCTATATCTTAGCTTCTACTAAACAGTTTTTTTGGCAAAAACGATTGCCCCAAATGTGTGTGCTGGGTGTAGGGACACATATTAACAGTCCGGGGGGGTCATTTGGGGTGGTTGGTTCCCTTTAAAGCGCATAGCAGCCCAACCATGCCGCCGGTCTTCTTGACAAGCAATCAAGCGTGCATTACTGTCCCTTTCTCCATACTTCACATTGTCACAATCCATTGGAGCCTGCTCTATACTTTATACAGCCATTCCCTGCACAAGTTATTTCATCTGACCAGAGCATAAAACATGGAAGCTGAGCCAAGTAGGCACGCATGCGGTTTTTTTTCCCAACTGGAGATTCACTCATTTCCCAGCAATCATAAGGTTAATTGGCCAGTAAGTGCTGCACATAGTGGCTTTTACTATTACACAAGGAACAGCTGCCAAGTGCTCAATTATAGCAAGTTGTCGTCTCAATAATGATTTGAAATATGGAAAGTAAACCCACATTGAATTTATTGCACATTTTATAGGACAACAGTAGTCCTTCTTGCTTCCTACCTGCAGTAAATCCAAATCAGACGGTGTTGCAGTCTGTGGCACCAATTCGGTCAACATCTCCGACATGACTTTCACGTTTCCGTTCACCACCTCCAGCTCACTGCGAAGCTTCGCAATCTGACACAATACAAATGTTATATATGCAGCTTAGATATGGCCCGTACTATAGTCAAAAAGGAGAGGCACAATTCTGCTGATCGGTACAGGAATCAATCACCAACATAATGAGGATTACACCTGGAAAACAGAGGGGTTTTCCCACAAAATTTATTTTAATCAATAGATTTTGGAATAATAATAATTTCCGCAATTGGATGTTATATAAAATATTCCGGTGCTGAGATAATCTTATATACTGTATGTGTCCCTGCTATGTGCTGTGTAATTGATGTGTCTGACCGTTCAGGGACATGGTCTGATCATACCACATCTCCTGTGCTGAGATAATCTTATATATGTGTCCTGCTATGTACTGTGTAATGGATGTGTCTGACCATACAGGGACATGGTCTGATCATAACACATCTCCTGTGCTGAGATAATCTTATATACTGTATGTGTCCCTGCTTTGTGCTGTGTAACGGATGTGTCTGACCATACAGGGACATGGTCTGATCATACCACATCTCCTGGGCAGGGGAGGAAGAAAAATACTTTACAGGTATTACAGGACAGGACAGCAAATAATTCTTTCTCTAAAGTAAAACATTATTTAAAAACAGGCATGGAAACGTTTTACCTCACAAAAAGAATAAGCTTCGATTCTTGGCTGTAATGTCTGTATGTTCTTTGTCATCCTCCCCTACCCAAGAGATGTGGTACAATCAGACCATGTCCCTGTACGGCCAGACACATCCATTACACAGTATATAGCAGGGACACATATATAAGATTATCTCAGCACAGGAGATGTGGTATGATCAGACCATGTCCCTGTATGGTTAGACACATCCATTACACAGTATATAGCAGGGACACATATATAAGATTATCTCAGCACAGGAGATGTGGTATGATCAGACCATGTCCCTGTACAGTCAGACACATCCATTACACAGTATATAGCAGGGACACATATATAAGATTATCTCAGCACAGGAGATGTGGTATGATCAGACCATGTCCCTGTACGATCAGACACATCCATTACACAGTACATAGCAGGGACGCATATATAAGATTATCCCAGCACAGGAACATTTTATATAACATCCAACTGTGGAAATAATTATTTGTATTCCAAGATCTATTGATTTGAAGGAACTTTAAAATGAACTTTGTTCATGGGAAAACCCTTTTAACGTGCCCATGATATCGGTGTAGGTCCAACCATTGGACCCAGTGGGGGGCTGCTGAGCTTTGCATTTTACCTTTTCTGGCAGTCCCATAGAAAATTAATTGATCGGTGGTAAGGCATCTGACCCACTGCTTCATTTTGGAATAGGGTAAAAGTTCCCCGTCAGCCAATAAGCGCGGTGCGGATCCCAGGGATTTGCACCAATTGCCAGGACAATATATATCCCCAAAGAGAACCATTACCCCCACTCATCAGCATGTTATCTCCTATCCCAGATTGCAGATTATTTATTTTCACCTGACAACCCATATAACTTAATATTTATGAAGACCTATTGTTTTTCCTACATGAGATTATGACATCACTAGAGCATTTTCTGTAGATAGGGAGTGAAAATAAGGGTTGTATTTAATCTCAGCTTGCAAGCTTGAAAATGCAGCTATGGATGAGATTGGGCTAGAAGACATGGTCAACATAAATTATTATTATTTATTACAGCGTCATTTATTCCATGGTGCTTTACATGTGAAAAGGGGCATACATAGCCAAATACAATAATCATGAACATTAGAAGGCACACGCATATACAGGAGGAGAGAGGACCCTGCCCGCGAGGGCTCACAGTCTACAAGGGATGGGTGAGACTACAGTAGGTGAGGAGAGAGGACCCTGCCTGTGAGGGCTCAGTCTACAAGGGATGGGTGAGGATACAGTAGGTGAGGAGAGAGGACCTGCCAGCGAGGGCTCACAGTCTACAAGGGATGGGTGAGGATACAGTGGGTGAGGATACAGTAGGTAAGGAGAGAGGGCCCAGCCTACGAGGGCTCACAGTCTACAAGGGATGGGTGGGGATGCAGTAGGTGAGGAGAGAGGACCCTGCCCACGAGGGCTCACAGTCTACAAGGGATGGGTGAGGATACAGTAGGAGAGGAATTAGGACCCTGCCCGCGAGGGGTCACAGTCTACAAGGGATGGGTGAGGATACAAAAGGTGAGGAGAGAGGACCCTGCCCGCAAAGGCTCACAGTCTACAAGGGATGGGTGAATACAGTAGGTGAGGAGAGAGGACCCTGCCCACGAAGGCTCAGTGTCTACAAGGGATGGGTGAATACAGTAGGTGAGGAGAGCGGACCCTGTCCACAAGAGCTCACAGTCTACAAGGGATGGGTGAATACAGTAGGTGAGGAGAGAGGTTCTTGCTCGTGAGGGCTCACAGTCTATAAGAAATTAAACAATATTGTACATATGAAAAGGAGCTTAAAGCAAGGACATCTCTTGTAGACTGTGATTCCTTGCGGGCACGAGCCTCTCTCCTCACCTACCGTGTCCTCACCCATCCTTTGTAGACTGTGAGCCCATGTGGACTGGGTCCTCTCCCCTCACCTACTGTATCCTCACCCATCCCTTGTATACTGTGAGCCCTCGTGGGCAGGGTCCTCTCTCCTCACCTACTGTATCCTCACCCATCCCTTGTAGACTGTGAGCCCTTGTGGACAGGGTCCTCTCTCTTCACCTACTGTATCCTCACCCATCCCTTGTAGACTGTGAGCCCTTGTGGACAGGGTCCTCTCTCCTCACCTACTGTATCCTCACCCATCCCTTGTAGACTGTGATCCCTTGTGGACAGGGTCCTCTCTCCTCACCTACTGCATCCTCACCCATCCCTTGTAGACTGTGAGCCCTTGTGGACAGGGTCCTCTCTCCTCATCTACTGTATCCTCACCCATCCCTTGTAGACTGTGAGCCCTTGTGGACAGGGTCCTCTCTCCTCACCTACTGTATCCTCACCCATCCCTTGTAGACTGTGTGCCCTTGTGGGCAGGGTCCTCTCTCCTCACCTACTGTATCCTCACCTATCCCTTGTAGACTGTGAGCCCTTGTGGACAGGGTCCTCTCTCCTCACCTACTGTATCCTCACCCATCCCTTGTAGACTGTGAGCCCTTGTGGACAGGGTCCTCTCTCCTCACCTACTGCATCCTCACCCATCCCTTGTAGACTGTGAGCCCTTGTGGACAGGGTCCTCTCTCCTCATCTACTGTATCCTCACCCATCCCTTGTAGACTGTGAGCCCTTGTGGACAGGGTCCTCTCTCCTCACCTACTGTATCCTCACCCATCCCTTGTAGACTGTGTGCCCTTGTGGGCAGGGTCCTCTCTCCTCACCTACTGTATCCTCACCCATCCCTTGTAGACTGTGAGCCCTTGTGGACAGGGTCCTCTCTCCTCACCTACTGTATCTTCACCCATCCCTTGTAGACTGTGAGCCCTTGTGGGCAGGGTCCTCTCTTCCCCTCTACCTGTCTGACAGAGAAAAATAATATTGTTGCGCCACTCTGTGACTATCTTTGGAAGCAGGTTATATGAATGAGGATCTCACCTGTGCTCGTTGTGCTGTCTGCACAACAAGATACTTTGTTCAACAATGTTTATCCCCTTGTTCCTTCGGCTGTCAAACTGCTGTGGATAATGGAGATTTTTCGGTGTCCTCGATCTTAACTCCTCACTCGTGAGCCGTCACGTAGCGGGTCTGTGGGCATGTCTAAGACGTCATCCAAGGTCCTATTGCCTGGAGCTGCTCCATACCTCTCTCCACAAAACGGAGGATAGAATGTATTTCAAGAAAGTAATAGGTATTTGTGTGAGCGCTGGGGAATTAACCGGCACCAAGGCTATTATGAATAACTAGCTGTGAGCCCGATGCGATTGCATCGGGATTCTAGAATCTGTGTATAGGGCATTGCTCGGGCTGCTGCAACGACTCCCAACGCCCCCTTTGTGGGCATTGCGAGTGAGTCGCGTGGGCGATGCGCGTCCACGAACAAAGCCACGGAGGTAGCGGCGTGTGCGAGGGAAGTCGCTACAGCAATAATATAATGATTATCAGTATGTAATATATAATTTCCCTAACGCACTTCCGTAAGTTTCGGCACTGTTTCCGTCGTTGTGGGCTTGGGCGCAGCGCCCACGCGACCTGTGAAGCATTGCCGGCGCCACTGATTCGCAAAGCCTGACTCGCAATGGCCGCCAAGCGGGCGTTGCGAGTCCTTGCAGAATAGGCGCGACTGACTAATGTATACATAACCACATACATAATACTGATAATTCCTATATAATCACATATATATATATAGATGGCGGGCTGATTCAAAAGAATCGGGTAGTCTAGAATCCATATATAGTATATTTACTAATAGTTAGGGGAGTGGGGGTGAAATGAATTGTGTGTATACAGGTGGCTCAGTGGTTAGCAGTGAGTGGGGTGGCTCAGTGGTTAGCAGTGAGTGCGGTGGCTCAGTGGTTAGCAGCGAGTGCGGTGGCTCAGTGGTTAGCAGTGAGTGTGGTGAGATTGGTGAGCACAGTGGCGTGGGCAGAGTGCTGAGTGCAGCGCTGTGGGCAGAGTGGTCAGCACACACATACATACATACACACACACACACACACACACACACACAGACACTTCGCTATAGTTAGCACCGACCCTACGTCTTCCCTGCCGGCTGGATCCTGAGTTGACATGTCGGCGCCCGCGGACGACTGGATACAATATGGGGTCCGGCAAGTTTGGCGAGACTTATTGGACGCGATATTTGATCGAGTAGTTCGGGGGCGGCGACATGTCGGTGATGCAGGGCCGGTGGTAAGTATAGCGGAGTATGTGTGTGTGTGTGTGTGTGTATGTGTGCGGAGAAAGTGAGTGAAGTGCGGAGAAAGTGAGGTGTGGTGATGTGGCCCCTGGGCGGGTGCATCACACGGGTTATCAATGCAGGTCTGTGTTCACATGGGCCTGGTTTTCCTGATTGTGTGTGGTGTGTGAAAGCTGTCCGATGTACAGGGGGTTATCAGCTGAAGGGTTTTCATGAGCTGAGTAAAAAAGCTGAGTGTGAGTGCTGAAGATCCGATACATTCATGAGCCTAATGAGCGGCTGAACCCGTGGGGATGAGTGCTTTGCTGTGCGGAGAAAGTGAGGTGTGGTGATGTGGCCCCTGGCGGGGTGCCTCACACGGGTTATCAATGCAGGTCTGTGTTCATATGGGCCTGGTTTTCCTGATTGTGTGTGGTGTGTGAAAGCTGTCCGATGTACAGGGGGTTATCAGCTGAAGGGTTTTCATGAGCAGAGTAAAAAAGCTGAGTGTGAGTGCTGAAGATCCGATACATTCATGAGCCTGATGAGCGGCTGAACCCGTGGGGATGAGTGCTTTGCTGTGCGGAGAAAGTGAGGTGTGATGATGTGGCCCCTGGCGGGGTGCCTCACACGGGTTATCAATGCAGGTCTGTGTTCACATGGGCCTGGTTTTCCTGATTGTGTGTGGTGTGTGAAAGCTGTCCGATGTACAGGGGGTTATCAGCTGAAGGGTTTTCATGAGCTGAGTAAAAAAGCTGAGTGTGAGTGCTGAAGATCCGATACATTCATGAGCCTAATGAGCGGCTGAACCCGTGGGGATGAGTGCTTTGCTGTGCGGAGAAAGTGAGGTGTGGTGATGTGGCCCCTGGCGGGGTGCCTCACACGGGTTATCAATGCAGGTCTGTGTTCACATGGGCCTGGTTTTCCTGATTGTGTGTGGTGTGTGAAAGCTGTCCGATGTACAGGGGTTATCAGCTGAAGGGTTTTCATGAGCAGAGTAAAAAAGCTGAGTGTGAGTGCTGAAGATCCGATACATTCATGAGCCTAATGAGCGGCTGAACCCGTGGGGATGAGTGCTTTGCTGTGCGGAGAAAGTGAGGTGTGATGATGTGGCCCCTGGTGGGGTGCCTCACACGGTTATCAATGCAGGTCTGTGTTCACATGGGCCTGGTTTTCCTGATTGTGTGTGGTGTGTGAAAGCTGTCCGATGTACAGGGGGTTATCAGCTGAAGGGTTTTCATGAGCTGAGTAAAAATGCTGAGTGTGAGTGCTGAAGATCCGATAAATTTATGAGCCTAATGAGCGGCTGAAGCCGTGGGGATGAGTGCTTTGCTGTGCGGAGAAAGTGAGGTGTGGTGATGTGGCCCCTGGCGGGGTGCCTCACACGGGTTATCAATGCAGGTCTGTGTTCACATGGGCCTGGTTTTCCTGATTGTGTGTGGTGTGTGAAAGCTGTCCGATGTACAGAGGGTTATCAGCTGAAGGGTTTTCATGAGCTGAGTAAAAAAGCTGAGTGTGAGTGCTGAAGATCCGATAAATTCATGAGCCTAATGAGCGGCTGAACCCGTGGGGATGAGTGCTTTGCTGTGCGGAGAAAGTGAGGTGTGGTGATGTGGCCCCTGGCGGGGTGCCTCACACGGGTTATCAATGCAGGTCTGTGTTCACATGGGCCTGGTTTTCCTGATTGTGTGTGGTGTGTGAAAGCTGTCCGATGTACAGGGGGTTATCAGCTGAAGGGTTTTCATGAGCTGAGTAAAAAAGCTGAGTGTGAGTGCTGAAGATCCGATACATTCATGAGCCTAATGAGCGGCTGAAGCTGTGGGGATGAGTGCTTTGCTGGGCTAAACCTGAATGGTGCACAGGGGGTTAATCACATCTTAGGTCTGTGTGTGAGTGAAGATGTGCTGATTGACTCACTGGGTTGCAGCTGGGAGTGAGCAGGCTGGATAGGAAGCTGGCAGGTGTTTGAGTGAGGAGAGGTCGATTCAGAAGTTCAGAGCAGTGCCATGTGAAGAGGTGCTGGAAGTGATCGGTGGTGGTGGTGGTGGTGGTGGTGGTTGTTAGTACTGCTCGCAATGGCCGCTATGCGGCCATTGCTTCGCGGCTCCGGACAGAGTCCAGGAGAAACACCCGGAAGTTGCGCCGCTCCGACGGAAGTCAGTTACGGCAATTATATAATAGATTACCGCTCAGCTTTATTTGTGCAATAAAAAGGCAGGGTCCTTTAGGCCACAACGCGTTTCTACGCTCTCCAAGCGTCTTCCTCAAGTGGAAATAAGGACCCATATAACATTTCTCTTTATATAATGAACATACACCAATTAAAAACAGGTTTTAGCTGATTAATGTAGTTGACTTATATAATGCCTCCGCTAATTTTGATGTGTTTTTATGTGTTTTTTATGTGTTTTTATGTATTTTTTTTTTTTTTTTTAATGTATTTTTTTTTTTTTTTATGTGTGTTTTAATATATATAAAAAAAATGAGAAAGAAAAGAGGGAAAGTAGGAGTATGATACATGCCATATGCACATATATTTAATTTGTGGCAAACAATATGCGGTAATCATCTTTATGTAGTTCATTCCAGTTTTTTTTTTTTCACATGCTCCTGTCATGCTTTTAGATGTTCCCTTATGCTTTGTCAATTCCCCCTCCCCCTGTTTTTAATTGGTGTATGTTCATTATATAAAGAGAAATGTTATATGGGTCCTTATTTCCACTTGAGGAAGACGCTTGGAGAGCGTAGAAACGCGTTGTGGCCTAAAGGACCCTGCCTTTGTATTGCACAAATAAAGCTGAGAGGTAACTATTCATAATAGCCTTGGTGCCGGTTAATTCCCCAGCGCTCACACAAATACCTATTACTTTCTTGAAATACCTCTACCTGTCTGTGCCTTGTATTGCTCATGTGTATTGTACTTGGCTATGTATGCCCTTTTTCACATGTAAAGCGCCATGGAATAAATGGCACTATACTAATAAATAAGAAGAAGAATCTCTAAAATGTTTCCAGTCTGCCATTATTGTTGCAATTTTCAATTTTTTTTGTTATTAAAAGGAAGATTCAACATGAAGTAACCTCGATCAGCAAATAGAAAACACCGCTGTTATAATTCAATCCCATCTGTGGGAGAGGTTTCACAGAATAGACTTTCATTCGGATGACAGAATTTGCAGTCATCACCAGAAATGTTTATTTGCATGAAATGGTGTGAAAAATGAAAAGCTTTCCCATTCAATGAGACAGTCCCAAAGATTAATCTTCCATCCTCTATAAGGATTCTACTTAAGGCAATGAATGTGTCAAGGTTCCCTCTGGGCAGAACATGAAAAAATAAATCATATTATTTAGTCATAAAGGCAAAAGTAAAGGGAAAGCATTTACTTTGTGACAATTCCTTTTCATTCATTCAATCTGTGTTAAATTAAATTACACTCGAATGGCGGGGAAGATTTCAGAGGAGACAAGCAAATTGAATTATTTTATACTTCAAAGGATTCTTTGTATGTATCAATACAATTATCTTTATGCTTACTTATATTATGATAATGGTATCATTTGTAACCTGTCAATTAGAAGGCATTTTCATACGCAGTGTTTACGCCATTCTATTTGTGGCCATGGTGTAAACTTCGTAAAAAAAATGAGTGGACTTAAAGAGGACCCATAGTCTACTGGATAATAAAAAGAGAATTGTAGCCTTTTAATAAGAGGAGACTGGAGAGGCTAATGATCTAGAGAGAGTGAGTAAGACTAAAAGTGAGAGTGCATGAGTGCAGAGTGTGCCTCCTTCAACACAAAGCTAAGAACTGATGGGATTCCTCCTAGAGGGGGTGTATAGGCAGTAGGGGAGGAGTTACACTTCTTGTTTAAAGTGTAATACTTTGTGTGTCCTCCGGAGGCGGAAACTATACACCCAATGTCTGGGTCTCCCAATGGAGCGAAAAAGAAATCCAGGATTGTACAAAAAGGAAACATAAGTGAGATCTGTGCCGCTGTCCTATTTCATGCTGCATTTGTTACACAAGAAGGCATTTAAGATGACATCCTGTGTGTTATGGAGGAGGAGTCAGAAATGGTAATTTAAATGATGATGTTACAGTTTTCTCCTCAGTGTGGCTAAGTGGCTTTGGCAGTATTCAATGATAGACTCAAATTAAGGCTGCGTTCACACATTGCGTATTTTGCTGCGCTTTTTTACGTGCGCTTTTCAAAATCCGCAATGTGCCTTTTGTCTGCCAGCAAAGTGTATGGGAAATTCACTTTGCAGTGCAGACATTGCGTAAAAATACGCAGTGCGTTTTCCGGGAGAAAACGCAGCTCCGTAAACAATTGATATGTCAATTGTTTACGCAGCTACTTCTGCGTATTCTCCCAGAGGGGAGGAAGAATCCTGCTTCCTCCTCCCCTCTGTGACAGCTGTGGCCGCCCATTAGATTTCACAGTGTATTAATATACACTATGAAATCTAAATTAAACAAAAGCAAATGTCTGAAAAATAAAAAAGAATCAATACTTCACCTGTCCGATGCCTTCTGCCGCTGTCCGGTGCCTTCTGCCGCTGTGCGATCCACGGTTCCAAGTGAGATCTCTTCTGACAAGACCTGTGGTGATGTCAGAGGGGCGTTCCCGGGCACTCGCGGTCATGTGATACATATCACATGACCGCGAACAGCCAATCAGCGCTGGGAACGCCCCAGGAACGCCCCCCCTCTGACGTCACCACAGGTCTTATCAGTACACCTCTCACTTAGAACCGGAGAGCGGGAGAAGGCAGCGGAGAGGTGATGTATTCATTCTTTTTTATTTTACATACATTTGCCTTTGTTTAATTTAGATTTCACAGTGTATATTAATACTCTGTGAAATCTAATGGGGCTGTCACAGAGGGGAGGAGGAAGCAGGATTCTTCCTCCCCTCTGTGACATCACTGCGCTTTCTGGAGTAAAGAAAGCGCAGTGTGTGAAAGCCCCTGCGTATTTTGTTGCGCTTTTTTGCGCGGCCGAAAAACGCGGCAAAAAGCGCGCGCAAAAAAGCGAAGCAAAATACGCAAATGTGTGAACGTAGCCTAACTCTTAGCTCTGTTCTCATTTTGCAGACTATCAGCACTTGCAGATCTTGTCCTTGGTAGTTTTACACATCCAGTAACCCTGTAGAGAAGACAGAATAGGTTTTAACCACTTCTGTCTCCTCCTTTGCCAGCTACACAGCACAAGCAGAGTTAACCAAAGCATCAGCACAGCCGATGCTTCTGTAGAATCTGGTGATCACACTGTCCTCACAGACCTAGATGACTGGGTTACAAGGTAATGACTGTCACTACAGTGGGCCGGTTTCCCCTGTAACTGGGGCTTCTGTTATTTTTTTTTTTATTTTTTTTTAGAAATAAAGGCCATGATTTATTAAGACAAGCAAATTGAACATGAACCGTGCAGAAATGAGATGTGCCAAATTCATTAATAGGCGCACACCACTTAATGAATATGATGCATCTTGTCAATAGCAATCTACTCCCGTGTGACATGCCAGAAATGTTACTCCAGTCGGAGATCCGAGTAAGAAATGCTACCACTTTCCATGAATTTGAAAGAATGACATAGCTGTGCTCCATCTTGGCTCCTCCACAGCTCCACTCAATTTGGCAGAGTTGCTTGAAAATAGTGTGAAAATGCTTTAAGGCTGGCTTCACACTTGCAGATGCATCTGCAGCGTTTTGCAGATGCATCTGCAAGTATCAGCATGCAGACCGCGGCCGCGTCTGAAAGCACTCATTCATTCCTATATGTGAAGCGTCCGCAGGCGGATGCCTGCTTACAGATCACACACTCCCGCCCGCACCATGGACGCGACATCTCGCGTCCATGGTGCGGGCGGGAGTGTGTGATCTGTAAGCAGGCATCCGCCTGCGGACGCTTCACATATAGGAATGAATGAGTGCTTTCAGACCGCGGTGCGCCCCATTATAAACATAGGCACCGCGGTCTGCATGCTGATACTTGCAGATGCATCTGCAAAACGCTGCAGATGCATCTGCAAGTGTGAAGGCAGCCTAAGTTGCAACACTTTTGCGCCACGCTGTCCAAAAAGCTGGGACTGTTTATCGGGAACCTATCATGTGCACAACTGCTATTAACCTGCAGATTTGGAGTTGATCTACAGGTTAATAGAATTTGGAACCTGCCCGGCACCTGCACGTTGAACAACGCTGTCGGGAGATGAGCTTTAATTATCCTGTTAGCATTTGGGTTTCAGTCACGGGGGCACTGCCAGCGCAGGTTCAGTCACCACTCAGTGAACCTAGAGCGGTGTCTGTAACCACAGCCCCCCCACCCCACACTGACTGACAAACACTCAGCATTACACCCAGCTGTCAGTCAGTGAGGGGAGTGTGGTTACAGCGACCACTCTCAATACACAGAGCAGTGACTAAACCAGCCCACATGACTGAAACCGGAAGACAGCCAGGAGGATTAACGTTAATTTCCTCCCTGCAGCGGAGATCAATCTGCAAAGGTGCTGGGCCGATTCTAAACACTATTAACCTGCAGATTAACCCCATATCTGCAGATTAATGGCATTTTTACACGTGATAGCCTCCTTTGAAAGGGTTTTCTAGCATGAACAAATTGATGTATTGACCCCCAAAGCTTCTCCTACACAATCGTTTTGACACTGGACAAGTTTTTTCTTCCACTTGCAAAATTAAATGCCAGGCTGAAGTGTGATCTGTGCACCATTATGGGATGGAAGTGGAGAGGCAACTGACCCTCTCTCCTATTACTGAAGTGTTAATCTGCTGCCTGTACAACTAATGGGTTGACATATTGTGTCATAAGGAATTCAAAGTTCACCACCTGTAATAGAAAGCTTAATTTACCTGGTCAGATGTGGGGATTATTGGAGCATCGCCTGACGGTCCTGGAGGAACTTGACTTGAATACGGGGGTGGTGCAGGGCGACTAAGTGAACCGCCTCTCTGAAGAGTATCAGAAGGTGGCAAAACCGGTCGTGGCATAGGTTCAGGTGTGACAAAACTCTGTGGAACACACAAGTGAGCAGTATGAGAGATTATTAGGCATCTTGGCAGACATAGTAGTCAGTATATATTAATATTATAGTTACATACTGTTTAGGAAAAAGGGCAAAATTGCAAGTGATTTTAATGCTTATTCAGGAGCACTGTTACAGATTTTTGCTTGCCAAGGGCGAGTATGGCTTGGACCAAGACCACCAGCTTTGCCGCAGGCTTCAATTGTGTACTCTGATGTCTCCTTTACTAGCAGCCTGGCAGAGGACCGCAGGGACACCAACTTACAGGATTTAGTGATTCGGACAGCTTCAGAGCAGTAATTACAAGCGCTAAGGCATACAGCCTGCAAGCAAATGCTAGTTACCTTGAAGACCGTCCACCACTGAGTTACTGCAGTACACTATAGAATTAAACATCCTTTTATTCTACACAACGGAGAGGTGTGAATTCCACTGTTACTTGTTTTTACAACTACTTTGAAATTTTACAAGATGAGACAACTTTTAAGAAGAACTCTTCCTGAAATTCCTTTTCGCATTGCCTCTGCAGCATCGGAGGAACACGGAGGCAGCAAAGCAATCCGGACCCAGATAGATCGCTTCAGAAAAGTGCTTGCAAAATCTAAAGCAAAGATCTTTTAGGCTATATTGTCACTGTGAGTAATTGCACCATTAATGTAGCGTTTCTTACGGATCTGCAATTAGCAGTGGAATGCAGTGAAAGACAATGACGTCAGCTGTCCCAGCAAAGTCCATGCATTTCACTATTTGGCATTCAGACACTGAGGTTTTACGGAGCTGCTTTTGGGCTTAAAGAGGACCTGTCACCCCCCTCCCCCCAAAGATTTCAATCTAAAGGTAGCACTGAATGCAGCATGTATGCTGCATTCAGGCAAGGGGTCCTCCAAGTGTTTCTGACGTCTAAATCATGAAACACGGCCTTTTAAAATGTGTACAACTGAGTCAGGAGGGCAATACCAGATCCACATGAGTCAGGTCCTTCCCAGGGGCTATGCCTGCCCCCTGCTTCTATGTTCCTCTCTCCTCCCTGTCCTGGCCGCCTCCTTGATGACCTGCCAGCTCTCCTCGCTCTGCGCCTGCGTCTCCTTGTGCTATCACACGCAGACGCAGAGTGAGGTGTTCCTATTGTCGGCCCCTTACTCCTGCTCCCGCCTCCTGTCCCTGCTCAGTGTTATGCTGTATACATTGAGCAGGGCGGGCTTCTGTGCCGGTGCCAGAAACAACCTCTATCCAATCTATCATATATAAATGTATGACCGTAATAGAGAACTTACAGGCTGAGGTGTGTGAATAGGAGACAGGGTGTCCAGATCCGTCATTGGAAACTCAAGTCCTTTCCGTCTCAGGTCCTCATAGACAGTGACCACCCCTGTAAGGTCCGGAGTGCTGCGGAAAGCATCTGCCCATGCCTATACCAGAATGAAGAAACAGGAGATGCTTAAAATGGAAAATAAATTCAATACTTTCTACAACTGTATATATTATATAGATATTCTCACACTGTCAGAATTACTTGTCTTGTTGGGGGCATTCAATACAATTATAATATGGTCATCATTTTGTCATCTTATGATTCCTAGGTGTTTGCATACATAGATGGTGTTTAGTTGGGTTTTAGTGGAGCATAAGTAAGGCTATGTTCACATCATGTTCTTTCCATAGGTCGGTGGCTACCAAATGTTCGACCTTCAATCTGAAGCCGTGAAAGAAAGGATTCAACGGTAACCCAACGGCCATTGACTTAGATGAAGAAGACAGAGTCCCTGGAATTTTTGATCAAAGAGCGCAAAAGCTTCCAACCACGTCAAAGTGTACATTTAATATGGATGGTCCAGCTTCATTTAAATGGGGAATAAGGGGAGTGTGGCTCCTTCAGGACTCGGCACCCGTGCCCACTCATCTTTCCCACACAAGGTTATAATTCGCAGCTCTGTAAGGTTCACTTTTCACTCCCCACTCAGAAGAGTCTGGTTTTGGCACATGGAGATGTCGGACAGTAGTGTTGAGGGATATTACATATTAAAGGTACACCTTGACGTGGTTGGATCGCTTTTACACTCGCTGATCAAAAAAATGCTAAGTACCTTACATTTGTAATGTTTACAGTAATACTGGAGTTTATGTATTCACTAATTGTAGTGTGCTCCTTCACCACATATGTATATGTCCATCTATCGGCTACCTAGTAAATTTGTGCACCTGTACATTAATTTAATAATAAAGGTGTGCGGCCCTATTTTTTCTTTTCTATATTTGGGCAGTGTGCCTTTTTGAAATGGGCACAAATACTGGCAAAACAGTCTGCCTCATTAAAATTAAAAGGAATCTGTCAGCAGGTTTTTGCCACTTCATCTGAGAGCGGTATGATGTAGGCGAAGAAACCCTTAATCCAAGTATGTATCGCTTAGATTACTGGATGCAGCGGTTGTGACACAACCAGAGGTAATAATCCGAGGAAAAATAGACTGGGCATGCTATATTTTGATATTCAAAGTGCCATTTTTATTTGTGATGGTACTGGTAAGCAAATGAAACCGTTTCAGTCTTAAAACTCTCCCTTCTTCAGCTGCACGCCCAGTTTGAGGGATTCATCTAGTACAGGAGTTGTGGAGCTAGCCACAGCACCCACCACGACGCTATTATGAGCAGTACCATCACGAACAAAGACGTCACTTTGAAAAGAATAGTGTGCCAAGTTTAGTTTTGCTCAGATTTAGCATGTAGCAAAGCTGGAGAGCTTCCCCCACCCACACCAGGCTCTGTATAGACACTGTACATTGACAGAGAGCTGCCAATTAGAGGAGGGGGCCTGTCGGACTAATGTGCACCAGGCAATGTAGTCCAGCTGTGTCCTGTTGCTTAAATTAATATTCCAGGAAAACAACAAATTGGACCTTGACATGAGAGGCATCCCTGAATTCTATGTTTTAACCCTTGTAGCATGCAGTCTTCAGATTACATAGCAAGCACCTGCTGACACATTCCCTTTAATGACCCAATCAGTGGATACACTTGAATCTACTTTTGGTTTTCTCTAGTTCAAATGTCAAATTCACTGTGTAGACCAGGGGTCTCAAACTTGGCTGGGTTGGTGGGCCGCACATAGAAAAACATTTATAGCGGGGGGCCGCATCCTTTGTAGAATATTTTTAGTAATACCAGAATTTTTTGCTCAATGTAGCAAAGTACAAATCGTGATCCCCTTCTTGTAGTAATGCCCCCATCCTGTAGTAATGTCCTTTTCTACTGATGTCCCCCATCCTGATCCCCTTTTCTACTGATGTCCCCCATCCTGATCCCCTTTTCTAGTGATGTACCCCATCCTGGTCCCCTTTTGTAGTGATGTCCCCATACTGATCTCCTTTTGTAGTGGTGTCTCCCATCCTGATCCCCTTTTGTAGTCATGTCCCTTTCCTGATCTCCTTTCTAGTGATGTCCCCATCCTGATCCCCTTTTCTAGTGATGTCCCCATCCCGATCTCCTTTAGTTGTGATGTCCCCCATCCCGATCCCCTTTAGTAGTGATATCCCACATCCCAATCCCCTTTAGTAGTGATGTCTCTCATCCCAGTTCCATTTTGTAGTGATGTCCCCATCGTGATACCCTTTTCTAGTGATATCCCCCATCCTGATCCCCTTTTCTAGTACTGTCCCCCATCCCGATCCCCCTTAGTAGTGATGTCCCCCATCCCGATCCCCTTTAGTAGTGATGTCCCCCATCCTGGACCCCTTTTGTAGTGAGGTCCCGCATCCTGGTCCCCTTTTGTACTGATGTCCCCCATCCTGATCCCCTTTTCTAGGTATGTCCCCCATTCTGATCTACTTTTATAGTGATGCCGTCTTACCTTCTTTCTACACACTTACATACACATTCATTCACACTCACACACACCCTCACACACAAACCCACACACAAACCCACACACACACACACACACACACACATCCTCATACACACACTCACACACTCTCATACACACACTGAAACTCACACACACTTTCTTATACACATATCCTCACTCACATATGCACACCCTCACGCACTCACCCTCTCACACACACTCACACTTTTCTCACTTTAATGATGCATCGCTCCGGTGCAGGGGGCCGCCACGGTCCCCGCTGTGCTGCCTTCCGTCCTCCGCTGTGCTATGACTTCCTCCAGCCACTGCTCAGACAAGCTCTGTTGCTCAGCAAGATCAATGCAATCTGCCAGCTAGAGGCCCACATATGACATCATATTCCGCCATCAGCTGCAGACCTCTCATTGGCTGGCAGCTTGCATTGATCTTGCTGAGTGGCAGAACTTGTTAGTGCCGCGGATGGAAGTCATCACACTGCAGGGACTGCAGTGGTCCCCTGCACTGGTGCCGCGGGCCGCTTAGTGAAGCCCCAGGGGCCGCATGCGGCCCTCGGGCCGCGTGTTTGAGACCCCTGGTGTAGACTGAGACTGAAAGAGCAGAGTCATTTCATTATCATTAAAGAATGATTGCCTTATTGACAACTCCATGGTAATGTTAGAGACCTAGTCACCCCACGTTCACTAGGAAAGTCTCCAGTAAACCTTTGCTGCCATCAAGTGGTGGCCATGAAATATCTCGATAACCTGGACACTAAAGGGTAAAATGTTTAGGTTATGTTCATATGCAGCATTTTTTTACTGCATTTTTGGGGAGCAAATTAAAAGCTGATTTTTATGGCACAAGCAAAAAGTTGAGCTGTCAATGAAATGCACGTCGGGGCGCGTTTCATATCCAGCTGTCTCCCTTCTTTCGAGGGTTTCCCAATTTGCATCATGACTTCAGGTATTTATTTGTCGGCTGCTATCCGTTACTTGTTTTCCCTCCCTGATAATTTACCTATCACTATATGCTCGTTTTGTACACATTTATTGGGGGTTGTCTGCAGTGGTTGCAACTTGAAGCTCATGGGCTCTGATGCAAAAGCTCCAATGGGGCCCCCAATTATTGCAAATCTTTAATAGCATTAGTCTTTTCCTATAGGCCAGAGGAACTTTTGGGGGCCCCTAAGCTCCATGGCCCGGGTGCAACTGTAACCTCTGCACCTGTTGTAGTTACACCCCTGGTCGTCTGCTTATATGGCTTTTATAATTACACTTTAACTATTTATCATTAGCTTTTAAAGTGATCCTAAACCCAGAAGCTGACCCCCCCCCTTATCTTTAGACCTGTCCCTGCACCCCCTCTTATCATTCCTAGCCATCCCTTTTGCATAAAAAATCGCTTTTGTAAAGTAAGAGAAAAGGTTATAATACTTTGACCTGTGTGAGTTCTCTCTTTCTGTGGAAGCCGAGATGGGACGGGCCTGTCTGCTGCTGCCTGGTAAATATGCACGCCCCTCTCTGCTTCTAAGACCCTGGCCGCGTCATGAAAGGGGCGGGGCTAAATCGTGCATGCCAGAGCCACGCCCTCTTTCATGACGCAGCCAGGGTGATAAGAGGGGTGCAGGGATAGGTCTAAAGATAAGGGGGGGTCAGTTTCTGGGTTTAGGATCACTTTAAGGTCTTTGCTATGTATGTATATTTAATTGCCATTAATGAATAGCTTAGTACTGTTCCTTTTGGCTATTTATTGTGCTATATTAGATCATCTTGAGGACTATACTTATGGTCTCTAATATCATCTATTTATTGATTTATAGAGTATATATGCTTTTTAGTGTTATTATTATCATCTATCATCTATACCTCCTAGGGCTAATTTCCTCTCTTTGTGGTGGTCTTGTACACACCTGCAGGTTTTTATCTTATTTTGTATATTGCATTCTCGCTTTATTTTTTTTTGTTTATTGAGTAACATCAAAATTATACAGTATTATAACACAATAAACTAGTAAAGCATACATCATGAAAAAGAGTTTAGAATGGTTATCACCGAGGATGCATCTACCACAAATGAAAATCTGATAAAGAAAACCCCAAGTGGGGCATTCATACATCAGCTCGCGGAAATCCTACCAGTCCCGTGGGTTGATGCAGTGTGGATTTATCAAAAATCCCCTTAATGGCGATGATAAAACCCGTCGTCAGCTGTACTGTGTAAGTTTAAACTCGGACTGGGCTAGGTACAAAAGGACAGGTAATAATAGCTAAAAGAAACGATAGTAATAGCTAAACGATACAAAACGATAGTAATAGAAACGATAGTAATAGAAACTATAGTAATAGCTAAAAGAAACAATGAGAAAGAAAAGGAGAGAGAATAGAGAGTAGAAAGAAAGATATAGAGATGGGAAGAAAAAAAAAAAGGGGTGGGGGGGGGGGAAGAGGTCAGAAAGAAGTGAGGGGGAAGAGATGTAAATGGAAGGTATTCTCCGGTCCTTGGGCTTCCCTTCTACAGCCATGTAGATCTGGATCAGTCAGATCACGTAAATAATTTCTGGAAGTTGGGAGAGTTTCGGAACAAAATCCACTCTATCCGTGTTACATTGAACTTTTCCATAGATCCAGGACTCTCAGCAGCAAGCTCCTCCATCCGGAATATAATATTCATCTCTGAGTATTATTTCCAGAATCATAAAATGACAGTGCAAGCTGCCAAGACATAAAGCGGCGATTTCAGGCGAGCTTACAATATATGTGCCCCCGTAACAAGTTTATTGCTGCGAAAAACTCTGTCCCAAAAATCGTTAATCTTGACACAATCCCACCATATGTGCAACAGGCTACCAACTTCCAAACCACATCGCCAACACTCAGCTGACATTAAGGGGGAGATCTTTATTTTGCTATGTAATAAACAGTTATCGATACTCTACATAGATTTGCTCTCTTTTTTTTGGTTCTTACACAAGAAAACTACTCTGGATCATAGCTCAGCAATATTTCTGATTCTGACACAATTATCACTGTATTGATCAGTTATGTTTTGGAAGATTTCCCTCATTATACCTGTATTTCCAGAATACGTTTTGAAGACAAAATTGTCATGATGCAGAGGAAGGTTCATTGCACAAGCTGGTCATTGCCTCTCTCAGTTGTTCATACACTCTAGATCAGGGTCTCAAGCTCGGCTGGGTATATGGACCGCACATAAAAAAATTGAGTTTGAGGGGACACATTCTTTGCAGGACAAAAGTAACATTTTTAATAATATCATTTTTGTTAGGTACTGTAACCTTTGATATTTATTTTTTAACCATTTTGGCGCTGCGTGTTTATATTTTTTTTTAAATCGCAATCATCAAATGTATCTATGTTCATTTGTTTTTATGTTTACTTTAAATTATATATAAAACAGCTATTTTAGTGGCAAAATATTTATGCTTTATTTTGAAAAATGTTTTTTACATGTTGACAATTTTTTTCTCTCCCAGTTAGCCACATACTATAACAATTAATTTACAATTAACATCATATAGTAATTCTGGCCAAGATCTTGTTTTAATGTCCCCCATCCTGTACTAATGTGATCATACTGGTTCCCATCTTGTAGTAATGGTGGCATCTTGTAATGTCTCCATCCTGGTCCCCTTCTTGTAGTAATGTCCCCATTCTGGTCCCTTTCTTGTAATAAATGTCCCTATCCCGGTCCCCTCCTTGTAGTAAAGTCCCCATCCTGGTCCCCTCCTTATAGTAATGTCCCCATCCTGGACCCTATCTTGTAGTAATGTCCCTATCCTGGTCATCTTCTTGTAGTAATGTCTCCATCCTGGACCCCATCTTGTAGTAATGTCCCCATCCTGGTCATCTTCTTGTAGTAATGCCCCATCCTGGTCCCCATCGTGTAGTAATGACCCCATCCTGGTCACCTTATTGTATTAATGTCCCCATATCCTGGTCCCCATCTTGTAGTAATGTTATCATCCTGCTTCACTTCTTGTAGTAATGTCCTCATCCTGTTCCCCTTCTTGTAGTAATGTCCAATCCTGGTCCCAATCTTGTAATAATATCCCCCATACTGGTCTCCATCTTTTATTAATGTGTTATCCTGGTCCCCTTCTTACAGTAATGTCCAATTCTGGTCCCCATCTTGTAGTAATGTTCCCATCTTGGTGCCCATCTTGAATTAATGTCCCCATCCTGGTCCCCATCTTGAATTAATTTGATCATCCTGGTTCTCATCTTGTAGTTATGTCCCCATCCTGGTCCCCATATTGTAGTTATGTCCCCATCCTAGTCCCTTTCTTGTAATAATGTCCGCATCCAGTAGCAATGCGCCATTCTGGTCCCCTTTTTGTAGTAATAGTCCCATCCCATAGCAATGCCTCATTCTGGTCCCTTTCTTGTAGTAATATGCCCATACTGCTCCCCATCTTGTAGTAATGTCTCCATCCTGTCCCCCTTCTTGCAGTAATGTACCCATCATATAGTAATGCTCCCATCCCGGTCCCCTTCTAGAATATCCCATCTTGTAGTAATGTGCACTTCCTTGACCCCCATCTTGTAATACTGTCCCATCCTGGACCCCTTCTTGTAGTAATGTCACCATCCTGGCCTTCTTGTAGTAATGCCCCATCCTGGTCCTCCTCTTGTAGTAATGTCCCCATCCTGGTCATCATCTTGTAGTAATGTCCCTATCCTGGTCCCCATCTTGTAGTAATGCCCCATCCTGGTCCTCCTCTTGAAGTAATATCCCCATCCTGGTCCTCCTCTTGTAGTAATGTCCCCATCCTGGTCCCCTTCTCATATTAATGTCCCCATCCTGGTCCCCATCTTGTAGTAATGTCCCCATCCGGGTCCCCTTCTTGTAGTAATATCCCCATCCTGGTCTTCTTCTTGTAGTTATGCCTCTTCCTGGACCCATCTTGTAGTAATGCCCCTATCCTGGTCATCTTCTTGTAGTAATGCCCCATCCTGGTCCCCATCTTGTAGTAATGTCCCCATCCTGGTCCCCATCTTGTAGTATTGCCCCATCCTGGTCCACTTCATGCAGTAATGTCCCCATCCTGTAGTAATAGCCCCATTTACTCCTTTTCTTCTGGATAAAAAATGGTTCCTATACTGACTTTTTTTATTTGCGCCTAAATAATATTTTAATCTGAGCTTTTTGCTTGTTTTTTAAGTTTATTTGGTGTTTTCGGTTTTTATTTTGAGTCATTTTTCCTATCCAGAAAAAATTTGAATACAAAACCTCATGTGAATCTTTGTTGTGAAGACTAATGTGTGACATTATGAAGGAGAATGCAATTTATTTCAAAAAGAGTGAGAAAAGGTAAAAGACAAGAAAAAAAAAGAGCATCTTTCATCAACCTATGTGTGCAAATTTGAGTATTGTTGTGCAAAAAAGATGACAACAAACACCACAAAGCAAAATAGAAAAGTGACAAAGTAGGATTTGTGCCCTGTATCTTTAGCATTCACAGTAGTGTCCTCTCCTTCCCGTTTCCTATGGCTGGCGCATCCTACATCATCCACACAGTGTGCCCCATTTCGCTCCTTTGCACCCGTACCTGTATCAAATTGAGCACTTTATCATGGACTATAGCTGGGGGATTGTGTTTAGGCAGGATCGCCCTTACTAGCACGCCCTCCACAAATTCTTGGTTAGCTGCCAATACATGAAATCGATGGCCACAGTTCTTCACACAGGCTTCAAGAACCTGGAAGACAAAAAAAAATAAAATAAGCAGGAGGGGTTATTTAATGTACAATCACTATGATGACATAATACTATGCCATACTAAGGACTCGCTAACGACACGTTCCCCCAGTATGCACAGTCAATATGTAGAAGAAGCCCCTGCTCTGACGGTCCCTTTCTGATGGAGCTGTTCTGGAGGTCCATTTGGTCCTAAACAGGAGAGAGTTGAGTCAGAACTCACCGTCAAGGCCAACATCACCTCCTGAAAGTTCTTATTTCCCACAATCCTCTTCTTCAGGGCTTTGATGGCATCTTTAGGCCTATGAGAGTATATGGGAGTCATTTTCTAGTCCAATATGAATAATCATAGAATACCGGGAACTTGGTGTTATTACCCTTCTTCTGTCTCATTGATAATATCACATATCTCCATGTTCAAGGCCCAATCTTCAGAACGCAGAGATCCATCAGTTGCTTTCTCTGAAAAATAATAACAATTTTTTCAAACATGCATTTTCAAATAGTCTTGAATTCTCTCTTCCAAAAAACACATGTTATGAGCACATACCCATAGAGGGAACCTGCCAGATCCTAAACCACCACCTTGTATTTATTGAAGCCTATTGCTGCATTGCAACAAACTACTTCAAGTGCTAGTTATTTCATTTGGTGAAAAAACAAAGATATCATTCTCTCTTACCTTATGCAAATCAGCCTGCACCAGTCCAGTAGGGGTGTTGACTCCCCCAGACTAGTCTGGACTCAGGGGATGAAAGCACATTCTTCTAAGCATGGTCGACAGCATAATGGCAATGTCTCCATCGGGTCCCTGTAAATCTTGGTGAGCAATGTATTACCTCCCTGGTCACAATGAAGCTAGGTGTAAGCTCCCCGGCTTCATGAGCACACTGCACGATCAGAGGAGCAGAATGTCGCTGAGATTTGCAGGGAGCTGGTGAGGACTTCCCTGGGATTTTGACATCCAGCACAGCAGCGAGGTGTGCTTACAAGATTCATCTTGGGAATTAACTCCACAACAGTCTAGCTGTCTGATTTGCATTGTGAACATAGAAAGAATACAATGCACATGATTTACTTCATTTTAATTGCAGAAAGGGGGTTTCATAAGGTCATAGTAGTGGTTGGAGCTGACAGGTTCCCTTTAAATGTAGTTTTTTTTAGCCTATGGTTGGTGGATATTACTGTGCCTATCACAAGCATCCATTAATGGGGTATTCTCATGTTATTAAGTTGCTTTAGTCATTTAGACAACATGAAAATAAATATGTTTGCAACTGACATGCTTTTTCAATCTTCGGTCATTCTCCTGTACTGAGAACCTTTATCTCACATAGTGAATATGAACATGCACAGCGGCTAAATGCCAGGAGTTAATTCCTACGATCCCAGTCCGATCTCTCCAGCTCAATGATTCCAATATAGCAGTGATCTGATCACCTCTGTACTTCTCAGATACCGACAAGCTGCGGTTATAAATCTTGTAAACTGACCAGCACCCACCATGGATAGCACCCAGAAGAGTTCTGCTAATCACGTCTCTCCTCTTCCTGAGCCCTGCGCTGGTTCAAATACCCTGTTCTATCTACGTATAAATGTAGGGCCCAATTCATCAAGACTGTTATACCAGAATTTCAGGTGTAATACACTATAAAGGTTTGGCGCAACATGAGGCTGCAGTAACATGTAGTGACTTTTGGCGTTCTCATCCCACGATGAAGCGGGAGAGCTGGGTGGGATTGGAGTTTAGCGACTTCCCCTCTAATTCATCATGAGCAGTGGCATTCGGTATGCCACTTGTCCGAAGCTCCAGATTCATTAAGAGGCTTATACGTTGAATGAATGCTTTAGGCTTATGTCTCTTAATTAATCAAAAGCATCTGACTTAAGCATGTCCTCTTATCATGATTGGCATTAAAACTAGTAGTCTTGATGAAATGAGGCCATTGTGTTTACTGTGTAGCCTGAGAAGTTGTGCTACTCATCAGAACTGTCACTCAAGCAGAAGTGCCCGCCCCCCAGGAACCAGGATATAAGGAGACTATAGAGCTGTATGATGCTGAATACAAGTCCTGTTCACAGATATAAAATGAACATTGCAATACCTTAACACCACACATCTGTTAAACGAAAGCCACTATAGCCTTTAGGAGTTCAGTTAAAGGGAGTTAAAGGGATGCTGAATAGAAGCACCCGTCATCCTTAAGATACAATGGTATCCAATTAACAGATAAGTCATGAAAAACAATAGAAAAGTGAGTGATACTATTATAGTGCAAATGTGCCGGATAGCACCGACAGTATTGAATCCAGGCCTTAACATTTAACACTGCAGGAGCCATCTGTTCCAATTATTATTGCTATCAGCAGCTTTACACCAGTTTACATAGGTGACCTTTAAATACCACATTATCATGCAGCACAAGCATAGTAAATTCAGTACATTTTTGCATCAGTAAGAAGCATGCCATGTCTTTATTGTGCTCGGTGCCGGAATCCAGCAGAAGATAACTGATTAATACAGTCTGAGGGATTCAGCTGACACAGAACGAATGAAAGGCATTTCAACCACGGCGGTTAACCATACCACGCCCTATGCTGGAATCATCTTCAGTTCCCTTTAACAAAGACTCTTGGACCCTGACATCTTTTCTGAGCTACAGAAAGGGCGGCCACGGGTCTGAACACAGCATACTGAAGCCTGGATTGGCGGCTGCACCCGGGGAATTCCAGGAACCCAATGGGCCCAGATCCAAAGTATATCCTCAGAGCTGTGTGCACGGGGAGAGAACCAAGAAATGTACAGCGTGTCAAAGAGCCAACAATGAAAACTGTCCCTGTCCTCAAATGCTATGTGGCTGCAATCTCCTCACCTACTTAACTGTCTTCTTATGGTTGCAGGAAAACGTCTCTCCATAAGGTAGATAGCACATTCCCAGACATTAAAAAAATAGTATACATCATCCCTTCAAACCCCCCCCCCCCCCCCCTTCAAACCCCCCCCCAAAAAAAAGATATGATGGACTGCTTGCTGTTAAACAAGTGTGGAGAATATGTTTATATCCATTTATTCCACCACAATGTTTCCCACAAAGTTCATTTTAATCTGTAGATCTTGGAATAATAATTTCCACAACTGGATGCATTTAAAAAAAAACAATCTTCCTGTGCTGAGATAATCTTGTATATAGATTAAGCCAGAAGTTTACATACACTGTATAATAAGACACATCTGACATAAAATCAGAATATAATTTTCCCATTTTAGATCAATTAGGATTACCATAATTATTAATATTTGCCAAATAACACAATAATGTGAGAGAATGTTTTAAGGCATTTTTATTACTTTGTACAAAGTCACAAGTTTGCATACACCAAGATTACTATACCTTTACACAATTTGGGACAGCCCCTATGATGATGTCATGTGTTTGGCAGCTTCTGATAGGCTTATTGGTAACATCAGAGTTAGAGACACACCTGCAGATGTATTTTAATGCACACCTGAAACACACTGCTTCTGTGTGTAGCATCATGGGAAAGTCTAAGCCAGGGGTCTCAAACTCGGTTGGGTTGGTGGGCCGCACGTAGAAAAACAATAGATATTGGGGGCCGCATTGCTTGTAGGACTAAGGGTACCGTTACACATCGCAACATTGCATGCAGTTTCACAGGCAATTTGCTGGTTGCAGTGAAATCATGGACACATTGTTATATTTTGTGGCCGTGTACAAATGGAACAATGTGTCCATGATTTCACTGCAACCAGCAAATTGCCTGTGAAACTGCATGCAATGTTGCAACGTGTAACGGTACCCTTAGTGACATTTTAGCAATACCAGAATTTTTTGCTCAATCTAGTAAAGTACAAATCCTGATCCCCTACTTGTAGGAATGTCCCCACCCTAATCTCCTTTATGTAGTAATGTCCCCATACTGGTCCCCATTGTATATTAATGTCCCCCAAACTGGTCCCCGTCTTGTAGTAATGTCCCCATCCTGGTCCCCTTTTTAAAGTAATGTTCCTCCCTGGTCCCTATGTGTAGTAATGTTCCCATCCTATATTAATGACCCCCATCCTGGTCCTCGTCTTGTAGTAATGCCCCCGCCCTGGTCTCCATCTTGTAGTCATGTTCCTCCCTGGTCCACATGTGTAGTAATGCCCCATCCTGGTCCCCATCCTAGTCCTCATTTTGTAGTAATGTCCCCATCCTGGTCCTCTTGTAGTAATGTCCCCATCCTGGTCCCCATCCTATATTAATGTCCCCCATCCTGGTCCTCCTCTTGTAGTAATGTCCCCATCTTTTAGTAATGTTCCCTCCCTTGTCATCTTGTAGTAATGTCCCCCATCCCAACGCCTTTTTGTAGAGATGTCCTCACAACCTGGTCTCTGTTCTTTTTGTTCTCTCGCTCACACTAACACATATACACACCCACACACTCACACATATACACACACACTCAAATACACACTCACACATACATCCTCAGACATATTCACACAAACACACACACTCACACATTGACACTCTTACATAGTGCCATATTTGGAGTTCCTGCGGCCCTAGGCACTTTCAGCAGTCACATCCCCCCCCCCCCCCATGCAGCTATCTTCGGCTGTAACAGCGCCTTACCTGCCTCCACTCTTCTCATCCCGGCAGCTTCTTCCTCTGTGGCTCCCGGTCTCCCACTTGCCGGCAGCACCCGGCAGCTGCCAGCACTCGGCATTATGTGGCACCCGGCAGCCGCCAGCACCCAGGAGGCAGCACCAGGTGGCACCCGGCGGTAGTCGCCAGCACTAGGCAGCATCCAGCAGCACCTGGGAGGCGGCACCAGGTGGCATCCGGCAGCTGACATCACCAGGCATTAGGCGGCACCCGGCAGCACCCGGTGGCCGCTAACACCCGGCAGCTGCCAGCACCAGGTGGCAGCTGACAGCTGCCAGCACCCGACATTAAGCGGAGGCGGCACCAGGTGGCATCCGGCAGCTGACATCACCAGGCATTAGGCGGCACCCGGCAGCACCCGGTGGCCTCTAGCACCCGGCAGCCGCCAGCACCAGGTGGCAGTCGCCAGCACCCAGTGGCCGCTAGCACCTGGCAGCCGCTAGCACCAGGTGGCAGCCGCCAGCACCCAGTGGCCGCTAGCACCTGGCAGCCGCCAGCACCAGGCGGCAGCCGCCAGCACCCAGTGGCCGCTAGCACCTGGCAGCCGCCAGCACCTAGTGGCCGCTAGCACCTGGCAGCCGCCAGCACCAGGTGGCAGCCGGCAGCACGCGGCATTAAGCGGCACCTGGCAGCCGCCAGCACCCAGCGGCCTCTAGCACCTGGCAGCCGCCAGCACAAGGCACCTGGCGGCAGCCGCCAGCACCAGGCACCAGCCACCAGCACCAGGCACCAGCCGCCAGCACCCAGCATTAGGCGGCACCAGGTGGTTCACCAGCACCAGCCCGCGGCGATGTGCCGCGGGAATACACACACATATACACACACTCACACATATACACACTCACTCAGAAATATTCACACACACACTCACACATATACACATACACACTCACTCACATATACACACAAATACACTCACATATACACATACTCTCTCTCACTCTCACACACACCTTAATGATGCCACGGGCCATGGAGCCGCCGCAGTACCCACTTTATAGTGATTTCCGGGTACCGCTGAAACAAGTGCCATCGCGCCTGTACATTCAAGCAAGCAGGCAGCCAGCGGACCAATCAGAAGCCTCCTGTCACAGGAGGCGGCCGGCGGACCAATCACAAGCCTCCTGTCACAGGAGGCGGCTGGCGGACCAATCACAAGCCTCCTGTCACAAGAGGCTTCTGATTGGTCCGCCGGCCGCCTTCTGTGACAGGAGGCTTCTGATTGGTCCGCCGGCAGCCTGCTTGCTTGAATGTACAGGCGCGATGGCACTTGTTTCAGCGGTACCCGGAAGTCACTATAAAGCGGGTACCGCGGCGGCTCCCTTCACAATGGCCCGGGGCATGTTATTTCTTTAAGGTGCCCCGGGCGGCAGTGGGAAGCCTGGCGGGCCGCATGTGGCCCGGGGGCCGCGTGTTTGAGACCCCTGGTCTAAGCTAATATAGTAGGAAGAGAATTGTGGAGGAAGCACATCCAGCTGAAATGCATTGCTGCACAGAGACCTGTGATGGGGCATATGGTACATGATGAAACGTACAGTGGGGTAAATGAGTATTTGATCGCTTGCTGATTTTGTAAATTTGCCCATTGACAAAGACATGAACAGTCTATAATTTTAATGGTAGGTTAATTTTAACAGTGAGATATAGAATATCAAAAATATTATCTAGAAAATCATGTTTTCTAAGTTATATAAATGTATTTGCATTTTGTGGAGAGAAATAAGAATTTGATCCCCTACCAACTATTAGGAGTTCTGGTTCCTACAAATCTAAGCATGTCAGGGAAAAGATCCTGCACAAGCCTGGAGTGGGCTACAAAACCATAAGCAAGACCCTGGGTGAGAAGAAGGCAACTATTGGTGCAATAGTCAGAAAATGGAAGAAATACAAAATGAGTTTCAATCAACATTGATCTGGGGATCCATGCAAAATCTCACCTTGTGGGGTATCCAGGATCATGAGGAAGGTGAGAGATCAGCCTAAAACTACACGAGGGAGCTTGTTAATGATCTCAAGGCAGCTGGGACCACTGTCACCAAGAATTGGTAACACATTTTGCAGCAATGGATTAAAATCCTGCAGTGCCTGCAAAGTCCCACTTCTCAAGAAGGCACATGTGCAGGCCTGTCTGAAGTTTGCCAATGAACACCTTGTGATTCGGAGAGTGTTGGGAGAAGGTGCTATGGTCAGATGAGCCATAATTTTATCTCTTTGGCATTAACTCAACTTGCCGTGTTTGGAGGAAGAGAAATGCTGCCTATGACCCAAAGAACACCATCCTTACAGTCAAGCATGGCAATGGAAACATTATGTTTTGGGGGGGTTTCTGCTAAGGGCACAGGACTACATCACTTCAATGGGACAATGAATTAAGCCATGTACCGTAAAATCCTGAGTGACGACCTCCTTCCCTCTGCCAGAACATAAAAAACGCTTCGTGGCTGCACGGCTATGACCCAAAGCATACAGCCAAGGCAACAAGGGCACGGCAAATTTATGGAGGGAGCTGAAGCTCCGAGTTGCCAAGTGACAGCCTCAAAATCTTAATGATTTAGAGATGAACTGCAAAGAGGAGTGGACCAAAATTCCTCCTGCCTTGTGCGCAAACCACATCAACAACTATAAAAACATCTGACTGCTGTGCTTGTCAACAAGGGTTTTGCCTCCAATTATTGTATTGTTTGCCAGAGGGATCAAATACTTATTTCTCTCTGCAAAATGCAAATAACTTTATATAATTTAGACAATGTGATTTTCTGGATTTTATTTTTGATATTCTATCTCTCACTGTTAAACCTACCGTTAAAATCATAGACTGTTCATGTCTTTGTCAGTGAGCAAACTTACAATATCAGCAAGGGATCAAATACTTATTTCCCCCACTGTATATACCGGAAATATATACCAGGCTGGGCCAAGAATGTAGGACATATACACCAGAACAGGGGACATTAGTACATAACGAAGGGGGAGGGGGGGGGGGGGGGCAATTTAAAAGATTTAGAATGCTACAAGGGCCTATAAATCTGACCAATATGCACAGGGAGGCCGAGGTCCAAAATTCTCACGGGGGCCCCATCAGACTCTGGTTACCCCAATGCCTTTATGTGTTTATGACAGAAGCTGCTTGCTTTGGAGGTGGTAGTGACCCCCTTACCACCAAGGGCCTTTGTGTGACTGCACAGGTTGCTCCAATGATGTGTCTGCCCCTGGTTCCAGGTTAGGCTGGTTTCACACTACGATTTTGAGAAATCCGATGCTGTCCGATATAAATCGGACAGCATCACATCCAAATTTGGCCCCATGTCACCCTATGGGGATCGGACCAATTCGGATGTGCACTAATTGCCATCCGAATCGCGTCCGATCCGATTTTGTCCGATTTCTTTCCGATGCAAAAATCGGAGACTGCTCCGATTTTTGCATCCGAATCAAAAACAGGATAGAATCAGATCGGACAAATCGGATGGCAATTATGCCAAATCCGATCCGATCCGATTCCATTAACATGGAGTCCTATGGAGTAGGGTTTGAGGAAACATCTGATGTCTCCTCGGACCTGATTTTAGTGTACTGAGCATGCTCAGTACACTAAAACTACTCCAACCCTTCTAATTACACTTCTGCAATGTATAATATACATTGCAGAAGTGTGATTAAGTAAAAGAAAGAGTTAAAAATAAAAAATATCACTATTCTCACCTATCCTCTATCCAACGCTGCCTCCCAGCAAGGTCCTTGTGCTTACAGGACCTGTGATGATGTCAGAGAGCATCATCGGGTCACGACCGCAGTTACCATGGTAACTGCAGTCATGTGACCCGTTGATGCTTTGTGACATCATCACAGGTCCTGTAAGCACAAGGACCTTGCTGTGGGAGGCAGCCTTGGATAGAGGATAGGTGAGCATATTGATTTTTTATTTTTAACCCTTTCTTATATTTCACTTCTGCAATGTATATTATACATTGCCGAAGTGAAAGTGCCCCGCTGTGTCTGGATCCGTGATAATCAAGGACCCGGACACAGAAAAAGCATCTGGAGGTCACCTCCGATGCTTTCCTTTCCTGTCCGTGGGATCCTACAAAAAGTAGGATCCCATGGACAGGGAAAAAATCGTAATGTGAAAGTAGCCTTAGACTCTCATCACTTCAAAGAGCCTATACTTTATGCTAGTTGTACCAGTGTCCAATTACTGAAGGAAATATTTCAAGAATAAGTCCTTGAAGTGCTAAGAGCATCTGTAAGTGATTTCAAGAGTGAGCATTCCTTGGGCGCACCTAGTCTGGAATTATACATGTGCCTGTCCTGTGCACCAGTGATGAGAAGCTTTTATAAGAGGGATTAGAATGTATGATAGGTTTAAAGGGCAGATTCACCTTTGAACACCAATTTACTATTTACAATGAGATAATCTACAAGAAATGTTGAACAACCTTGTAAATCCACTGTGCTTCTCATACTGTACAGCTTGTGCTAGGGTATGTGCACATATACGGTATTTGGTGCAGACGTTTTTGCACCATTTCTGCATCTCGAGTGGCAAAAACACACATTTTTTGTTGCAGATTTTGTTCCATACATTAATATGAGTGAAATCTGCAGCAAAAATGCTGCTGAATGAATTGACAAACTGCAGATTTAAATCGGCATCAAATATGCAAGGAAAAAATACTCAACATGTGCAGGAGACGTCAGGCTTCTCATCCTCTTTGCTGGGATAAGGAAACCCTCAGGTTTTGGGACAAATCTGCACTGAAAATGCATCAACAACATGACAAATCTGCAACATGTGCACATAGCCTTAGGCTAGGATCACACTTGGAGGGTGACCCACGCTTGTCGCATTCACTTAAAACTTAGAAATACTAGCTGCCGCGCATAGCGCCTGACAACGCTGCCCCATAGAAACCCACTCTTTACCTTAGCAGAGGCTCCACACAAAGGATCAGGGAGAGCGCTTTAGCTGAGCACACAGGAAAAGCTGTCTGCAACGTTTTCCTGTGCACTGTTGTAAAGCACACTCCCTGATACTCTGTGTAGTGCCGCTGCTAAGGTAAACAGCGGGTTTCTATGGGGCAGCGTTGTCAGGCAGCGCATAGCATTAACGCTACGCGTGGCAGCTAACATTTCTAAATTCTAAGCAGATGCGCCAAGCGTGGGTCACCCTCCAAGTGTGACCCTAGCCTTATGGAGAAACCTCATCCATTTTACTGCCACTGGAGATATTCCACCTCTATTTTAGGTTGTTCAAAACCTCTTCGTTCTGCATCGGGCACTGCTGCATGTCAGGCAAGTATCTACACTGTGTGCAGAATTATTAGGCAAGTTGTATTTTAGAGGATTTTTTTTATTATTGATCAACAACTATGTTCTCAATCAACCCGAAAGACTCATAAATATCAAAGCTTAATATTTTTGGAAGTTGGAGTGGTTTTTTTTTTAGATTTGGCTATCTTAGGAGGATATCTGTTTGTGCAGGTAACTATTACTGTGCAGAATTATTAGGCAACTTAATAAAAACCAAATATATTCCCATCTCACTTGTTTATTTTCACCAGGTAAACTAATATAACTGCACAAAATTTAGAAATAAACATTTCTGACATGCAAAAATAAACCCCGAAAAATGAGTGACCAATATAGCCACCTTTCTTTATGATGACACTCAACAGCCTTCCATCCATAGATTCTGTCAGTTGCTTGATGTGTTTACGATCAACATTGCGTGCAGCAGCCACCACAGCCTCCCAGACACTGTTCCCAGAGGTGTACTGTTTTCCCTCCCTGTAGATCTCACATTTTAGGAGGGACCACAGGTTCTCTATGGAGTTCAGATCAGGTGAACAAGGGGGCTGTGTCATTTTTTTTTCTTCTTTTAGACCTTTACTGGCCAGCCACGCTGTGGAGGAGTTGGATGCATGTGATGGAGCATTGTCCTGCATGAAAATCATGTTTTTCTTGAACGATACTCACTTCTTCTTGTACAACTGCTTGAAGAAGTTGTCTTCCAGAAACTGGCAGTAGGTCTGGGAGTTAAGCTTCACTCCATCCTCAACCCGAAAAGGTCCCACATGTTCATCTTTGATGATACCAGCCCATACCAGTACCTCTCCTCCACCTTGCTGGCATCTGAGTCAGAGTGGAGCTCTCTGTCCTTTACTGATCCAGCCTCTGGCCCATCCATCGTCACTCTCATTTCATCACTCCATAAAACCTTTGAAAAATTAGTCTTAAGATATTTCTTGGCCCAGTCTTGACGTTTTCTCTTATATTTCTTGTTCAAAGGTGGTCGTTTTTCAGCCTTTCTTACCTTGGCCATGTCCCTGAGTATGGCACACCTTGTGCTTTTTGATATTCCAGTAACGTTGCAGCTCTGAAATATTGCATAACTGGTGGCAAATGGCATCTTGGCAGTTTCACACTTGATTTTCCTAAATTCATGGGCAGTTATTTTGCGCCTTTTTTGCCCAACACGCTTCTTGTGACCCTATTGGCTATTTGCCATTAAACGCTTGATTGTTCGGTGATCACGCTTCAAAAGTTTGGCAATTTCAAGACTGCTGCATCCCTCTGCAAGACATCCCACAATTTTGGACTTTTCAGAGCCCGTCAAATCTCTCTTCTGACCCATTTTCCAAAGGAAAGGAAGTTGCCTAATAATTAAGCACACCTTATATTGGATGTTGATGTCATTACACCACACCCCTCCTCATTATAGAGATGCAGATCACCTGATTGACTTAATTGGTAGTTGGCTCACAAGCCTATACAGCTTGGAGTAGGACAACATGTATAAAAAGTATAATGTGATCAAAATACTCATTTGCCTAATAATTCTACGCACAGTGTAAAGCTCAGCAGACATCCTTTCCTACTGCTTCCTTCTGTTCTTCTTTCCCCAACAAACTTTTAAAGCCGAAATGAAGAAAATATTGTTCAATTTGACTTTTGGCTATTATTATGCTCTCCCCATGTTTGCGTAGGTTTCCTCCAGGTTCTCTGGTTTGCTTCCACACACCAAAGACATAGTGATAGGGAATTTAGATTGTGAACCCCAAATGGGGACAGAGATTATGTCTGAAGAAAGGTTATAGAAGTACTGACGCTATAAAAGTGAGTAAAATAAATAAATGAATAAAACGGTAACCTGATAGCAGAATTATGCTGCCCAAACCACTGTACATCCAAATGCCTTCGCACTGCTCTGTCTCCTAGACCGACATGTCTCTCCATATACAAGTCCTCTCAGTCTACAGGATTGGGGCAAGGAGAAGCCACTATTGACCTGCCATGGACTAGGCATTCCAAGACGAATAGTCCACAGCCGGCTATTCACACAATATTTTCTCTGGAAAGCTACAGGGTTTCAGAAAAAAGTCATACATGGTTGCAGTAACACTGCCAATGTCGATTCATGCTGCTCGTATTATGTGCATCATCAATATCATGACAGGTTCTCTTTTAATAAGGTTATCTCAAAAAGAGATCCCTGTTTCATCTGTTAGGGCACATGGAAGTAACCAAGTGGGGTCATCTGCTCATGACACCCAACTATCATAAGGCTAAGTTCACTTGAATGTATAAAAGCTGATTATTTTTCACATCAGCCGTTAATAAAATTTGGAAGACCATATCCAATTTTCTATATTAAAGCAGAAGTCCAGCATTTTTTATTGCACCGCTGTGGTGGTGATTTAAATGCAAGTCCCTGCCCCCTAAGTGATACTCACCTTCCAGCAGCTTGTCTTGCTATCGCCATCACTTTGTAGGGTTTTGGTGAAAAGTGACCCACTAGTATTCCATAGAGCGTGCCGGAGTTCATTTTTTCAATACATCTCTATGAGGAACCTCGTTCTGGCCTTATTCTGGCTCTTATAGAGATACATTTAGTGCCTGTGACATAGGTTCTAACTTTCGGGCAGACATGGGCACATGATGGCACGACAGGAATAGGGCAGCATTGGAAACAGGTAAAGCCGCTGGATGGCGAGTATATGACGTATACTGACATATTTTTACACGGACACTCAGTCTGTGACAAAATACCGTCTACTGATCAATCCAATTCAATAGCCTTTATCAGAGTGCAGACCGGTATTTTTTTTGAGGACCAGAAATACAGTGGCAAGAGCATAACAGAAGACAGAGGCACTCCGCACTGAATGGCCGACATGTGATGCTATATTTCCCTTTTAGTGGTCACTGCAGACTGACCACAGATCACAAATTTATCAGCTGATTGCTAAAGCTTGACGATAATCAGCTGATAAACGCTCCGGTTAGGAGACTGAATCTATAAATTCTGCTCTTCAAGTAACGCTTTCGTCTCCACTACTTTTCTTAGGCTGCTTTCACACTGGCAAATGTGCAAGTCCATATGGATCCTTGAATTTCAAGGAACCACATGGACAGGCATGGATTTGTGCAAACGAATGCCAACTGATGTCCACGGACCATTATTGTAATGGATCAGTCATCAGTACCAGACATAGAGGTGGGAGGAGCTGTACCTTGCTTCTGAGAATGCCTAGTACAGCAAAACAGATCTGTTTCATGGACCCATACGGATCCATCCTCCATACAGCTCCATGTTATATGACACAGACAGCTATGGATCCATGCCTGTCTGTTTGTGTCAGTGATTTTAAAGGCAGCCCAAAGTCAGAACAGTTTCCGATTCCGGGTGCATGAAAAAAAAGACAAAAACGGATCCGTGACAAAACTGACACACACGGATGGCCACTTTAGGACTAAACTGCGCCCACAGGATTGCATGGGAGACAATAACGGATCCGTGTCTATCCGTTTTAAAATGGGTAGACACGAATTTAAAATTTGGCAATGTGAAAGCAGCCTTACACTGTATCCCAAATGGCCATAGAGCTTGGGCTTTATTCACACCTCCATTATGTTTTTTTTGTCCATTTACATCTTGTTTTCCAACGGTGGATCATCTGTCTTAAGGCCCTGTCTCACGCTTCAATGGTCGAATGAGCCGACCAACAAATCGACTTGACCTAGATTGCTTGAACGTTGTTCAATGTTCACTAGTGAAATGTCACATGGATAGATATCATTAACAACGCAGCAACGATTCCGCGACAAGCGAACGATACTTACTGTCATTAGCTCGCCTACGTCCTTCACTTCACAATAGGCGAGGTCGTTAACAACATCATTATCAAGGTGTCACACAGACCCATGCTGCAGGTTGGACGAACGCTCATCGTTTGGTTTTATGTCCAGTTCAAAAACCTCCCATCAACGATCTGCCGACTTATCGTTGATCGTTCCTACTTGCCACACGCAACGACATCGTTGCTCCACCCAAAAAACTGTGATGTACAAATGACTCACCGTAGCCGGGTTCTGCACGTCGCAGGCGTTGACTCTCCTCTGTCACGGAACCGCGCCTGCGGCTGTGGGGCCCGGTGGTCCAGATCAATAGGGGGAATGGCTGAAAAGTAGGGATTAGTTGTCTTCGTGATGCCACCTGTGAGAGGTCCGGTAACTGTATCGGCGCTGCGGGGCCTCCGGGGATGGAATGCAGCAAGATGGAACGCTCCCCACAGGATGAGCGAGAGTCCCCGGGGCCAGGAGCTGCGTAAGATGTTGTGAGGCAGCTGCGGTAATGCTGCTGTTAGGCTCAGGAATCAGACTCGGACACTTCAGAGTCTTTTAGGTACCTTTACTGGTGGATATCAGGTACGCCAGACTGGGATAGTGAAGTCAGCACTCCTGGAGGTTCACAGCAAGCAGTTGTAGTAGGCTTCCTTTCTCTATTTCTCTGATTAAGGTCGGGTGGATGTAGAATCCAGCCGGACCGGGTAGTGTGTCCAATGGAACTTGATTTCACCTGGGTAACAGCACTGAGGACACTGTAAAAGGGTTTGAGCAGGATCAGTACTCTTCCCTGGGCTCTCGTAGGTAGGTGCTTCAGGTGGAACAGGTGGCTAAAGCTCCTGTTAGATGGGCTGGTTCTCTGTGGTGGCTGGGTAGCTCTCACAGCTTCGGTTCCAGTAACCGGTTTGGCAAGGGAAGGAGTTAAGGTAACTCCGGTGTCCCTGAGAGGTGTCTTCTCCTTTCCTCTGACCCCAATTGCAAGGGTCTCCTCACTTGCTAGCTGGCTGGTGGGGCCTAGTGTGTCCCTCATAGGATGAAGGTTTCACACAGGCTGGCAGCTCTTGTAGCGACTGCACACACGCTGACGTTTCTCCCTCCAAGACTCTATTTATAGGGGAACTGGCTCAAAGTGACCAGTGGAGCTCCCCCTAGAGGCTCGGGGTGAAACCAGGTGTTCTAAGGTGTTGTAAGTGTTTTGTTAGGTGTTTTGTGAGTTTGCTTTGCTGTTACTTGCTCCAATCGTGCCCCAAGGAGTTCTGTGGTGCCCAACAGGTGCCAGGGTGCCACACAAACAATATCATTAACAATATAAGGAAATCCATCCCACAGCGGTCCCGGTCTCATCTTTAGGCAGGTAATGATTGCATTTGCACTTTCACTTTGCACCTTTTCCTTGGTCTAGTGAACCGCTATACACTTGTATACCCATGACTAGGGCTGTCACTTTATGTGATAGGCGGTTTTACCTCTGAGACTCCTGGCTTGTGCAATAATTTATGTGCTGGCTACAAAGTGTACGACCTAAATGATTATGTGAGAATTCGGGGCTGTGCAATGTTATGTGTCCTGTGTGTGTTTATCCTGCTGTAAGTCCATTCATAATTAAATAAAAAAATATATGCAATTGAATCCTCTTTTCCTGGTTGAATCATTAACAATATTGTAGCGTGAAACGGGCCCTTTAGGCTATTTCTGCACCAAACCCACATCTTCTGACTGGAAAAACAATTCGCCAAAAACGTGCATTTTTGCCAAGATTGTGTGTGTTTTTTGCCTTGCGTTTTTTTAATGCAGTCTATGCGAAAAATGTTGGGAAAAACGTAGAAACAACTGACATGTTACTTAATTTCATTCACCAAAATCTGCAAGGAAAAAAACCTGAATGTTGGAATAACGCTTTAGGATTCTCATTGATGTTGACAGCATGCATTTTTCCCTCACAGATTTGTGAAAAACGCATCACGAAAGTTACAAAAAACGCACATTGGGCACACAGCCTTTTTCCTACAAGAAGAAAAAAAAAAAAAAAAAAAAAAAAAAAAGCATGGAGGTTTCGCAGTCATCTCCTAGGTCTTTGTGAACCCATATATTGACTGGTTGTAGGGCTGGGCGATTAATCGAATTAATTCGATTAATTCGCCCCCTGATGTGGCCACGATTGTTGTTTTATCAACAATCGTGAAATTCGATTTAAAATGGCGGCATTTCCGGTCCGCGTCACCTGGTACTTCCGGTGCACACTGCGGTGCGCTCCGCCTCCTCCCCGGCCGGTGCTGGACAGGCCCGGACACTAGGGGGCCGCCGACCTCCGCCTCCTCCCCGGCCGGTGCTGGACAGGCCCGGACACTGGGGGCCGCCGACCTCCGCCTCCTCCCCGGCCGGTGCTGGACAGGCCCGGACACTAGGGGGCCCGCCGACCTCCGCCTCCTCCCCGGCCAGCGGTGGTTGGCAGCAGAGCGCAGCATGGCTCCGGCGCTTGACAGGCCCGGACACCGGGGGCCGCCGACCTCCGCCCTGGACTGGTGTGAGGAGAACTACGCTGTGTCCTGTGAGTGTACATCGCCGAGTTCTGTGAGTATCCAGTGCACTGTGTGTATACAGAGTGTGCATGGTGTATACAGTGTGTGCATGGTGTATACAGAGTGTGCATGGTGTATACAGTGTGTGCATGGTGTATACAGAGTGTGCATGGTGTATACAGAGTGTGCATGGTGTATACAGAGTGTGCATGGTGTATACAGAGTGTGCATGGTGTATACAGAGTGTGCATGGTGTATACAGAGTGTGCATGGTGTATACAGAGTGTGCATGGTGTATACAGAGTGTGCATGGTGTATACAGAGTGTGCATGGTGTATACAGAGTGTGCATGGTGTATACGGAGTGTGCATGGTGTATACGGAGTGTGCATGGTGTATACGGAGTGTGCATGGTGTATACGGAGTGTGCATGGTGTATACGGAGTGTGCATGGTGTATACGGAGTGTGCATGGTGTATACGGAGTGTGCATGGTGTATACGGAGTGTGCATGGTGTATACGGAGTGTGCATGGTGTATACGGAGTGTGCATGGTGTATACGGAGTGTGCATGGTGTATACGGAGTGTGCATGGTGTATACGGAGTGTGCATGGTGTATACGGAGTGTGCATGGTGTATACGGAGTGTGCATGGTGTATACGGAGTGTGCATGGTGTATACGGAGTGTGCATGGTGTATACGGAGTGTGCATGGTGTATACGGAGTGTGCATGGTGTATACGGAGTGTGCATGGTGTATACGGTGTGTGCACGGTGTATACGGTGTGTGCACGGTGTATACGGTGTGTATGGTGTGTGCACGGTGTATACGGTGTGTATGGTGTGTGCACGGTGTATACTGTGTGTATGGTGTGTGCACGGTGTATACTGTGTGTATGGTGTGTGCACGGTGTATACTGTGTGTATGGTGTGTGCACGGTGTATACTGTGTGTATGGTGTGTGCACGGTGTATACTGTGTGTATGGTGTGTGCACGGTGTATACTGTGTGTATGGTGTGTGCACGGTGTATACTGTGTGTATGGTGTGTGCACGGTGTATACTGTGTGTATGGTGTGTGCACGGTGTATACTGTGTGTATGGTGTGTGCACGGTGTATACTGTGTGTATGGTGTGTGCACGGTGTATACTGTGTGTATGGTGTGTGCACGGTGTATACTGTGTGTATGGTGTGTGCACGGTGTATACGGTGTATGGTGTGTGCACGGTGTATACGGTGTATGGTGTGTGCACGGTGTATACGGTGTATACTGGGTGCACGGTGTATACTGTGTGCACGGTGTATACGGTGTATACTGTGTGCACGGTGTATACTGTGTGCACGGTGTATACGGTGTGTACTGTGTGCACGGTGTATACGGTGTGTACTGTGTGCACGGTGTATACGGTGTGTACTGTGTGCACGGTGTATACGGTGTGTACTGTGTGCACGGTGTATACGGTGTGTACTGTGTGCACGGTGTATACGGTGTGTACTGTGTGCACGGTGTGTACTGTGTGCACGGTGTGTACTGTGTGCACGGTGTGTACGGTGTGTACTGTGTGCACGGTGTGTACGGTGTGTACTGTGTGCACGGTGTATACGGTGTGTACTGTGTGCACGGTGTGTACTGTGTGCACGGTGTGTACTGTGTGCACGGTGTGTACGGTGTGTACTGTGTGCACGGTGTGTACGGTGTGTACTGTGTGCACGGTGTGTACGGTGTGTACTGTGTGCACGGTGTGTATGGTGTGTACTGTGTGTGTATGGTGTATACGGTGTGTACTGTGTGTACGGTGTGTGTATGGTGTATACGGTGTATACTGTGTATTCTGTATACATATATACTGTGTATTCTGTATACATATATACTGTGTATTCTGTATACATATATACTGTGTATTCTGTATACATATATACTGTGTATTCTGTATACATATATACTGTGTATTCTGTATACATATATACTGTGTATTCTGTATACATATATAAAAAAAAAAATCGAGATTTAAATCGAAAATCGTCCATAGGGTTAAATAAAATCGAGATTTTGATTTTTCCCAAAATCGCCCAGCCCTAACTGGTTGACTAGAAAACTCCCCCATCTCCAGACCATGAGTCTGACATATGAATACCCCCAGAGTACAGCACAGCCAGACTACAAGACAGCACAAAAACAACAAACACCGACATGATTGAGGTGTAAGGCTGTGTTCACACAGGTAAGGTTTTACAGCGTTTTTGTTGCGTTGTTGGGGTCAGATTTGCCTTGGTTTTATGTAAAACTATACTAATCTAATCCTACGTTTTTGGTTTCCAGCAAATGTGATTCTGGAAAAATCTGTCCACACACATTGGTTTAGGTTTGGTACAGAAAGTGGGAACACCACAGGTTTTGCAGCGTTTTTGAAAGAATGAGCATGTCAATTCTTTTCTGCATTTTTGCTATATTTTGGCCCCTTTCACACTAGTGTGTTTTACAAATTGCGGCATATCCAGCAGATTTACCGCATCTGCCGCCTAAAGGCCGCAATTGCTGCAAGCCCCATGCATTGTCTATGGGGCTTGCAGCAGGTTCGGCAAGTGCGGTATAGCCGCGGTTCCGGTACTTGCGGAAGCGAAACAAAACACTGCTTACTACGTTTTTTTTCGCGGCCGCATCTGCCGCAGGTGCCGGAACCGCAGCTATACCACACTTGCCGGACCTACCGCAAGCCCCATAGACAATGCATGGGGCTTGCCGCAAGTGCCGCCGTTAGAGGCGGCAAATCTGACAGATCTGCCGAAATTTGTAAAGAAAACGCTAGTGGTGAAAGGGGCCTTTCTATGGAAAATCTAGAGCAAAAACGCTGTAAAAGCGCACCAAAAACACAGCGAATAAACGCAACAAACCTCCTGCCAAGAAATCAGAAAAAAAAGCAACCCCTAGGTTTCGCTGCAGATCTGTTTGCACCAAAACCCAACGTGTCTGAACATAGCATAATACTTACCGTATATACTCGCGTATAAGCCGAGTTTTTCATCCCAAAAAATGGGCTGAAAAGTCCCCCCCTCGGCTTATACACGAGCCAAGGTATACTGTATACACTGTATACAGTATACAGTCCCCCCCCATCAGTGTACAGGGCCCCCCCCCCTTGTGTAGCAATACTGTAAAGGAAGAGATTAGTATACTTATCCCTGCCGCTGTCCCGCCGCCGCTATCGCGCTCCTCCGTCTTCATCCGGCCTCTTCCGGCTTCCTCCGGTGGGTGCAGGCAATGACGTCATTGTCTGCGCGCCAGAGGAGGAAGCCGGAAGACGCTGGATGAAGCCGGAGGAGTGCAATAGCGGCGGCGAGACAGCGGCAGGGATAAGTATACTAATCTCTTCCTTTACAGGATTGCTACACAAGGGGGGGCCTGTATACTGATATGGGGGGGGGGCTGCTGTATACTACCACTGGGGCTGCTGCTGTATACTACCACTGGGGCTGCTGCTGTATACTACCACTGGGGCTGCTGCTGTATACTACCACTGGGGCTGCTGCTGTATACTACCACTGGGGCTGCTGATGTATACTACCACTGGGGCTGCTGATGTATACTACCACTGGGGCTGCTGCTGTATACTACCACTGGGGCTGCTGTATACTACCACTGGGGCTGCTGTATACTACCTCTGGGGCTGCTGTATACTACCACTGGGGCTGCTGTATACTACCACTGGGGCTGCTGTATACTACCACTGGGGCAGCTGCTGTATACTACCACTGGGGAGGCTGCTGTATACCACACTGCTGGGGGCTGTATACCTGTGCTGGGGTCCACCCTCGGCTTATACACAAGTCAATAGGTTTTCCCAGGTTTTGGGGGCAAAAGTAGGGGGGTCGGCTTATACACGAGTATATACGGTATTCCTTAAAGGAAATGTCACCAAAAATTGACAAATTGTTTAAAGTGAAGCTGTCACCTGGTTTTCTATGAAATGTGACCACCCCCAGTAATCCCTTATATTCACCATTCTAGAATACTGTAAATAAGTCCCCAGATCGAACTGTATAATGTACAAAAAAGCTTTATTATATTCACCTACCAGTCTGGACCTACCAGTCCGGTCCAATTGGCGTAACTGGTCTTGACCTTTGTGTAGATGACGCAACCTCTGTCACCCACACACAGTCTCCTCCATTGTGCTTCTACACAATGCATACACCTATCTGCCCTGCCAAGAGCAGAGCAAAGTATCGTAGTGTGCATGCACAGGCACTCTCTGGCATTTCCTTACACATTTGCATTACAGTACTTAGCTCTGACCTCAGAAGGGCAGAAATGTGCCTGTGCAGGAGCGTGATGGAGGACACTGTGTGAATGTCATAGGATGCGTGATCCACATGAAGCAGGAGAAGAGGAAGCGCCAGATCAAGATCTGTGACGCCCATAGGGAAATATAATAAAAGATATTTTTTATGTTATACAGAACAGCATTGGGACTTACAGTATGTACATTATTACAGAACGCTACATATACAGTAAGTCCTTACTGGTGGTGGCTGCACTTTATCTGGGAAAAACCTGGTGACAGGATCCCTTTATATCAGGTTTTTGCATGCATGTGTTTTTTACAGAAAAATTTGGCAACTTATTTTTCCATACCACTGTCTTTTATGTAAATAAATCCACTTGCACACATTCAGTATTTGTTGAGTTTTTACCTCAGTATTTGTTGCCAAAACCAGGAGTGGGTGATAAATACAGAAGTGGTAATTTGTTTCTATTATATTTTTCCTTTGATTGTTCAACTCCTTGGTTGTGGCTACAAATACTGACGTAAAAAACTCACCAAACACTGAACGTGTGCACGTGGCCTTACAAATACGGAGGTAAAAACTCACCAAATACTGAACGTGTGCATGTGGTGTGGCGCCCCACTGGTCAGGACGCCACATAGCGGAACTGCACCCAGATAAGTGTGTGTAGTATTCCTGTGACTAGGGAATTGGGATGTTGCACAAAGGACCCTCACACAACACATCCACACACACCCTAGGTAGGGGTCCGTGGGTGGACCCGCTGTATGGAAGGACCCAGTCCCATGGGAGGAGTGACAGGGTAGAAAAGTGTGTGGGTGGGAGGAGAGTTAGGTTAGTCTGAGGAGGTTAGTCTGAGGAGAGGTCTGTTGGGGAGTGAGGAGTGCAGGACGGCGAAGCAGTCAGGACAGAAGGCGATCCTAAGGGCAGCAGGTATGCGGTGCGCCTGAATCTGGACCCGGTACGTCTACCAACCGGAGGGATCTGTCCCGAAACAGAGGACTAGCTCTGAGCTCAGTGTGGGAGTCTATCTCCGAGCTGTCGAACCAGAGGCCTGAGCTTCTAGAGGAAGTTGTGGCCAAACACCTGGCACATCTCTAAAAAGGCACTGTATAGGGTCTGGGGGACCAGAAGAAGAGTCCTCCACAGATAGATCCGTGGGAGCTGGCTTGAGGCTCTGCGTGCAAAAACGCTGAAGGAGATAGGGGAGAGCGCAGCTAGGGACCGGACAGGAACGGCAGGCATACCACAGAGTGCCCTGAGTAAAGCATCCTCGTTCCCCAGTGACTACCCAGGCCAGGCAGACCCAAAAAGACTGTGCAAATTGTCAACCTGCTTTAAAGATATGCCAGTAAACCTGTACAGAGTGAAAAGACTTTGTGGCGTACTTTATTATCTCCACCTAATGAGCCGCCGACAGCAGCAGGGAGAGGACAAGTGACAAGGCCTGGTGTAAACTGCATCCCTGTGTGAAATAAACTTCTACTACTGCCTCGGGGAGCGTAACCATCTTGCTGCTCCAGCATCACCCCGGAGGTCTGTCCCGCAACGCCGGTAAACATTACTGGAACCGTAGGTGGCGTCACAAAACACTTTCATTTTATTGTTATTGACTCTTTTCCCCTTTTCAGTGACCACCAGGGCCATGTGACCGGGCACAGGCCCCAATGACAATCCCCTGTGAATCAACGCCTGGGACCGGGTACCCAAAGGCCCTGGGCGTTACAAATGATGAGGTGAAAACTTCACCAAATACTGAACGTGTGCACGTGGCCTTACAAATACTGAGGTAAAATCTCACCAAATACTGAACGTGTGCACGTGGCCTTACAGATACTGAGGTAAAAACTCACCAAATACTGAACGTGTGCACCTGGCCTTACAGATACTGAGGTAAAATCTCACCAAATACTGAACGTGTGCACCTGGCCTTACAGATACTGAGGTAAAATCTCACCAAATACTGAACGTGTGCACCTGGCCTTACAGATACTGAGGTAAAAACTCACCAAATAATGAACGTGTGCACGTGGCCTTACAGATACTGAGGTAAAAAAACTTCCCAAATACTGAACGTGTGCACGTGGCCTTACAGATACTGAGGTAAAAACTCACCAAATACTGAATGTGTGCACGTGGCCTTACAAATACTGAGGTAAAATCTCACCAAATACTGAACGTGTGCACGTGGCCTTACAGATACTGAGGTAAAAACTCACCAAATACTGAATGTGTGCACGTGGCCTCACAAATACTGAGGTAAAAAACTAACCAAATACTGAACGTGTGCAATAACTACAATGAGTTTGTATGTTCTCCCCGTGTTCGTGTGGGTTTTCTACAGTTTCCTCCCACACTCCAAAGACATAATGCTAGTAAATAAATTGTGAGCCTCAGTGGGGACAGTGATAATGATGTCTGTAGAGCGCTGCAGAATTAATGGTGCTATGTAAGTGAATAAAATAACAAAAAAAATCATAATAACCTTTGTACATGCTCATTAGACGCTTGAATGCAAGAGAGAAGCCAGGACCCAAACATTACAGCTGTTATTTTCCTGAAACAAGAAGTATGAATCTACAGTAACCCCAGTGACCAGTGTGAAACCTGCAATATTTCTATTTTTTATTATTAATAAACAATGTCATATGAAAAAAATAAATAAAAATTAACAAACATTTAAAAAAAAAAATGAATTTAGCTCAAAAACCAGACTTAAACAAAAGGGCAAATTTCTGATGACACATTACCTTTAACCTGTTTTTACCTAGGTCTCTATTTGCTTATCTCTATGGGACCTTCTCTTTTAACTTAATGTATAAAGGAATACACTGTACTTGTTATAATTTTTTTATGCATTTCTATATAGGTGTTACCTGTATATACCAGGTAACACATGTAGAAAGATGATGGGAGTGTAGGTGTGTCACGGTCCGCGCTGCTCCAGGACTTAAAAAACTCAAAGAGTCAGTCAGATTTCCATCCTTTATTCTCATTCTCCTACGCGTTTCGGCGCCCCACCTGGCGCCTTCCTCAGGAATATCCCTGAGGAAGGCGCCAGGTGGGGCGCTGAAACGCGTAGGAGAAGGAGAATAATGGATGGAAATCTGACTGACTCTTTGGTGAGTTTTTTAAGCCCTGGAGCAGCGCGGACCGTGACACACCTACACTCCCATCATCTTTCTGGATTAAACCACTGTTCAGTGGTCGGTGGAGGTCCTGCAGCAGCTTGGAATAATATTTCCTAAACGCCTTCAAACCAGTTGTGGGGATCACAACTGTACCAGGTGAGTGGGTTCTTAGCACCACCCCATTACCATTAGTGTCACTAGTGATAGGGCACTATTGCGCCTCTTGTCCCCCACCCTTTTATATTTTTAAGGTAACACATGTAGCCTCACATCATGTATAATAAAAGGATAATAATAGCTTATTGCTTTGTACATTTTCAACCGAAAAAAATAATCTTTAGGCTACATTCAGACTGCGTTTTTTGATCCATATTTTGCAGTGCACTACAGAAAACGGATCACTCAAATGACACCCCAGCAAAGTGTATGGGTTTTCATTTTTGCCATTCAGACTGTGCTCTTCTAAAGTGATTTGTTATTTCACTTTAGGAGAGCTCTTTTTTGGAAAATGACATGTCAATTTCTGTAGCGATTTTCTCCTGAGTTTTTCCCATAGGAACCCTTCAAAATGGGGAAAAACGCAGCAGTCAAAAACAGATAAAAAAAACGCATCTAAAAACGGATCTTTTTTTGGGGTGTGTTTATTTTTTTACAGCTCCTGTTTTACAGCTAAAAACTCAGCAGAAGAGAAAAAAAACACACAGTATGAATGTAGCCTAAAGGCCTCGTCACACACTATGATATCGTTAACGATATCATTGCAACGTCACTGCTTTGGTGACGTTGCAGCAATGTCGAAACAACATCGTTGCGTGTGACATTACCAACGACCAACGATGAGGTCGTTCATTGTTGGTCGTTGGTAAATGACCTGGACCAAAAATTTATTGTTGGTCTCCCGCTGGGCGACCAGCATCGGCGTCCAAGGATGAACAATCTCCCGGCGCCGCACAGCAAGCACTGAGAGCCGATAACCAGGGTAAATATTGGGTAACTAAGCGCCGCGCTCTGCTAGTTACTCACTGTTTACCCTGGTTACCAGCGTTCTTGCTGGTCCTGATCGCTGGTGAGTCTACCTGTTTGACAGCTCACCAGTGTACAGATAACAATATCCCAGCAATCCACATCGTTGGTGGGATCGCTGGGACATCATAGCATGTAACGGGGCCTTTAAAGAGGACCTGTCACCCCCCAGGTGCTTTGCAAACTAAATGCAGCATGTCTGCTGCATTCAGGGAAGGTGTCCCCACCTGTAACTTGTAAAAAACAGTTTAGAAAGTTTTCTGTTAAGTCCGGAGGGAGTTCACTTATCTCACTCTCCTCGTTGCTCAGATGGACGTCCCGCCCCCTGCCGCTCTGTGCTGCCTCCTGCCTGTGTGCGTTTCCCCTCATCGCCTGCACGTCAGCGTCTCAATTCATGCCGGCACACAGCGAGGAAAAGTTAGGAGTGGGTTCCGGCTGCTGATACCGCCCTTTTTTTGTGAGGTCAGCAGCAAAGCCCACCCTGATGTGATTATGCTGTATCATAAAGGGCGGTATCAGCAGCCGGGACACACTCCTAACAATTCCTTGCTCTGTGCCTGCGTGACTTCAGATGCTGAGGTGCATGAGCAGACGAGGAGGAGAGACACAGACATGAAGAAGGAGGAACAGAGAGGCAGGAGGTGGCACAGAGAGGCAGGGGGCGTGAAGACCCCCGTAAACAGCGAGGACTCCATAATCAGTAAGTCACTCCAGACTTCTTATCTCTACACTTTCTAAAGTGTTTTTTACAGGTTACACGGGAGGATCGAGACACCTTGCCTGAATGCAGCAGACACATTGCATTTAGTTTGCAAATCACAAGGAGGGTGACAGGTCCTCTTTAAATAATTTAAAAAACTATTTTCTGAAGTGAAAACTAAAAAAACTAGTCACATATTAATAAAAATAATTCAAGACTGACCGGCATCACCTAGGCGTGTAGGTGCAAGCAGAAAAAACATGAATTTCAGAAAGAGAATCTGCTGCAACACTGAACACTGATATATGAAATAGCATAATAGCGAACAATGAATGGCAGGGCTATATGCACAGCTAATAAAGACATAAGGAAAAAGACATGGCAAACTGCTCTAGAATATAATGAAAATTGAGAAGACTTACGGTAGCTTTAGCACTGGCCACTGCTAAAGTACCCGATAACCATGCCAAGGTGCCTCTCATCTTATCGGGTCCTAACACTATGCCACTACCAGCAGTGTACTATTGCATGTGTGGGTTTATATGCCTCTGTTTGCAATTAAAACCAGCAATGTAAGGTATGTCCTGGACCTGGGCTACAACAAGATGAAGGTCTCAGCTGGCTATAGTGTGGGGGAAGGGAGCACAGTCAGAAAAAGTATACTAATAAAAATAATTCAAGACTGACCGGCATCACTTAGGTATGTAGGTGCAAGCACAAAACACATGAATTTAAGAAACAGAATCTGCTCCAACAATAAATTAATATTAATTAATTACTATTAACATTAACATATTAATAGTGCAGCTCAGTGAAATTCCGCACTCAGTCTAGGAATTTGAAGAAAGCTTGTCCTCCAGTAAGAAAAGTGCACAGAGCACGTCACAGCGGCCCTACATGTCTACATGTAGCTGAAGCTCCTGAGAAGTTCCTCTTCTGAGATCACACCCCACAGTTACAACAGTTAAAATTCTTACTGTGAAACGACCTCACCATTGTGCAACTGGTTACACAACCTATATAGGCTGGGCACTGCTGGCCCACAGGTCAAACAAGAAAGTAATGGCATCACCTCCAAAACGACTGCAAGTCATTTATCCCTTCTCTCTGAGCTACGAATGTACATTGTCCATATGGAACCTATGGTATTAGCATTAAACGTGATTATATAATACTGGATACTGATATGCCCCTAGAGTACCGTAATTCCAGCCTCATTAGTCTATAGGTTTTATACTAGATTTTTCGTGATTGGTACTCCTGATCTCTGCATAAAAAAAAGCATTATTTGTATTTGGAGACATCCCTATCTCGCCATACCACAAGTTCAATAAGTAAAATCTAATAGACAGGTTCCCTTTCAGCCTGTCCTTACAAAAACCTTGATAGGAAAATGGAATGTTCAACGAAGAGGAAAATCAGGGCACAAAGCGGTGACAACAATCAGGTACCGGGACGTTCTCCATTGTATCCGGGCTCCCCTTCGGTGGTGCAAAGCCAATTAAGGAAAATGGAATGGCTTAGCAAATAAACTTTTCCACCAACTCCCTGCAAGCATGTTAACATAGATGAGGGACAGAAAAGTTCCCTTTGTGGTGGTCTGGAAAAGAAGAAAAGGGGACTCAGGCAGCAATTGTGGCATTTGGATTATCAAACTGCTTCAGTAGGTTTTAGAAATGTAATTTCACCATACCTAAAAGTGTTTAAATGGATTATTCAGCTGGATGTATAGTAAAAAGTGTTTTCCAATCATTTTTACATAGCCTTGACTATTTTGACTATATTTAAGCTCATTCTACACAAAAATTACTATCTAGAAACCTCCAAAAGTGAGAAAGATCCCCATCAAGGCGCTCAATGTCTTATAATATGCCAAAAGGAGCCCAGCCCTTCAATGCAAGGAGCAGCAAAAACATGTTCTAAGGCTACGTTCACACGTAGCGTAATGCAGGCGTATTCCTGCATTTACGCTGCGCTTTTGCGCGCTCACAAAGAAAAAAAAAAAGCTGGATACGCCTTCCAGCAAAAGCTATGGCTTTTGCTGGAAGGCGTGCAGACACAGCGTTTAGCCGCGTATTTTTGCGCATGTGCTTTCACTGCAAAAGCGCCCGCACAAAAAGAATTGACATGCCAATTCTTGGCATTTTTATCAACGCGCTTTCCCCATAGGCTACATGTTAACATGGCCTTGTGGAAAGTGATCCGAGAAAAGTGCGATGTTGGTATGCAGTAAAAAAGCGCCACTGCCGAATACGCAGCAAAATGTGCCGTGTGTGAACATAGCCTTACATAAAGACCAGATATAAGTTCTGGCAGTGGCAGGGATGGTAACAGCTGATTGTAGGGGTAACGGAGTTGGACCCACACCAATCTGACATCAATGATCTATCCTAAAGGGAGTTCATCGATATCTTGTAACCAGACAACTTCTTTAAAGAGGACCTGTCACCATCCCCATGGATTAGAATCTAAGGCTGCCTTCACATTTGCAGATTCCTCCGCAGCGTTCTGCGGAGGCATCTGCAAGCCTCTGCATGCAGACCACAGCCCCTATGTTTATAATGGAGCGCACGGTGTCTGCAGATACTTGCAGACCGCCGTGCGCTCCCATTGCCCGCCATGAGTGATCTGTGAGCAGGCGCATTCCTGCGCACAAATCACACAGTCTCGTCCGCACCAGGGACGCGACATGTTGCGTCCCTGCTGTGGGCGAGTGTGTGTGATTTGTGCGCAGGCATTCGCCTGCGCACAGATCACTCATGGCGGGCAATGGGAGCGCACGGCGGTATGCAAGCATCTGCAGACACCGTGCGCTCCATTATAAAGATAGGGGCTGCGGTCTGCATGCAGAGGCTTGCAGATGCCTCCGCAGAACGCTGCGGAGGCATCTGCAAATGTGAAGGCAGCCTTAGCCCAGCACTGAATGCAGCCTGTCTGCTGCATTCAGGCAAGGGGTCCGCCATGGCGCTGTGGAGCTGCTACCTCGAGATATAGGCTTATAAAAACTTAGTTATTTTCCATGGAGACAGGCCCTTGTGCTTTGAGGCAGCTCATCCACAAGGGCATTTCACGTCCCCTGCGCCTCTGTGCTGCCCATGTCCTCGTGCCCTTCATGTCCTCCTCACGCTGCTCATCCTTGTGGTGTTGATGAAAGCACAGAGGTGCATGCCCCGCCTCCCGCTATGAAATCCTCTCATTTCCCCGCCCTGCTCTGTGTTGTGCTATGGAGAAGGGCGGGGAAATGAGATGAAGTCATAGCAGTATGGTGGGGCATGCATCGAGACCTCACCCTCGCTCTGCACTTGCGTCAACATAACAAGGACGATTGCAATCATTTTCAGGAAGAAACTGAGTATTATCAAAGAAAAGAACATGGTCCCTACAGTCAAACATGGCGGAGGTTCCCTGATGTTTTGGGGTTGCTTTGCAGCCTCTGGCACTGGACTGCTTGACCCTGTGCATGGCATTATGAAGTCTGAAGACTACCAACAAATTTTGCAGCATAATGTAGGGCCCAGTGTAAGAAAGTTGGGTCTCCCTCAGAGGTCATGGGTCTTCCAGCAGGACAATGACCCAAAACACACTTCAAAAAGCACTAGAAAATGGTTTGAGAGAAAGCACTGGAGACTTCTAAGGTGGCCAGCAATGAGTCCAGACCTGAATCCCATAGAACACCTGTGGAGAGATCTAAAAATGGCAGTTTGGAGAAGGCATCCTTCAAATATCAGGGACCTGGAGCAGTTTGCCAAAGAAGAATGGTCTAAAATTCCAGCAGAGCATTGTAAGAAACTCATTGATGGTTACCGGAAGCAGTTGATCGCAGTTATTTTGGCTAAAGGTTGTGCAACCAAGTATTAGGCTGAGGGTGCCAATACTTTTGTCTGGCCCATTTTTGGAGTTTTGTGTGAAATGATCAATGTTTTGCTTTTTGCTTCATTCTCTTTTGTGTTTTTTCATTGAAGACAAATTAAATGAAGATAATAATACCAAAGAATTTGTGATTGCAATCATGTTCAGGAAGAAACTGAGTATTATCTGACAGAATTGCAGGGGTGTCAATACTTTTGGCCACAACTTTACATACATACATACAGACAGACACACTCTCACACTCTTTCCTCACCGGCCTCCGGTGGTGCAGAGCCCGCTTCCCTGCTCCTCAGTGACAAGGCTCCCAGCAGATGAGCCAGCAGCCATTTAGAGATGAGCATGTAACGTCATCACATAACGTTAGATGAGCACCTCTGATGCGCTGGAGGCTCATCTGCTGGGAGCCTTGTCACTGAGGAGCAGGGAAGCGGGCTCTGAACCGCCGCATGCAGACCACACTTTCACTTTAGTAGTGTTTGTCTGTGGCAGTGTCACAGACCGGCACAGAGACCCCAACGGCCCGATGCAGGTCCGCAGCCCAGTGGTAGGGGACCCCTGCACTAGAGGACTGGTAAATCTGCAGTCATGTAGTGCTACAGATTGATAAAATCTGTATAACCCCCACCTACCACTAATTGACAGCTTTCTGCCTATGCAGAGTGTGCACAGAAATCTGCCAATCAGTGGTGTGTGCGAGGTTATATACAGAAATCTGCCAATCAGTGGTGTGTGCGAGGTTATATACAGAAATCTGCCAATCAGTGGTGTGTGCGAGGTTATATACAGAAATCTGCCAATCAGTGGTGTGTGCAAGGTTATATACAGAAATCTGCCAATCAGTGGTGTGGCCAGGGTTATACACAGGATTCAGCCAATCAGTGGTGTGGCCAGGGTTATACACAGGATTCAGCCAATCAGTGGTGTGGCCAGGGTTATACACAGGATTCAGCCAGTGGTGTGGCCAGGGTTATACACAGGATTCAGCCAGTGGTGTGGCCAGGGTGATACACAGGATTCAGCCAGTGGTGTAGGTGGGGTTATACACAGAAATCTGCCAATCAGTGGTGTGGCCAAGGTTATACACAGAAATCTGCCAATCAGTGGTGTGGCCAAGGTTATACACAGAAATCTGCCAATCAGTGGTGTGGCCAAGGTTATACACAGAAATCTGCCAATCAGTGGTGTGGCCAGGGTTATACACAGAAAGCTGCCAATCAGTGGTGTGGGCGGGGTTAAACACAAGAATCTGCCCATCAGTGGAGTAGGTGGGGTTATACATAGAAAGCTGCCCATCAGTGGTGTGAGAGGGGTTATACACAGAAAGCTGCCAATCAGTGGTGTGGGCGGGGTTAAACACAAGAATCTGCCAATCAGTGGTGTAGGTGGGGTTATACACAGAAAGCTGCCAATCAGTGGTGTAGGCAGGAAACTACTAGATCTGCAGCAGAGAAAACTGTGATTTTATCAAAAATACAACACTTAGCCCAGAAAGTGATACATCGCTGGAATCAGGGCCTCCTCCTCTACAGTCATGGCCAAACGTTTTGAGAATGATACAAATATTAATTTTTACAAAGTCTACTGCTTCAGTTTTTCTAATGGCAATTTGCATATACTCCAGAATGTCATAAAGAGTGATCAGCTTAACAGCAATTACTTGCAAAGTCAATATTTGCCTAGAAAATGAACTTTAACCCCCAAAAAACATTTCAACATCATTGCAGTCCTGCATTAAAAGGAGCAGCTAACATCGTTTTAGTGATTGTTCCATTAACACAGGTGTGGGTGTTGATGAGGACAGGGCTGGTGAACAATCAGTCATGATTAAGTAAGAATGACACCACTGGACACTTTAAAAGGAGGCTGGTGCGTGGTATCATTGTTATTCTTCAGTTAACCATGGTTATCTCTGAAGAAACACGTGCGGCCATCATCAAATGGCCTAAAAGGGAAAAGTATCGCTGCTAGAAAGATTGCACCTTAGTCAACAATCTATCGCATCATCAAGAACTTCAAGGAGAGAGCTTCCATTGTTGTCAAAAAGGCTCCAGGGCGCCCAAGAAAGACCGGCAAGCGCCAGGACCGTATCTTAAAACTGTTTCAGCTGCGGGATCGGACTACCAGCAGTGCCGAGCTTGCTCAGGAATGGCAGCAGGCTGGTGTGAGTGCTTCTACACTGTGAGGCGGAGACTCTTTGAGCAAGGCCTGGTTTCAAGGAGGGCAGCAAAGAAGCCACTTCTCTCCAGAAAAAACATCAGGGACCGATTGATATTCTGCAAAAGGTACAGGGAGTGGACTGCTGAGGACTGGGGTAAAGTCATTTTCTCTGATGAATCCCCTTTTCGATTGTTTGGGACATCTGGAAAACGGCTTATTCGGAGAAGAAGAGGTGAGCGCTACCACCAGTCTTGTCTCATGCCAACTGTAAAGCATCCTGAAACCATTCATGTGTGGGGTTGCTTCTCAGCCAAGGGAATCAGCTCACTCACAGTCTTGCCTAAAAACACAGCCATGAATAAAGAATGGTACCAGAATGTCCTCCAAGAGCAACTTCTCCCAACCGTCCAAGAGCAGTTTGGTGCCCAACAATGCCTTTTCCAGCATGATGGAGCACCTTGCCATAAAGCAAAGGTGATAACTAAATGGCTCAGGGAACAAAAACTCCTGGAAACTCCCCAGATCTTAATCCCATTGAGAACTTGTGGTCAATCATCAAGAGACTAGAAAAGAAGGGAGATACAAGAGGCGCAGATTGTGCCCTATCAAACAGACACTATAGTTCTTATGTGGATTATAAGTGTATCCACTCACCTTTTATGGTTGTGAGACTCACAACCAGTTTAAAAGCATAAGGCAGCTGCTGCAGAACCTCCACCAACGCCACAAAACCGCGGGAAATCAGAAAAATAAAATTTATCAATCATCAAGAGACAGGTGGACAAACAAAAATCAACAAATTCTGGCAAAATGCAAGCATTGATTATGCAAGAATGGACGGCTATCAGTCAGGATTTGGTCCAGAAGTTGATTGAGAGCAGCCAGGGAGAATTGCAGAGGTCCTGAAGAAGAAGAGTCAACACTGCAAATATTGACTTGCTGCATTAACTCATTCTAACTGTCCATATAACCTTTTGGTATCATAATATGATTGCAATTATATCTCTGTATGTGATATAAACATCAGACAAACACAAATAAAAAGCAGAGGGCAGCAGATCAAGTGAAAATATAATTTTGGTGTCATTCCCAAAACCTTTGGCCATGACTGTACATTATGCTCATCACAGAGGGGACAGCAAAAACCTGGAGACACCAAACATGAAATGAACACAAATTGCAGAACCAGCCTTCCACTTTGTATTAGTAACGAGGGACATTTGTGAGGTATTTTTGTCACAGTTTATTATGACGTTGTATGAGTGCTGTGCCAACCGGTCTTAAAGCCATAAACTAATAGCAGTTACAGCCAGTAGGACAATGCACCGCATGTAATAATCAGGTGTAACGTAATCAGAGACAAAGTCCACAAGTCTCCGCAACAACTGGCACATGCAAATCTATTGCGGACATAATGCACTACAATGGCTCACAACAGTGCAAGGGCAAAAAGGGGCAAGAACAATGACATGGTGAACCCCCTGGTTGGGATGCACTGCACTTACGGGTAACGTCAGGGGCCAGATGCTTTACAAAGCTGAAAGTAGATCTGAGCCAAATTACACCAGACAGACTTGACTTAACGCCTCCCCACCTTAGGCTGCGTTCACACCACGATATGTGGGGATCCGTGCATATCCGTTGTAAAACAGATAGCCACAGATCCGATTTGGCCCCCATGTATCCCTATGGGCACGGATTGGTCCTGTATGGCCATCTGATTGTGTCCAAATTGTCACGGATCTGATTGTGTCTGATTTTTTGCTGCACCCAGAATTGGAGACTGCTCCGATTTTGGGGCAGCGGACCAAATCAGACACAGTCGAATCCAGCGCGGTCCGCGGCAAATAACATGGGGGCCTATGGAGCACAGGTCCGAGAAAAAAATCGGATTGTTTCCCAGACCTGAGTTTAGTGTACTGAGCATACTCAGTACACTAAAACTGCTCTGTTCCCGTGTTATTACACCTTCGCAATGTATATACAAACATTACAGAAGTGAAATAAAACAAAGCAAGTGTTTAAAAAAAAAAAATAAATCCTCACCTCTCCGGCGAGTGTCCCGCGATGTGCGGCATCTAGCTCCGAGGGCTTAAGGACCTAGATCAGCTGACCAAGCAGGGAAACCCAATTAGCTGATCGGTCATGTGACCGCATCAGTGCGGTTAAAATCACCCGCCCGCCCGATCCGTTTTGGCGGGCACATGATTCAAACAGCCCAGCTGATGCGGTCATGTGACCAATCAGCTAACTGACCCGTAGAAGTGGGACATCCCGCGAAGAGGTCACCGTCGGTCCTAGCACCTCCCTCCCTGTATCATGCACCTGCTGCTGTAATTTTTGCATTAAATCAACCAGCTGCAAAATTGGAATGCTGAGTGCCGCCATCTTTCTTTTTGGATTTAATGTCTTGAACTCTGGCTGAGCAACAGGATATTCCACAGCACGTCACTGCTACAGGAGTATACAAGTAACGCTGTTAACAGGTCAGTGCCCGGTTTTCATTTCTATGCTTGAATCTTTCCCTAAAAAGATGTAGGACATTTTTCCAATAGTGAAATTACACAGTTTTGTGCTGCAGATAATCAATATATGTGTTATGGCACTCACTCAATACATGGCAGGTGTCCCCCGTGCTGCACAGCTGGCGCTTGCCTGTGACGGGAGAGATTGGAGATCACTCCATTTGTTGCCGTTTAACTATTTGATGGTGGCTTACCTTGATTGCGCCACTACATGGGGTGAAAAACAAAACGCTTTAAAGGAAATCTGTCAGCAGATTTTTGCTACCTCACCTGAGTAGGCAAAACTGAATCCAGTGATGTATCACTTATGGTACCGTCACACGTCGCGATATCGCAGATACGAACCGTTTTTTGAGGCGTGGCTACAATGTCCAAACATTATCGTAGCGTGTGACTCCTAGATACGACGACGATAATGCGTCGTATTGCTCATCGCAGATTTGAGAACATGTTCTCATATATGCCGATTTTCGACCGTACGATGTGCTGCATCGTGCTGTGTGACACCGTGCAAACGATCTCATTAACCATTTTGCCTATTGCTGACACTGGCTGGCCTCGATCGGTGGGTTGTGCGCTGGATCGCTGGCGTGTTGCCAAATGTGAAATTGTTAACGAGATCTATGCTTGTGACACCGCACAAGCGATATCGCAAAATTGTGCCAACGATCTCGATCACGTGACTTTCCAGCCGATATCGTGATCGAGATTGAAGCGTGTGACGGTACCATTAGGGTACCGTTACACGACGCAATATTGCATGCAATTTCACTGGCAATTTGCTGGTTGCAGTGAAATCATGGACACATTGTTACATTTGTACACAGCCACAAAATAGAACAATGTGTCCATGATTTCACTGCAACCAGTAAGTTGCCAGTGAAATTGCATGCAATATTGCGTCGTGTAACAGTACCCTTATATTACTGGGTGCAGTGATTCTGACACAATGAGCTACGTTCACACACTGCTGCTTTTTTTGCGCGTGCTTTTAGCCCATGTATTGTGGTCGCACAAAAAAGCACAAAAAAGCACAAAATAAGCAGTGCTTTCACACAGCTCTTTTTACGGGCCCGGGGGAGAAATGATGTCACAGAGGGGAGGAAGACTCCTGGTTCCTCCTCCCCTCTGTGACATGTCTGCCAGCCCCCATTTGATTTCGCAGTGTATTAATATACACTGCAAAAAATTAAAGAAAGCCAGATGTATTAATAATAATAAAGAATGCTTACTCTCTGGCGGGTGTTCAGGGAGCCAGGAGCCGGCACAACCGCAGGTATCAACCTGCAGATACCTTGCATGATGTCATTGGGCGCTGTGATTGGCCGCTCGTGGTCATGTGATATGCGCGTCATTTGACATCACATGACCACGAGCGGCCAATCACAGCCCCCGATGGCATCATACAAGTTCCTGGCAGCTCGTAACCTGCGGATGTCTCGGCTCCCGGTAACCAGAACAGCTTCGGACGGGTAAGTATTTAATTTTTATTATTTTTAACACATTTGCTTAACTTTAATTTGGGTTTCACATTGTATATTAATACATTGCGAAATCCAAATGGGGCGGTCAGACATGTCACACAGGGGAGGAGGAACAGGATTCTTCCTCCTCCTCTGGGAGAAAGCGCTGGCGCTGCTGCGTAAAGAAGTGACATGTCAATTATTTTTATGCCTGCTCTTTCTCCCATAAAAGTGCAGCATATTTTTACGCTGTGTCTGTACGGCAAAGTGAATTTCACGTTAACTTTGTCGGCAGACACAAGGCACACTGCGCATTTTTGAAAAGTGCGCGCAAAAAAGCGCTCAAAAATGTGCAGTGTGTGAACGCAGCCTAAGGGTACCTTTACACGTCGCAATATTGCATCCAATTTCACTTGCAACGTACTGGTTGCAGTGAAATCATGGACACATTGTTCTATTTGTACACGGCAACAAAATGGAACAATGTGTCCATAATTTCACTGCAACCAGTAAGTTGCAAGTGAAATTGCATGCAATGTTGCGATGTGTAAAGGTACTCTAAAGGTACCTTTACACGCCGCAACTTTTGGCGGCGATCGGATGCAACCGAACATGCGCGTGCACGTTTTTCATGGTTGCCTCCGAACACCGAAGGCGCATTTACAAGCCGCAATTGTGCCCTCAACCCAAGGTGATGTGTCGTCCCGGAAGTTCCTACACCAACATTGCGAAACATCCGGATGACTCCTGACGCCGCTTCACACGCCGCAATCCCCAAAGGAATGTGGGAGTACATGTTCAGCACCGCAAGAACATAGGTGTTACAGAGTTGTGTATTCCGCGCCCCAAACACGCTGATTAGACAACACAATAGCGTCATGATTGGCAGCCTGCACAGGAAGGCTGGCTAATACATGATGCCATTGCAATTGTGTAGTGTGAATGGACAGCTCTTCAAATATGGCGCCCTGTGAAGGGACAGCCAATGGAAACACAGTAGTCGCTGACAGGGCGCGATGTCCAGCACGCTGTGGCACGCCTCCGGGAAATCAGTAGGCAACGCTGATTCCATCCCTATCGCCCCTTCACACGCCGAAACCAGGGAAATGCTCCTTCAGGGTTGCGTCTGGTTTTTGAACAATGCTCTGAAACCGCAATCGGGAACAACTTTCAAAATCACCACTGGGTTCCCCAATTACACGCCGCAATTTCATAGCAATTTCAGGGCACCGGTGACGGAACTCCGGATTGCTTCTCAGCTTCTACACCGTAGTTGCGGTGTGTGTAAAGGTACTTTAAGAGTTTTACATTTAGCCATGCAACAGAACTCAGAATGCTGCCCCCCTCCTCACACCAGGTTCTCTATGTACAATGTCTATACACAGAGAGCGCGAGGGGTGTGATGTGATCAGACTAATATACTCTGGCAATGATAATACCAGGTGATAAAGCTTACACTGTAAGTAAACACCAGGCAGGGTAATAAATGACATCAGCATCTATCTCCTGCTGTCTTCTGTAGCTGTTGTTGTCCGATGTTTTGCCTGTGACTTCTTGCCTGTGTATGGAGACTGGAGGGCAGAAGCAGAAACTGAGCCCTGACCTCTCACCCTCCGCCTTATCTGCAGCTGTCATATCTCCTTCTTTGTTACCTGTCTATAGATTGATGGCAGTTTGGACTTCAAAAGTTTCACTAATCTCTTAAAAAACTCCTGTGAAGTGCTGCTCATCAGAGCTCCTGTATTAGTAATTAACAACTGTTTATATTATTTTTTAACTGCTTTTTATGATTTTTTTTTAGTTAAATTCCCTCAACCCAGGGGTCTGAAACCTGTTGGTGTGAAAGTAAAGGCCACGTCACACGTAACGATATCGTTGCCGATATAGTTCAAAAGCCACGTGTTCTGTGACGCTTGAACGATGTCGAAACAACATCATTGTGTGTGACACTAAAACAATGAACGATCAGTCGGCTGATCGTTCATCATTTGATTTGAGGACAGGACCTCAAATCTATCATTGGTCGTCCGGTGGACACGCAGCATCGCTGCGTGTGACACCGGGAGACGACTGATAAGCGCGCGCTGCCTAGATACCCGTTGTATACCTTGGTTACCAGCCTTCTCTGCTCACTGACTGGTATCCAAGGTACACAGTGGTAACTAGGGACCCTAGTTACCCGCTGTGTACCTTGGATACCAGCCGGTGAGCGGAGAAGGCTAGTAACCAAGGCATACATCGAGTATCTAGGCAGCGCGCGCTGCCTAGATACCTGCAGTTTACCTTGGAGACCAGCCTGCTCCTTCTTTCCGCAGGCTGGCAGCGGGAGCAAGACAAAAACGATATTTAAATTGTTTCCACGATGTCTCTGGACCATTGATCGCTGGTGAGTCTGCCTGTGTGACAGCTCACCAGCGATCTGAAAGATTTTGTTAGCGATCACACGTGTATGTGATCACTAACAATATCGTTCATAGCATTGATGCGTGTGACGGCACCATAACAGTCTCCTATGAAGTCTATAGATTACCAAAATGTCAGCCCACAGCTGCCATCATCACCTATTATCACCTACTATTGTGTTGCATTGAAATAGTGAGATGCAGAAGGGCGTATGACCAGCCTCACCCCTCCCCCAGACCGCCACCAGATTCAGCCATTTTGACAGAAGTATCTTAAAGTGGTTATAATGTTCTGAGCCTGCCTGGCGCCCGCGCTGGCGGCCCCGCTGCCAGGATGAAGTTAACGTCATTTCCCCAGCGGCATTTGGCTTCGGTCATAAGGGTGGCACTGGCGTGGGTTCAGTCACTTCTCACTGTATAGAGAGCAGCAGCTGTAACCATGGCCCGGCATGACTGACAGCCGCTCAGCATTAGAGTTGGTTGTCAGTCAGTGCGGGTGATGGTTACAGCTGTATACCATCATCCTCTCATTTCCCCTCATGTATTGTAGATGTCCTCCTATATAGTAAAGCAGAGCTGTACACAACAGTTCTAGGATCTATAGATCTCTTATAATTTAATAAAATCATACCTGCTCCTTTACTCTGACCCCCACCTCAGGGGACATAACATTTCAGCATGTCAGCTTCATGCAGGACCAGAGAGCAGTGATAGATAGATAGATAGATAGATAGATAGATAGATAGATAGATGATTGATAAATATACAGACATGTGAGACATAGATCATGGAAACATATTTTTAAGCCCATATATGTTTGGTGCATATTATAAAGAACAGATAAAGGAATAATGAAACTTTGTGGTTTATACCATGTCTAACAGATGCTGTGACACTGAGGAGTGATGATGATGATCCATGGAATGTTTTAGGGGACAGGACGCAACCATATTCCTATGGGGGAGGGGAGACCATGCAGAGCTGGATCATCAGTGTAGTGCTTTGCCTCTGCTCCCAGCCTGACAATAACAGTGCACGTTATGCACCAACATACAGCAGAGGATCACAGCATGTATATGTATCTGTTTGGTGACATGATTGCTATTTCAAATCTGGACCCCCTCTCACATAGAATGGTATATCAGGAGCTGGATAGTAGTATGACCAAGGACCTGGCAGCCACACCCCCTCTCCATACAGAAGTGTGAAGGGGTGTGAACGTAGGCTGAACCTGCAGCACCCAGCATTCACACCCCCAACACACCTCCTGCATGAAGCTGACATGCTAAAGTTATGTCCCCTGAGGGGGGTCAGAGCAGAGGGCTGGGACTGTACTAAAAAGTGTTCTCTCCCCGGAGTTCCCCTGTAAGTTGTGTACTATACTAGATGGACAGGAGAGCAGGCCCAGTATGTACTTTACTTTAAGAGAAATAATAGCACAATCTGTATCACTTCAGAGACATTATCATATAAAGTCCAGTTCCTCAGTTCTGGCCTCATAGTGCCCAAAGCAAGAGTAGCATGGTAACACAGAAGGCCCCGGCCTGGCACAGCCTACACACCAGGCTATGGAGTCAGTAAGACAAAACTCCGACTCCTCCATTCCCCTGAATCCAGCTCCCAGTCCCTCACACATGACTCATGTTCAAGTGATACATTTCTTGTAGTTCAATGTGAACATACAGTAATCAGGATATTTACATAATAAGGATTAATAATATTTGGCACATTCTGCATTGAACTACAATTCATTATATATTATAGGAGTGTGAGTTGGTCAACAGCCCTGCCTGGCACACAATGCCTCCATCTATATGAGCGGGTTCCATCGTGTCCCTATATCAGCCTATAGCACATAATACACAGATACTCTCCACTAATGGCCACTTTACACGTCCCAACATCGGGCCAATATTGTATACAACGACGCGGGAGCACAGTTTTTGTGGGCAGAATTCCAAGATCGCATAGGAGATGTTACACAGCGCGATATCGGCAGGCAACGCCTCTACGATGTCTACGCCCCCCTTGTACGGCCGACTCAGGAACGACCATATAACATGGGAGAGAATAGGGGAAGTTGTACTCCAAATTGTTGTTGGGCTTTCACACAGCACGATCCTGCCACATCGTCCATCCAATATCGAGCAGTTGGAGAGCCTGCTCATTTCTTCCCCGATATCAGTTTGACATCGTATTGGACATTTACACCACACAACGCACGAACGATATCGGGGCCAACGCACGAACCACGTGGCTTTTGGTCGGAGTTGGACACCGATATCGGGACGTGTAAAGTGGCCATAAGAGGCAGACATGGCAGACCTCCATTTTTAACAAGGTGTTAATCTTTGAGACAAATCCATTGAAAGAGAGAATTCTAATGAGATATTATTTTTCTTAAAAATATAAAGCATAGACTGGTACAGGTGAGGTCCATGAGTCATGTGACCGCTGCAGCCAATCACTGCCTGTGCTGTGTGGTGACACGGAGATCTCACTGGTTATTCCTTGTTCTTACACTGAGGACGTTATCTCCCAGTTATTTTGCTCCCAGTGTGAACCCGGGACAGACCGGCGCGGCCCCGGCACCACACATTATATTACACGGCAAACCCCGCCCCCCGGAGAAGCGGCTGCATCTCATTGGTCACTCACCCAGGAGCACAGGTCTGGCTGCACACTGATTGGTCAGTCATTTACCTATCTTGCAGTCCATTGGTCAGTCGGGCCCTTTAAGCCAGCAGTAATAGGCTTAGTCCCTGTTGTTAAGCAACTTTTCATTGGCTGAATGAAAAAGAGCGAGTGGTCGTATAACGATCGCCGTGGCAGCGCCGTTCACACTCTGCGCTCAGCACTCACCGATCCGCTGTCCCACCGGGGTCGCAAACGCGTTGCCCAATAGGAAATCCATGGCTCCAAGGCGGCGGCTGCAGCGGCGGCTCCTACACCCAGCAGAGCTCGTGATACGAGACTGGTCACATGACACCCAAGCCGACCTCCGTCCGCCACGCCCACACCGATTACGTCATCCGCTGTCTCGCTGGCCTGGCTCCGCCCCAACAGGAAGCACGTGCCCTGTCAGCTGAGGGTCACACAGAAACGCGTACAAACCGCAGCTCCAGACCTGCTGCGGTATCCTCGGCAGATCCAGCAGTCATTCACTGTTTCGTACAGTTTTTTCTGCATCTCTTTCATGTGCTTTTGTTCAGCCCCATAGAAGTCAATAGAGGAAAGCACATGTCCCATGTCCATGGAGTGACCCCACATCTACTGGACAGGTCAATAGGAAATCCACAGAAATTCAGTACAAAAACCCCTCAGATATGCGCTTCATGTGAACACGTCCTAGACGTCTACAGGAAAGTGCAAAATCCAGAAGGAAAGCCCAGTGTGATTGGTGTTAGGCGGCCGTCACACGCTGCAATATCTTGAACAATATCATTTAAGTGATCTGCTTTTTGATCGCTTAAGCGATATCGTTTGTACATCGCTACGTGCGATCAGGCATCGCAGATATGGCGGGTTTACACGCCGCGATATCGGCGTCCAACACCGATCCAACTCCGACAAAAAGTCACGTGGTTCGTGAGTTGGACCCGATATCGTTCGCGTGTTGTACGGTTTGAACGTACAATGCGATGCTGGAACGATGCCAAAACGATATCGGGGTTGAATGAACGTGCTCTTCAACCGCCCGATATCACATGGCCGTTGTAGCCGCATCGTCCCGTGTGACAGCCCAACTCCGATCTGTACGCCGACGCTACCCATTAACTCCCATGTTAAATGGTCGTTACTGGGTTGGTGGGCGTACACATCGGAGGGACATTGTTTCCCAATATCGCAACGTGTAAACCGCCGATGCGATATCGGGAAAAGCGCTCAAAAAATGCGCGCTCCCGCGCCGTTGTATAGCGATATCGTCCCGATATCGGGACGTGTAAACCCACCATCAGAGCCGGAGCTCATATCTAGCGATGAACGATTTAACAATTTGCATCATCGTGGTGTATGACACCACGATGAACGATCTCCCAGCGGCAGAGCCTATGCTGGGAGATGGTATCTATGGTAAACGTCAGGTTACTAAGCGCCGCGCGGTGCCTAGTAACCCGATGTGTACCATAGTTACCAGCGATCTCGCTGGCCCACATCGCTGGTGAGTCTGTGTGACATCTCACCAGCGATGTGAACGATATTGTAAGCGATCGTGCGTGCACGTGATCGCTTACAATATCGTTCACGATGTTGAGACGTGTGACGGACGCCTTATAGACATCTCATATCTAGGATGCTGTGTGTGAACTGCTCCCTGAGGTCTGACCCCTCATCAGTGCTGTGTAAGGCCATGTTCACACAATGAGGCGGGAGGTTTATTATATTATTATTATTATTATTCACTGGCTTATAAACACAACATCTCTCAGTTCCTGCACAGTAAACGGATTCATAGAAATCTCTGAGCACTGCCATTCTTCATTACTCCGTGTATGTGACCTGCGCTTCATGTTTCAGATCCATAACATGGCGATCTCTCTGGGCTTTATGTGCAGATTTTCCCCATAGACTTGTGTTAGATGCAAAAATCCACAGGTAAAAAAATGCATGTGCATCGAAAACGCGAGTAGACCGCACTAAATACAGTATTTTATGGATTATAACACACACCTTCCCCCAATCCCAGATTGGAGGGAAAATTCGGGTTTGTTTTATAGTCCAGATATAGCTCACCAGGAGGCGCTGTGGAGCAGGGTTACAGCTGAAGGAAGTCAGCAACAGCACACCATGCTGCAGACCCGAGGCTGGGAGGAGGGGGTGTCGTGGCGGTGTGATACGAGCGCCATTGATATCCAGTCAGTGAACACGATGTGAATCAGTAAAATGGCTGCTGAGGAGCACATAGAGAGCCGAGATCTCAATGTGCAGCCATTTTCCTGACGTCCATCGCATCAGAGCAGCACATGCACAGATTGACATCTCAGCTCTCCGAGGCCTTCATCTGCGCATGTGCTGCCTGTGTGGAGCCCACTGGGACGGGGTACTCGGTACCGAACCGGGTTGCTGCTCCTTGCACCGCCGGGTGCTATTGCTTGATCCGGCACTGCAGCTCCACAGTCGCTTGGCCCCGCTGGCTGCAACATCTTGTGCCCCCTTAGTTAACGTTCGCCCTCCTCTCTGACTCTTCCATCCGGATGTCTCTTGGAGGTTCCGTGGTGCACCAGGGATCTTCTTCCCCGCCGGACGTCGTTAGCACCAGGGAGGAGGCTGGATTCGCGCCACTGCAGGATACCGCCCCCTTTCTTTCCCGCGTGCCACACATTGTAAAAATTGCGGATTTCCAAAAATACAGTTCTGATGGCGCAGCTTAAAAATTGTTTTTACTCAAATCACGGCACACAATGCCCATTTTACCGGGCACAGTAGATCCTGTTCGTGACGCCAGGTTGTGGAGCCCACTGGGACGGGGTACTCTGTACCGGACCGGGTTGCTGCTCGGGAAGTAACAGAGGTTCTGGTCCGGACCATGTTCCGAATTCCGCAAGTAAAAGGGGGTATTTACAAGGGATGTTTGTCGTGACGCCACCCACGGTGTGTGGTCAGTAATGGGACCACCGCTGCTGCAGAACCTCCGGGGATGATGTTGGGCAGCTTAGATGGAACGGCTCTCCGTAGGTAATGATAATAAGGGATTGATAGTGGAGACGGGTTGAAGGAACACACACTCACGTTTCTGAAGTTTTCCAAAGCTTTACTGCGATGTTGTTGCAGATTATTGTCCACGGAGTCTCTACTGGGGCCGGGTTGCTCCCACCCTTCTGGGTCCTCAGCTTCCTCCTGCTGCGCTGTGTGTGTGGCCCTGCTGCTGCTTCTAGCTGAACTGCTGGCACTGTCTTTCTCCTCACAGGTATCCCTTGGCTAGGCAACTTGAGTCTTCCGTGTGCTGCTGACCCCGCTGGGTTTGCTTCGCTCTGGTACAGTGTCGATCTAGAAACTCCACTATTCCTGGATTTACTGTGCTGTGTGTGTCAGTCACAGTCTCAGATCCGGTGTCCGTTCTGTGTGCTCCTCCGGGGTGAGTGGTGATGGCACTCAGTCTCCCAGATGTGTTTCTTTGTCTTCAGTTCTCCTTCCCTCAGACCCTGGCTAGGCCAGGAATCAGTGAGCGGACTGTAGAGAAACCTGACGCAGCTCCTTTACACTACAGTCTCCCTCTGTTCTCCCAGGAACTGGACTCTTCACAGTACTTTCTTGTACTGGACTAACTCTAGACTTAACTAACTACTTCCTCTTGACCCGGAGTATATAAGGGAGCTGGTTTAGCTCCCCCTCCTGGCCCAGAGGTGCTAGTGTCAGTGTGTTGTGGGGAGGGAACCTGTGTGATGTTACTGTGGCACATTAACCCTTGGGGTGCCACACCTGCACAGCCATTTTACTGATGCACATGGTGTCCACTGACTGGAGATCAATGGCACCTGTATCATGGCCCGTTACACCCCCTCCTCACAGCCTCGGGCCCACAGCATGCCGCCTGCCACTGACTTCCTTCAGCTGCCTCCTGTGACTCCACTCCATTCTTTTTCTATTTTATTTCTCTAAATTTGGGTGCATTTTATAATCCACAAAGTGCGGTATGTTAATAAGGTTTTACCAGGAAATTTCAAAAACAAAGCAGCTTTATTTAAATCATGACACACCAACAAGAGACAAAAATGCAGCTCAAAAACCTGATGAAACACACGTTGAAAGAATGCAAGTGACCTAATTTACATAATAGGTGCAGAAATACTGTAACATTAAAAGCCCATCAAAGGCCGGGGTCAGATGACCGTACAACTCAGACAAGGATCACATTACAGAGACCGGACCGGCCGCAGCTCTCCTGACCCCAATGTATCAGCATCATATACAGTTGTGGCCAAAAGTATTGACACCTCTGCAATTCTGTCAGATAATACTCAGTTTCTTCCTGATAATGATTGCAATCACAAATTCTTTGGTATTATTATCTTCATTTAATTTGTCTTCAATAAAAAAGCACAAAAAGAATTGTCCTGAAGCCAAATTGGATATAATTCCACACCAAACATAAAAAAGGGGTGGACAAAAGTATTGGCACTGTTAGAAAAATCATGTGATGCTTCTCTAATTTGTGCAATTAACAGCACCTGTAACTTACCTGTGGCACCTAACAGGTGTTGGCAATAACTAAATCACACTTGCAGCCAGTTGACATGGATTAAAGTTGACTCAACCTCTGTCCTGTGTCCTTGTGTGTACCACATTGAGCATGGAGAAAAGAAAGAAGACCAAAGAACTGTCTGAGGACTTGAGAAACCAAATTGTGAGGAATCATGAGCAATCTCAAGGCTGCAAGTCCATCTCCAAAGACCTGAATGTTCCTGTGTCAACCGTGCGCAGTGTCATCAAGAAGTTTAAAGCCCATGGCACTGTGGCTAACCTCCCTAGATGTAGACAGAAAATAAAAATTGACGAGAGGTTTCAACTCAAGATTGTGCGGATAGTGGATAAAGAACCTCGACTAACATCCAAACAAGTTCAAGCTGCCCTGCAGTCTGAGGGTACTTCTAAGGTGGCCAGCAATGAGTCCAGACCTGAATCCCATAGAACACCTGTGTACAGATCTAAAAATGGCAGTTTGGAGAAGGCATCCTTCAAATATCAGGGACCTGGAGCAGTTTGCCAAAGAAGAATGGTCTAAAATTCCAGCAGAGCATTGTAAGAAACTCATTGATGGTTACCGGAAGTGGTTGATCGCAGTTATTTTGGCTAAAGGTTGTGAAGCCAAGTATTAGGCTGAGGGTGCCAATACTTTTGTCCAGCCCATTTTTGGAGTTTTGTGTGAAATGATCAATGTTTTGCTTTTTGCTTCATTCTCTTTTGTGTTTTTTCATTGAAGACAAATTAAATGAAGATAATAATACCAAAGAATTTGTGATGGCAATCATTTTCAGGAAGAAACTGAGTATTATCTGACAGAATTGCAGGGGTGTCAATACTTTTGGCCACAAATGTATTTCTATACAACTATCACTCTCAGAGCAGGAGAGCCGCCAGTCGGTCCAGGCATTTTGATGCGATTGTCGTCCTTGTTATGCATCCGTCTGTCCCCAGCCTGAGGGTGTGCTCACATTTGCGTATAAACTCGGCGAGTGCAATCCGATAAAACATCAGATTGCACTCTCAACAAGGATATACTATAGTGTAATGCCCATCTGCGAGTTTTGCAGCATGCTGTGTAAGGCTGCAGATCTCACCAAGATTCCGCCAATGCAAGTGCACCGGTGTGATAAAAAAAATCGCACAGCACTTGGACAACATTTTTAGCATCATCTGTTCCATGCTGTAAAAAGTAAGAAAAGATGGATAGATTTGAACAGACAGACAGATAGATAGATAGATAGATAGATAGATAGATCGATCGATAGATCTGTGGGCCACATTAAAAGGTGTCCATGTTGTTAATTTTTGGATGTGCTGTCTGGTTTTTCATATCTATATGTTACGTTTGAACACCGTACACAGGATTTTTTGGACCACTTTTGATTATCTAAGTTTGTGCTGATTCCCTTTTTGCTTTTTTAGATAGATAGAACGTGTTCTTTTCTTTGAATGCCTCTTTTTTTTCTCCTGTAAATTCTATGTTGATGCCTTTGCCCAAAAATCTCTACTTTTGTCTCATCTGACCAGAGAACATTCTTCCAAAACATTTTAGGCTTTCTCAGGTAAGTATTGGCAAACTCCAGCCTGGCTTTTTTATGTCTCGGGGTAAGAAGTGGGGTCTTCCTGGGTATCCTACCATACAGTCCCTTTTCATTCAGACGCCGACGGATAGTACGGGTTGACACTGTTGTACCCTCGGACTGCAGGGCAGCTTGAACTTGTTTGGATGTTAGTCGAGGTTCTTTATAATAATAATAATTTTTATTTACATAGCGCCAACATATTCCGCAGCGCTGCACATTCACAATACAAAGTTCACATTTAAACAATCATAAGAAACAATTAGAAAATACAATACAATGCCAAAAAACAATACAATGCATAACATAATACAATAATTGAAGCAAAAAATGGCAACCCTGCTCATAAGAGCTTACAATCTAACAATGAGGTGGGGGTGACAAGGTGTAGGTGCTCATTTGCAATGATAGTATAGTCAACTTGAGGAGACGGGGAACAGATAGGAGCAGAATAAGTGGCCACAACCTGTTATATGTGATGCACTTGAGGCAGAGCGGATAGGCTATGTGTAGATGACTGACTAGGGATTATGATAGGCCGCCCTAAAGACATGTGTTTTTAGGGATCGCCTAAAACTATTTAAGTTGTGGATACATCTAATTTTTTGGGGTAGAGCATTCCAAAGAATTGGTGCAGCTAGGGAGAAGTCTTGGAGCCGGGAGTGGGAGGTTCGGATTAATGCAGAAGTGAGTCTAAAGTGACTTCCAGAGCGAAGAGAACGGCTGGGGTGATAGACAGAGATGAGGGAGGAGATGTATGGGGGTGCTGCACTGTGAAGAGCTTTGTGGGTATCCACCATCCGCACAATCTTGCATTGAAATCTCTTGTCAATTTTTCTTTTCCATCCATATCTAGGGAGGTTAGCCACAGTACCATGGGCTTTAAACTTCTTGATGACACTGCGCACGGTAGGCACAGGAACATTCAGGTCTTTGGAGATGGAATTGTAGCCTTGAGATTGCTCATGCTTCCTCACAATTTGGTGTCTCAAATCCTCAGACAGTTCTTTGGTCTTCTTTCTTTTCTTCATGCTCAATGTGGTACACACAAGGACACAGGACAGAGGTTGAGTCAACTTTAATCCATGTCAACTGGCTGCAAGTGTGATTTAGTTATTGCCAACACCTGTTAGGTGCCACAGGTAAGTTACAGGTGCTGTTAATTACACAAATTAGAGAATCATCACATGATTTTTCTAACAGTGCCAATACTTTTGTCCACCCCCTTTTTTATGTTTGGTGTGGAATTATATCCAATTTGGCTTTAGGACAATTATTTTTGTGTTTTTTCATTGAAGACAAATTAAATGAAGATAATAATACCAAAAATTGTGTTGCACTGTATTTTTTGGTCACAGCACAGATAAAGCGGACAGCTGCGAGCTACCACTCTTAGCATGCCTAATTTTACCTTGGCTGGCGAAAAAAATATTAATATTAATTTCTAGCTGAAATAAAACCAAGTAGCTGGGGGCTGGTATTCTCAACATAGTTATTGGGCTCTCCCACGCTATAGAATAGCAGCCCGCAGCCGCCCCAGAAATTGGCGCATTCCTTAGAAGCACGAATTTCCAGCACTTTACCCAGCTATTCCCGATGCCCCGGTGAGGCGGCATCGGGGTGATAAAAGGGGTCATGACAGCTGATGATTGACAGCTTTTTATTAAGCCTGGATTGATAATATTCAGGTCTTTATGAGACCTGCTCATTATCAATCCTGTGAGGGAAAATTTACAATACACAGAGAGACATTAGAAAGAAAACAGACAAAAAACCTTTATTACAAAAAAAATACACTGACAAGCCTCATTCTCCAATTTAATAATCCCATTACATACCCTCCAACGATAATCCAACATGAGGTCCCACATCGCAATCTAAACTCTGCTGTATCGGGGGCCGAAGTGTGGAATGAGGCTCCTGTCATTGTGGCCTATGAGCACAGACAGAGATAGGTAATTCATGCTGGCCGTGTGCTATCTCGATGTCACACAGATAGCAACTGATCAGTACACAAATGACCCACGATGCTGGACACACAGGCAAAAAAAAATGGCCCCTCACACACGTGCGTTTTTTGCACGGATGTGTGAAAGAGGTGTGATGTTTGGAGGATGTTGATCCGTAGCTGGTGCCGGCAGTAACATCTCAGACTACACACTCAATTATGGGGCGCATATTGACATCATTGGACCCCATAGTAAAAGTCCAAATTGAATCAAAAACCTTTTTTATTATGACAAAGTAGTAGAACTGTATGCTACTGATATACACTGTGGCGCCGATTCATCAAGACCAGCATTTTACACATCTGTCTTGAGGAGGTCTGCTGCAGTCAGATACTCCTGATATATTATGAGGCGCTCGCCACTTAGGCTCCATTCACACTGTGCTTTTTTGGTCTGTTTTTTCTCATCAGTTTTTGTAGCCAAAACCAGGAGTGGGTGATAAATACAGAAGTGGTGACGGGTTTCTATTATACTTTTCCTCTGATTGTTCCACTCCTGGTTTTGGCTACAAAAACGAGTAGAAAAAACAAACAAAAAACACACAGTGTGAATGTAGCCTTAATGAATCCAGTGCATCTGAAAAGTTGCGTGAGCAGCTCGACACAAGTCTTATTCCAGTCGCTGCATGTCATCAATTTGCCTCATCCACTTTGTCTTAGGTGGGTGAAAATAGCGTGAGAATGGCTAAAGCTGCACCGTTAGCGCAGCCTGAATTTGCGCCAAAACCTTGACTTTTCAAAGCTTTCTGTGCCAGAATTATGATGTAAAATGTTTGATGAATTGTGCCTGATACTTCCACTGTATATGGGGAATGAATACACCGGAGCTTGTTCTGTGACGACTGTGTGGGACTATATGGAGCCGTAACAATCTGCAGCGCTAACTCACGTACTTTGTTTTACTTCTTTTTTTTTACTTTCTTTTACACACTTCTCAATTTGCTTTGTATTTTACATACCCAAGATAAAGCTGTATTCCGTTCCGATATTGTGTTATAAATTCATGTATAAAATGTGCAAAACTCTGTTGCTCTGTGTCATCAGGCCATTGCAGCATCTCTTCCAATCACAGATCATCATGTGGACCTCGCCTATCTATTTTAACTGATCACCCCCTGGACTGGTGGAATCCCCCCATGCTCTGTTTGTCATGTCTTTCTTCTGCAGTAGCCATTATAGGCTCAGACATGCTGACATCCTGGTATGCTGATCCCTCTTTCTCTGGATTTCAGCTCATCTGTATGTTTCCCTCTACAGTCGGTGAGTTTATAATACGATAGAGCTCACTTAATTGTATAATGTAGCTACACTGTTGTACATGTTTATCATCATGTAGTGTTCTGCCATTATACCTATTGTGTATTCGCCATATTGTGCAATTACACTGTATGTCCTGTAACAAATCTATTGCTATGTATCTCAGATATGCTGTATGTTGTACTGAGAATTTCTATTTGTTTTTCTAGTTTTACACTATCCGATCAATAAAAGTTGAAAAAGACTCCCTGCGTCCAAGTCAATGCATCGATGGGAAAGAGTTTAGCTGTCTGTCAACTCGTTCTTCAGGAGTACAGAGCGAGGGTGCCAGAATACTGTTGCTGGACACAGTCAGAATGAGTCTGTCATGCGCAGTGACATCACATCGCCAGCCCATGGAGCAAACAATTTAAATAGATGGGCAGGATCAACAGGATGACTCTCGAATGAGCGGAAACCCAGTAAAATGCACATAATCCACACAGGAGAATGTTTTATCAAAGCCAAAATGAAGTATCCAATGCGCAAAGGGGTTGTCCAATCTTGAAAGTCAAGACTGTAGACATCTTTATTCTTTCAGCTAGCGCACTGCACGCTGTCAGGATGCTCCGCTATCCGGTGATTTCACAGCAACTCCCGTAATTAGAAGTTGACCAAGCATCATCAAGACGGAACCCAGTTTCCCTGAGTGATGGCTGAGGGCAGAGGTTCCCCGCACATCACAGGCCAGCATCGCGGCGCTCTCCCCTTCACTGCTTTCATTACCAGAGCACCACGATGCTGGGCTATGACGTTCAGAGAAACTCTGCCCATAGCCGTCACTCAGGGAGACTGGGTTCTGCCTCGGTGATGCTGGGTCAACTTATAATTCTATTTTGGGTACAGAATATTTTGGATCAGTTCATGTTTATCCTATGCTCTATGCTGAGCACTTATATTCGGGTTTCCAGCTACTGCATCGGCCGCAAGGGCAAGGGTACTCTGACAATCCAGAGTATCAGTCTGATGGAAATCACAGTGGCAACCACTGGCGTAACATCACCCTTGCGGGCCCTGGTGCAGCATTTACATCGGGGCCCCATAGGTGAGGAGCGCGGGGGGGGTGTGCTAGTGGGAGCTTTCGCCTTCATGCTGAATTGAGCGGGGGGGGTGTCTGCTGCTGATAGACGGAGGTGGACTTGCCTTTGTGTCCTCCCACAGTCAGCTACCCCGGAGGAGGGGCGGGTGCAGTTACAGGAGGTGAGGCTTCACTCACTTCCCGTCCCCCCTCCTCTCCTCGGACACACGCGGTCACGGCGGGCGGCTGGGAGCACGGGCCCCCCGGCGGGCCCAGTCTCAGCCACGACTGCTGCGACCGCAGTAGTTACGCCACTGGTGGCAACCCCAGGAGCCGTGGCCCTGACCGAGCATGTGATGCACCCCAGGCCCATGGGGTACTCGGAGACCAGGCTAACGGCGCTGCTGGGGAAGTCACAGGGGTCGAGGGCCCGGCTCCGTGGCACCGGGTGTCGAGTTAAAAGCGCTGGGGGTGGTGACTTGGGGATAGTTGTCGTGACGCCACCCGTGATATGTGGCTACTAGTGGCCGATGCTGCAGTGCGGGACCTCTGGGGATGATGGGAGTGCAGTGGTGGTGGTTTCACTCCCATCATCAGCTTTCACTGGTTAAACTTGTCCACTTGACTTACTAACATTCCCTGTAACGGGCTGGGATCTGACCTAGGTTACTACAAGTGGATTTACGCAGTACCGGTGTCTCTGATTGTCTAGTTTGGTCTGTATTGTCTACTACTGGAGTTGTGTGTGCACCATCCACTAATCTACGTGTAGATCTACGTAGCACGGGTATGGCAGATTGTCGTCTTAGACTCGCCAGGGGACTGACAGATTCACCAATGGCAGGGGGTTGGCTTTCTGGTTCTGCTGCAGGTGGTGTTTCTTCAGGCCTTGCTGGAGGTGGTTCTTGACTCTCAATGGGTTTCATGTACTACTACTTGGGGAAAAGTCAATATTGGGACTACAATGGCTCCATTGATCTGAGTCCATGTTTTTGGAAAGTCTCCCAGAATGGTGTGAATCATTTAATCCTTTGCTGCTTGGGGTTGAGGCGCTTCTGGGGATATCTCTCTGCTTTTCAGCTGTTCAGGGCACTTCTTTAGGTGATCTCTTGAAACTGCCACTGAGGTCTCCCCTCCGTCTTTGCTGATTAGGCAGACTTTGGCATTATCAAAATATGAAGGCAGCACGGTGTAGGGTTCTGCCTCCGACTGATAATTTAGTTTATGGTTTTGCCGTTCTCTCTTCAAGACTTTTTCACCTGGGGTTGGGGGATTGCAAGTGCATTTTGATTAAGGCCTTCTCTTGCCTCTCTCTTGCCTGTGACAGGTTTTTCTCAACACACTCTTGCACTTGGCGGTATTTCTGCTGACGTAGTATTTCTGCTGATGGATCTGCAACTGGTAAGTTTGTTTCGGATGTCAGCATTCCCATGACTAGGTCTATGGGCAGTTTGCCAGGTTTTGCACTCATCAGGTAGGCAGGAGTACAATTGCGTGAATTCACAGGAATGTGGTTGTATAGATCCACTAAATCTGGCAGCTTCTCTGGCCACATGCTTCTCTTCTCCAGTGGCAGGGTCTTCAACAGGTCTATCACTACCTGGTTAATTTTCTTGCACATGCCATTGGTTTTTGGATGGCACAGTGTTGATCTACTCTGGCGTAACCATCACGGACATCAGGGCTAAAGGCCAACAGTATCCTCTCCGATGGCTTGGATCTGTGGATCGACTGGATAGCCTTAGCTAGGTCGGCCATCCCTTTGGTCAGCTGCTGCACTTGTAACTGCAAGGCTTCAGGGGTAATAGTCTCTAAGGTTTGGGCGACAGCCCCCATGGTAGCCAGGGAAGGGGGTGCCACCTCTGGGTGATAGGTTAGAGCCAGCCGCCGAGAGGGTGCAGGGCCGCTGGCAGGGGCCTCCCTCTGCACACGGATGGCCTGGTCTTTAAATTGCACAAAGTCTAGGTCATTGTTCTGCAGGGCCAAAATACGTAGTTGAGTCCTGTGGGCAGTAGACCGGAGCATCTCAATAAATTGTTCAGTCAGCAGCTTGTTCCTATCCCGGGCGCTGTCGGGATCTACTTGTTTCATGGCCCTCAACGTCTTGCAGATTTAATGCAGAGTCCCGTATATTGCTCTGCACCTCTTGCTTGCTCCCAAAGAATCTCACTTTTAGCTCCGCAGACAGACGGGTGTCAAAGGCTTCCTTTAACATGGCAAATATTTGTTTAACTGCTCGTTTGTCGGTATCCAGCCAGGACGTTACCTCTCGCTGGGCCGCTATGGTCAATTAGCCTATCAACATAGTCACTCTCTGTTACTCTGTCATGGAATACACCCCGAATAAACTTTTCAGTCTCTCTTTGAAGTTGTTCAGGGTATCGGCCTCCCCTGAATACTGCGGTAGCCAGGCCACTCCCAGGATATATGGCAACGTAAACGACATTACTGGCGCCACTCCGGGTGCCATGGCTGCGGCCTCGTCTTTTGCCGCGGCATTGCCGGGGGCTGTGGCCTGATACACCACAGGCTATTCTCCCTCTGTATCGGACATCTTGCCCTCTTAGTGAACCGCAGCCCGATCCTCAGTCTGTATCGGCAGATGAGTCTACTGCTCCTCAGGCGTGGAGTGTAGCTTGCAGGTGATTTCCGGCACAGAACTTCCTTCGGAGACCGGGCTAACGGTGCTGCTGTAGAAGTCACAGGGGTCTAGGGCCCAGCTCCGTGACCCCAGATGTTGAGTTAAAAGGGGTGGTTACTTAGTGATAGTTGTCGTGATGCCACCCGTGGTATGCGGCTATTAGTGGCCGTTGCTGCAGTGCGGGACCTCTGGGGATGATGGGAGTTCAGCGGTGGTTCTTTCGCTCCCCATAGGTGGAGTGGATCCCCAGGGCCATTGAAGATGCAGGACTGAGAGCGTGAAATAACTGACAGACACACAGGTTGAAGTCTCCGTTACCTTTACTGGTAGTAGTAGCAGGTTTAGTCCAGGGTACTGTCCACAAGAGATATCGGGAATCCGGGTGACCTGGAAGCAAGTTGGGGATTTGCCCACCCAGTGAGTTCTGAATCCTCCCTGTGACACTACTCTTGGTGAGTCCTGGCTACCTGTAGCTAAGCTGCTCCTTCTGCGTAAAGTCTCTCACCCGTATGGCAGGCAGCTCGAGCTGTTCCAAAGTACCACCCCTCTGGTTGCTGTCCCTGAGCTCTCTGGTGCTGCTGTGCCTCCTGGGTGTCAGTGTGGACGGAAGACTTGGAATCTCCCGCCCTCCGGTTTTGGCTGCTGGGCCTGGAATCCCTCACAACATCAGACTCCGGTGACCGCTTCTGGCGCTCTGCACTGGGGTGAGCCCAGTAGCTGGCTCCATACCCCAGGCCTAATCCTCTTCTTCCTAAGACCCTCTTCTACGGGTCCCTCATGCTGGCTAGTCTCTGTCCCAGGATGAGCCTTCCTCTGCTGCAGTCCACGGGACTTCTTCACAGTCCTCCTAGGAACTGAACTGCCTAACCACGCCCGCAGCCAGAATTTATAGGGGAGCTCCCCTGAATCCGGGTTAGAGCTCCCCGTTCTGGTCTGGAGTCAGGAAAGGTGTTGTGTGTGGTGGGGTTATTTGGTGTGCTTCCAAGCTTGGTGTCACCCCCCAAGGGAGGCAATGCCATTGTGGCAACTGGACTGTGGGGTGCCACACATGTTAAGGGGGAAAGTTTAAAATGGAAATAAAGTTTATCGAGGCACTATCTGAGGTTTCTGGTCAGATTGGAACAGCACTGCATGTAGTGATCCACCAGGGGATAGGTGTTGTGGCAGCTTGATGGAGCACTCCCCTCAGATGGAGTGGGCCCCTGGGGTATAGTAAAGGTGGTGATATGGATGATGGTGGTGGTAGTTGTTGAAACAAGAGGTGCAGGAAGGAGCAGACAGACACAGTTGTTGCATTTCTTCTCGGTCACCTTTACTTGCAGCTTAGTGCAGAGACAATCCAGCCAGGGTACTGTATTCTCCAAGGTTGCAGCTTGGCCAGCTCAGAAGTAGTCAAGGTCCACTCTGCTGAGACACAAAGTATAAGCCTTTCCTTGCTGCCCTTTTCTGTCTGACACTTTGCCACTCTTTTCCTTCCTCGTGTCCTCGTGGTTACAAGTCCCAAATGCAGGTGACTGCAGGCCCATCTGAGCTACTGCCTTGCAAGTCCTCTTAACCCTCTGTAGTCCCTTTGCCTGGGAGAGTCTACGGTGGTGGCCACTGCACGTGATGTTCAGTGACCTCCTTTTTCTCAGCTGGTCCTGCAGATCCCAGACCAAATTGGGGCGGCACCCCAGTGCAGCTTGTTCCTCTGCCCAGCCATCTAGCCAGCTGCAGATTCGGGTCATCAGACCTGGAGATCAGCAGCCGACCCTCCTGGATGGGTCCTGCTCTCTCCAAAGCTGCCTGAGTTTCCTACATATCACTCCATCTTTCTTCCATGCCCTTCTCCTTCTCTACACTAGCTTTTCACTCACGCCTCCCACCTCCTAGACCTACTCCTACCTCCAGCTAGCAGATGGGGACTGCTCTGTCAGCGAGGCTCTTCCGCCAAGCATCTCCCAGGCCAAGAGTTTGGACAGGTGTTGGGTGTGTGTAGGTGTATCTCAGCAGGACTTTCCCATCTTACCTGCGACCATGATACTGCACCTATTAGATAGGTGCAGTACCAATGTGGCGACCAAACAGCAGGGGTGCCACACTACATTTCCAAAATACGTGATTCAGGTGAAACCCCTGATGGATCCATTCAATAATAAGGCAGCATGTTTACTCTGGCCTCTGTTTGGCCTCTGTTCAGAGGTGTCCTTCTTTTCAAAGGTGCTGAAATCTGTGGATGATTGCACTTTTGTGCACATCTAAAAATATGCGTAAAAAGATGGACACTGCCAGATCACAGGACAGACGGCAATTCAAAGTGACTCCATCTGCCTCATTACAGAGGAAATTTTGTCTGAATTGCAATTTTCATAGACTTACATGTAATTGCCAATGTAGGCGCTTAGCGTAGAGCACAGGATAAACGTGAGCCAAGCCGTACTGGTATAATGTGCCCCATCCTGGTCCCCTTCCTTATATAATGTGCCCCATCCTGGTCCCCTTTCTGATATAATGTGCCCCATCCTGGTTCCCTTTCTGGTATAATGTGCCCCATCCTGGTCCTCTTTCCCCTTCCTGGTATAATGTGCCCCATCCTTGTCCCTTCTCTGTTATAATGTGCCCCATCCTGGTCCCCTTACTGGTATAATGTGCCCCATTCTGGTTCCCTTTCTGGTATAATGTGCCCCATCCTGGTCCTCTTTCCCCTTTCTGGTATAATGTGCCCCATCCTAGTCCCCTTTCTGGTATAATGTTCCCCATCCTGGTTCTCTTTCTGGTATAATGTGCCCCATCCTTGTCCCCTCTGAGTTATAATGTGCCCCATCCTGGTCCCCTTACTGATATAATATGCCCCATACTGGTCCTCTTTCCCCTTTCTGGTATAATGTGCCCCATCCTGGTACCCTCTCTGTTATAATGTGCCCCATCCAGATCCCCTCTCTGGTATTATGTGCTCCATCCTGATCCCCTCTCTGGTATAATGTGCCCTATTCTGGTCCCCTTTCTGGTATAATGTGCCCCATCCTGGTTACCTTCCTGATATATTGTGCCCCTTCCTGGTCCTCTTTGCCCTTACTGGTATAATGTGTCCCATCCTGGTACCCTCTCTGGTATTATGTGCCCCATCCTGGTCCCATTCCTGATATAATGTGCCCATCCTCGTCCCGTTACTGGTATAATGTGCCCCATTCTGGTCCCCTTTTTGGTATAATGTGCCCCATCCTGGTCCCCTTTCTGGTATAATATGCCCCATCCTGGTCCCCTTTGTGGTATGATGTGCCTCATTCTGGTCCCCTTTCTGGTATAATGTGCCCCATACTGGTACCCTCTCTGTTATAATGTGCCCCATCCAGATCCCCTCTCTGGTATTATGTGCTCCATCCTGATCCCCTCTCTGGTATAATGTGCCCTATTCTGGTCCCCTTTCTGGTATAATGTGCCCCATCCTGGTTACCTTCCTGATATATTGTGCCCCTTCCTGGTCCTCTTTGCCCTTTCTGGTATAATGTGTCCCATCCTGGTACCCTCTCTGGTATTATGTGCCCCATCCTGGTCCCTTTCCTGATATAATGTGCCCATCCTCGTCCCGTTACTGGTATGATGTGCCCCATCCTGGTCCCCTTTCAGGTATAATGTGCCCCATCCTGGTCTCCTTTCTGGTATGATGTGCCCCATCCTAGTCCCCTTTCTGGTATAATATTCCCCATCCTGGTCCCCTTTCAGGTATAATGTGCCCCATCCTGGTCTGCTTTCTGGTATAATGTGCCCCATCCTGGTCCCCTTTCCCCTCTCTGGTAAAATGTGCCCCATCCTGGTCCCCTTTCTGGTACAATGTGCCCCATCCTGGTCCCCTTTCTGGTATAATGTGCCCCATCCTGGTCCCCTTTCTGGTACAATGTGCCCCATCCTGGTCCCCTTACTGGTATAATGTGCCCCATCTTGGTCCCCTTTCTGGTACAATGTGCCCCATCCTGGTCCCCTTTCTGGTACAATGTGCCCCATCCTGGTCCCCTTACTGGTATAATGTGCCCCATCCTGGTCCCCTTTCTGGTATAATGTGCCCCATCCTGGTCCCCTCTGTGTTATAATGTGCCCCATTCTGGTCCTCTTACTGGTATAATGTGCCCCATCCTGGTCCCCTCTGTGTTATAATGTGCCCCATTCTGGTCCCCTTTCTGGTATAATGTGCCCCATTCTGGTCCCTTTTCTGGTATAATGTGCCCCATCCTTGTCCCCTCTCTGGTATAATGTGCCCCATCCTGGTCCCCTTACTGGTATAATGTGCCCTATTCTGGTCTCCTTTCTGGTATAATGTGCCCCATCCTGGTCCCCTTACTGGTATAATGTGCCCTATTCTGGTCTCCTTTCTGGTATAATGTGACCCATCCTGGTCCCCTTTCTGGTATAATGTGCCCTATTCTGGTCTCCTTTCTGGTATAATGTGCCCCATCCTGGTCCCCTTTCTGGTATAATGTGCCCTATTCTGGTCTCCTTTCTGGTATAATGTGCCCCATCCTGGTTACCTTCCTGATATCATGTGCCCCATCCTGGTCCCCTTTCTGGTATAATGTGCCTCATTCCGGTCCCCTTTCCCCTTTCTGGTATAATATCCCCCATCCTGGTCCTCTTTCTGGTATAATGTGCCCCATACTGGTCCCCTTCCAGATATATACAGTGCCTTGTGAAAGCATTTGGCCCCCTTGAACTTTTCAACCTTTTGACACATTTCAGGCTTCAAACATAAAGATATAAATTAAAAAATTTTTGTGAAGAATCAACAACAAGTGGGACACAATCGTGAAGTGGAACCAAATTTATTGGATATTTTAAACTTTTTTAACAAATAAAAAACTGAAAAGTGGGGCGTGCAATATTATTCGGCCCCTTTACTTTTAATGCAGCAAACTCATGGTGGGGTTACACGTCCCGATATCGCGGCGATATCGGAGGCAACACCGCGGGAGCGCGCATTTTTTCAGCCCTTTTCCCGATATCGCATCGGCGGTTTACACGCTGCGATATCGGGAAACAACGTCCCTCCGATGTGTACGCCCACCAACCCAGTAACGACCATTTAACATGGGAGTTAATGGGTGAGGTGCGAGTACAGATCGGAGTTGGGCTGTCACACGCTGCGATGCTGGTACAACGGCCTTGCGAAATCGAGGAGTTGAATAGCTATGCTATTCAACTCCGATATCGTTTTGGCATCGTTCCAGCATCGCGTTGTACGCTAAAACAGTACAACGCGCACACGATATTGGGTCCAACTCGCAACCCACGTGACTTTTTGTCGGAGTTGGGTCGGAATTGGACGCCGATATTGCGGCGTGTAAACCCACCATCACTCCAAAAGTTCAGTGAGGAACTCTGAATGATCCAATGTTGCCCTAAATGACTGGTAATTGCACCTGCTCTGTGATAGTCTCAGGGTTCTGTTTCAAGTGCAGAGAGCATGAAGACCAAGGAACACACCAGGCAGGTCCGAGATACTGTTGTAATGAAGTTTAAAGCCGGATTTGGATACAAAAAGATTTCCCAAGTTTTAAACATCTCCAGGAGCACTGTGCAAGCGATCATATTGAAATGGAAGGAGTATCAAGGGCCCATCACACGCTACAATATAGTTAACGATATCGTTGGTATGTCACGGTTTTTGGGGCAGTGCAGCGACGTCAGAATGACGTCGTTGTGTGTGACACGTAGATACGACCAACGATAAGTCTGATTGTAGGTTTATGAACATGTCCATAAATCTGTCGTTCGTTCAACCTACAACATCGTTGTGTGTGGCACCTTTCCAATGATCTCGTTTACGACTTCACCTATTCAGAAGAGAAGCAGGTAGGCGACCAAACGATCGCAAGTATCGTTCGCTTGTCGTGGAATCATTGCTGCCTCATTCAATATATCTGTATGTGTGACACCTCAGCAGCGATCACTAAACGATGTCCCAGTGATCTCAGCCAGGTCGGATCGTTGGTGGGATCACCGGGACATTGAAGCGTGTAATGGGCCCTTCAGACCACTGCAAATCTACCAAGAACCGCCCGTCCCTCTAAACTTTCATCTCGAACAAGAAGACTGATCAAAGATGCAGCCAAAAGGCCCATGATCACTCTGGATGAACTGCAGAGATCTATAGCTGAGGTGGGGGAGTCTGTCCATAGGACAACAATCAGTCGTACACTGCACAAATCTGGCCTTTATGGAAGAGTGGCAAGAAGAAAGCCATTTCTCAAAGATATCCATAAAGAGTCTCGTTTGAAGGTTGCCACAAGCCACCTGGGAGACACACCTAACGTGGAATAAGGTGCTCTGGTCAGATGAAACCAAAATCGAACTTTTTGGCCACAATGCAAAACGATATGTTTAGCATAAAAGCAACACAGCTCATCACCCTCAAAACACCATCCCCACTGTCAAACATGGTGGTGGCAATGCAGCACCCCTGCTGGGGATTGCCACAGGACCCATCGATGCAGGGAGGGATATACACCTTGGTACACACAGCATGCAACACCTTCCACCCCAGATCTGGAGGGAGAGCTCCACTAGCTACCTTAAGCCAGATCCCCTATAAAAGATCCAGACCAGAGGGGAGGAGTCAGTTTAGTTTCAGTCAGACAGAGAAGAGAGCAGTTGTAAGGAGCTGGTTGCTGGGACCAAGCAGGCCCAGAACCAGGGGACACTGACCCAGCTGTGCTGAGCCCTAGGGGGAGGGATGGAGGCCAGTGGGAGAAGCAAGAAGAAGGGAACAGACTTGTGAACTCTTTAGTTACCCGGACACCGGAGTCCGCAACTGCTGATAAGATATAGTAGCAGGAATAGTCCGGACAGATCAGGAGGATCCAGTCCCCCTGAAGCCACCAGTAGAAGAATACAAACTTGACCAAGTAAAGGACGAGGGACCTAGCCTAGGATAAGAATCCCACAGAGAGGTCCTCATTGTCAGTTGTAGAATAGCACCCTGAGAGGGAGAAGTAGCGGCAGGTTCAGCTAAAGGCAGAGCTTACCTCAAAATGACGCACACACTAACATAGGAGGCCTCACAACTCTCCAAGGTGAATGCCCCAAGCTGCACTGACACCTGGTTACCCTCCTGGACCGTGCCTGTTACCGCACAACAGTAAAAAGGTACTGAAACCAAAGACTATTGTGTGTGTGTGCCTGCTTCCCCGCCGCCGCCTGCAGAGTTCACAGCAGGACCGCTACTACTACTCCCCTCATCCACTCTGCTGCCCTGAGGTAAAGCTCCACCTGTGGGGAGCTGTACTACTCTGAGCTGCACTTCCATCACCTCAGCGTCCGGCCGCAGCGCTGGCATTCACATTACCAGGTACCACAGGTGGCGTCACGATACCCTTCCTTCCCCCTCCATCATCATCACCCATCCCCTACCACTGAGGTCCAGGGCATGGAACCGGGAACAGACCAGCCGTGATTCCCCCATTGAAGCAACCGCCGGACCCGGTATCCGAGTACCCATACTCTGTCGACCGACTCAGCATCATGGTTTGGGCCTGCTTTTCTTCAGCAGGGACAGGGAAGATGGTTAAAATTGATGGAAAGATGGACGGAGCCAAATACAGGACCATTCTGGAAGAAATCCTGTTGGAGTCTGCAAAAGAACTGAGGCTGGTTTCACATTGCATTTTTCTTTAATCCGACGCTGTCCGAGGAAAATTGGACAGCATCGGATCCAAATTAGACCCCATGTTTTCCAATGGGGATTGGATCGGATTTGCAGTTAATGGCATCCAATTTGCCTCCGATCCGATTCTGTCCGATTTTTTTCAGGAGCCAAAATCATAGACTGCTGCGATTTTGGTATCCGATGCGATCTGATTAAAATAATATGGGAGTCTTTGGGGATCGGATTCGATATCGAATCTGATTTTCTGTATTGAGCATGCTCAATATCCAAAACCACACCCGAAACCTCGCACAGCCCTTCCCCAGCCACTTAAATCAGATCCGATAATAAATCGGATTGGATGGCATCCGATTTTGAGCATCCGATGCTGTCTGATTTTCATCGGACAGCATGGGATTTAACAAAATCGCAATGTGAAACCAGCCTGAGACTGAGACAGAGATTTATCTCCCAAGACAATGATCCCAAACATAAAGCAAAATCTACAATGGAATGGTTCAAAAATAAACGTATCCAGGTGTTAGAATGGCCAAGTCACAGTCCAGACCTGAATCCAATCAAAAATCGGTGGAAAAAGCTGAAAACTGCTGTTCACAAACGCTCTCCATCCAACCTCACTGAGCTCCAGCTGTTTTGCGATGAAGAATGGGCAAAAATTTCAGTCTCTTGATGTGCAAAACTGATAGATATACCCCAAGCGACTTGCATCTGTAATCGCAGCAAAAGGTGGCGCTACAAAGTATTAACTCAAGGGGCCGAATAATATTGCGCGCCCCAATTTTCAGTTTTTTTATTTGTTAAAAAAGTTTAAAATATCCAATAAATTTCGTTCCACTTCACGATTGTGTCTCACTTGTTGTTGATTCTTCACGAAAAAAATCGGGGCGTGTCCTGCAGCTCATGGCACTGGACACACATTAGGAGAGCTCCTTACCCTGGACCGATAAAAGCGGCAATTTAACGGCACCACCGGGTTTCTGCATACCTGCAACTGGCACCAGATCCCTCCTGGAGCAGCCCGACATGCCTAGAGCCTCTTCCCGACGCCGAGTCACTGAGAACAGAGTGACAGACTATTTTGGAGCAGAGAAGCTGAAAGTGTGGCACCCCATGGGTTAATGTGCCACAATAACATCACATGGGTTCTCTCCCCCACTACACACTAACAAACACTACCACCTCTGGGCAATAGAGGGAGCACCTCCTGCTCCCTTATATACACTTGTCCATGAGGGAGAGCTCAGTTCAGCTCGCAGCAGGGCTGAGAAGAGGACACAGAGCAGAGTTAGCTCAGTGCAGACCTAGAAAGGGTCAGAGGAACAAGGAGAACGAAAGACAGAGGAACACGTCTGGGAGCTGGAGTGATACCATCACTTGCCCCAGAAGTAAGCACAGAGAGACGGACACCGGATCCGGTATTGTGTCTGGCACCCACAGCACAGCGAATCCAGGAACAGTGGGATCTCTAGATGCCCCCTAGTACCAGAGTGAAGCAACACGGAGGGGTCAGTGCAGCATAGAGGACCCAAGTTGCCTAGCCAAGTGGTACCAGCAGCATACAGAGAGAGACGTGAGGAATCCCAGCAGCTTAGCTTGAAGCAGCAGCTCAGGACACACACACAGTGCAGCACAAGGAGGCCAACGACCCGGACAGGGTGTGGGGAGAGAGCCCAGCTCCATTACAGACTCCGTGGACTATAATCTGCAATAATATCAGCAGTAAAGCCTTGGAAAACAACTTTGGAGTCTCTGTATTGATTGCGACCTTTGCTCCAGATCCAGCACAGAGACAATTCCTCCCTGAAGATCCAGCCTGTCAGCTCTGCAGCATCAGGACAAGAAGGGAATTACAGTATCAACTAAACGTGAGTGTGTGTCCTCCAACTCTTCCCTCTATAACCCCAATAGACTTTAACCTTTACTGCCCCAGGGGATACAGTTCCCCCCACTGGAACTATACCACCTCCGCTGCCCTCACATCACCCCCGGAGGTTCTGCAGCAGCGGCGGCCCCCATTACTGGCCGCATCAAGTGGGTGGCGTCACCCGTGACATAATCCCTTGTAAATATTCCCCTTTTATTGTGCTGAGCCAGGGACACGGTCCGGACCAGGCCACCAGTGACATCCCCAGCAGCAGATCGGTCCGGTACCGAGTACCCACGTCCCTTGGGGCTCCACAACCTGGCGTCACGAACAGGATCTACCCGGTCCAAAAGAATTGGACCCTGTGCGCCATCTGAACTGTATTTTTGAGAATCTGCCATTTTGGAGCACGCGGCGCGCGGGAAAGAAAGGGGGCGGTACCCTGCATTGGCGCGAACCCAGCCTCCTCCCTTGGTGCTGACGACATCCGGCGGGGAAGGAGATCCCTGCTGCGCCCCGGAACCCCCCAGAGACATCCAGACGGAAGCGGAAGACGGAGGGCGCATATTAACTAAGGGGGCCCAAGATGTCGCAGGCCGATGCACAAGACGGCGGCGGAGTAGCCGATGGAGCTGCAGCGCCGGGTCAGCCAGTAGCGTCCGGCGGTGCAGCGGCGCAAGGAACAGCATCCATAATGCCATTCCTGATGCCGTATACTCCGGGGGCAATGTGGCTGCCCCAATACTCCGGTGAGCCTCATACGCTAACTGACTTTATGCAAAAGATTAAAGAGTATTATGTGATGTATCCCCTCACTGAAGCCCAGCGTGTAGGAATGATAATGGGACAATTAACGGGCAATGCACGGCGGGAGGTCGCATCCTGGCTGGACACAGATAAGGACACTGTAGAGCATCTAGCAGCCAGACTGAAAGCAACTTTTGAATCTGCTGTTGATACCCGGGCTAAGATGAGGTTCTTTGCATGCCACCAGAAACCTAAACAGAGTGCCAGAGACTTTGCCCTGAACTTACAGGAAGCACTCAAAGCCCTTAAGCTGGCAGAACCTGCTTTAGCCCCGGGAGCTGATAAAATGCTATTTGACCAATTTATTGAGGGTCTCCATTCCCTTCCCATCGAGGACAGTTAAGCATGGTACTGCTGCAGAACCCTGACATGACATTTACTGAGCTGAAAGATAGAGCTATCTGTCTGCAGCAGCTGGAGGAGCCAAGAGAATTAGCATCTGTGCTTGACACTGCAGCAGCACCTCAGCAGGCGGCAGCGCCAGCGACATCTGCTATGTCAACGACTGCTGCTGAGGCCGGGGACTATATCTCAAATGCAGCCATCAACCAAAAGCTAGATGCCCTGACAGACACCGTGATCTCCATGGCCAAGGTCATCAAGGAACTGCGAGAGTCAAAACCTGCACCCAAGATCGAGTTGGCGACCAGCAGAGAGGATGTTCCGTGGATGAGGCCCAGAAGATACCCAGCAGCAAGAGGACGACCCAGCGATCGCTACCAACCAGATGGACAGCCCGTCTGCCGCCGTTGCCAGAAACCAGGTCATTTTGCTCGAGAGTGTCCTTTAAACGACAATACCCTGGGCAGGCGGGCCGCTCCCCAGGAATGAACACTCAAGGCCCCTCAGCCTGGTATGACAAATTTGTGGGAGGAAAGCCGGTGATCCCTATAGTGTTGAATGGCATCCCCTTTAGTGCCTTGCTGGATACCGGATCCCAAATAACATCTATCCCACATGTTCTATATAAAAGGTACTGGGCTGATTCAGACATTACTAATGCGCCAGATGACTTTAACTTTGAAGTGTGGGCTGGTAATGGATTGATAATACCAAAGGTTGGATTTAGAGAGATGAATATTCAGGTTGGGAAGGTAGAATTGCAGAAACAGGGTATTATAATCGTAGATGTCGACCGGCGAGGCCGTGAACCCGTGATGGTGGTAGGAATGAATGTCATTGAAAAATGTTTGGGAAGGTAGAATTGCAGAAACAGGGTATTATAATCGTAGATGTCGACCGGCGAGGCCGTGAACCCGTGATGGTGGTAGGAATGAATGTCATTGAAAAATGTTTTTCCGAAGTGTTAAGTGTTTTGCAGCAAATCGCCGAGACTGCCGGAACAGGACAACAGAGGCTTCTGCACAAAGAGATCAAAGCCCTGATGTTGAAGCAGCAGGTAGAAATCTCCGGAGGTGAGATCGGCAGTGTCAGAGTAAGTGACCCAATACCTATTGTAATTCCTCCCAAAACTGAAATGTTGGTGTGGTGCAGAGCCGCAATAGGCATTAAAGGGCAAGATTATCAGGCCCTGGTAGAACCCGTGTACTCAGACAGTAGACCGACCATACTCACTGCTAGAGGAGTGGTTGACGTACACCGGGGAAGAGTGCCATTACGCCTGTTGAACTGCGGGGAAGATGAGATCACATTACCAAAGTATGCTACCATGGCTAAGTTGTACACGGTTGATAACAACAACATCACCATCGCTGAGCCCTTGAACCCGTCGTGCCAGACGGATGACAATGGCTCAGAGGAGAAGCTGGAGGATTGGTGCCAAAAGTTGCATGTAGGTACCAGTTCTACACCTCCCCGTCACAAGCATGGAGTATACCGGGTAGTGAAAGAATATGAGCAGATATTCAGCAAACACCCGTTAGACTTTGGGCAGATCAAAGGGGTAGAGCACACTATACCCACAGGTAACCATCAACCTATAAAAGAGAGGTATAGACCCTTACCACCAGCTCACTACCAAACCACCAAAGATATGCTCAGAGAAATGAAATCTGCAGGGGTAATAAGAGACAGTTGTAGCCCCTGGGCAGCACCTCTAGTGTTAGTCAAAAAGAAGGATGGGACCATGAGAATGTGCGTAGATTAGCGGCAGATTAACCACATTACACATAAGGACGCATACCCATTACCTAGGATTGAGGAGTCATTAGCTGCATTAAAATCTGCTAACTACTTTTCCACCCTTGATCTGACTAGTGGGTACTGGCAGGTTCCTGTGGCCGAGGCCGACAAGGAGAAGACAGCGTTTACTACGCCGATGGGCCTCTGTGAGTTTAATTGTATGCCGTTCGGACTCTGCAACGCACCCGGGACCTTCCAACGTCTGATGGAGAGCTGCCTAGGACACAAAAACTTTGAAACTGTCTTCCTGTACCTAGATGACGTCATAGTCTACTCGAAGACGTATGAGCAACATCTACAAGACCTGGCGGAAGTGTTCGAAGCTTTATCGAGATATGGCATGAAAATCAAGCCATCCAAGTGTCACCTTCTCAAGCCAAAGGTACAGTACCTGGGACATGTCGTGAGTTCAGAGGGAGTAGCACCGGATCCTGATAAAGTCACAGCAATAAGGGATTGGCCAAGACCTACGAATGTAAAAGAAGTGAGGCAATTCCTGGGCCTGGTAGGCTATTACAGAAGATTTATCCGAGGATTCACGAAGCTAGCAGCTCCTCTGCAAGACATTCTGGTAGGACGGTCCAGGAAGACTTCAAACTGTAATTCCCTGGCATGGTGGGATGAAGAAAGAGAAAATTCCTTCAAGAAGCTAAAAAGTGCGCTGACGGGAGAAGAGATCCTGGCATACCCTGATTACCATCAACCATTCATTCTTTACACGGATGCCAGCAACGTGGGACTGGGAGCAGTATTGTCGCAGAAGCAAGGAGGCAAAGAAAGAGTTATTGCCTTTGCAAGCAGGAAGCTCCGGCCTACAGAGCGAAATCCCGAGAACTACAGCTCCTTCAAGTTAGAGCTACTAGCAGTGGTCTGGGCTGTAACCGAACGCTTTAAACATTACCTGGCAGGTGCAGAATTCACCATCTACACGGATAACAACCCGTTGACTCACCTGGACACAGCAAAATTAGGTGCTCTGGAGCAGCGATGGATAGCCCGGCTATCAAACTACAACTTTGTCATCAAATATCGGGCAGGCCGCAAGAATGGGAACGCAGACGCCTTATCCCGGATGCCGCACCTGAAAGACGTGGAAGAGGAACCGGAAGAGTTGGAAGAGATTGAACTCCCGGCCTTTCATCGTTCAAGGGTAGAAGATTATCGACCCGGCATCTACCAAAAGAAACAGGAAATAAACCTTAACCCGTTAAGACACTACGGATGGGCTGAAGCTCAAGATACTGATCCAGCCGTGAAGCTAGTGAAAGAACTGCTTACGCAACAACATGCACACCCTGATCAGAATGCCCCAGCTGAAGCTGTACAGCTATGGAAGGATAAAGGCAAGTTGTTCCTGCATCAAGGGAAGCTCTGTAGACGATTTACCAATCCCAAGACGCATGAACTGGTCTGGCAAATAATCGTGCCCAAGCGAGACACTCAAATGGTCTTAGAGGCTTATCATGACAACGCAGGTCATTTCGAATGGAAGAAGTTAGAAGCAATCCTGAGAGACAGATTTTATTGGGGTGGCATGAGAAGATCCATTGAACTATGGTGCAGAAGATGTGCCGCATGCAACCTCAGAAGGAAAGATCTACAGAAAGCTCCACTTCAGCCAATAATAACCAAGCAGCCACTTGAGCTAGTCGCGTTAGACCACGTCAAGTTGTCACCAATCCGGTCAGGCTATGTCTATGCCCTAACCATCGTGGACCATTACTCACGCTTCTTAGTGGTGGTACCAGTCAAAGACTTGACAGCGAAGACGGCAGCAAAAGCATTCCAGACGCATTTCTGTAGACCTCATGGTTACCCAGAACAAGTCCTTGCAGACCAAGGTCCAGCTTTTGAATCAGAACTATTCAAGGAATTCTGCAATATGTACGGTTGCAAGAAGATTCGCACAACAACATATCATCCCCAAACAAATGGTCTATGCGAGAAAATGAATCATATCGTAATCGAACTGTTAAAGACCTTACCGGAATCAGAACGAAACCAGTGGCCAGATAAATTACCTGATTTGGTAGACTTATACAACCATGTCCCCGTGAGTTCTACAAACTGCACTCCAGCTTATCTTATGCGTGCAAGACCCGGTAAGCTACCAATTGATCTAGAAATGGGAGTTGAAAAACCAGATACAGAATTGGAAGAAACAGATTGGGATATCAAACGTCAGAAACAGTATCACCAAGTGCAAGAATGTGTAGAGAGAAACCTACAACAAGCAAGAGCAAGACAAGAGAAGACCTTTAACAAACATGCTCAAGCAATACCATTACAAGAAGGTGATCAAGTTCTCAAGAGAAAGAGACGTACAGGCAAACTGGATAATCAGTGGGAAGCAGTCCCATACACAGTCTTACCATCTAACCAAGACAATGTTAAAACCTATTTGATAAGCAAAGATGAAGGAAGAACTTCACAAGTCATATCTCGTGATCAACTTAAATTGTGTCCCGAAACCCTGAAGACACCTGAAGTCATAGAACCCGTACAGGTCCAACCTATCCAAGAGAAAGAAAAAGAAGAAGAAGTATTCCACACGGTACTAGGAGATTTTCCTAAAACATGGCCAAATTACCATGGAGCAGTTGTCGTACCAATGATTGCATTCCCTTCAATGATAGACCCAAAACCAGAACCCGTGTTACCAGAACCTGTGTTACCAGAACCTGTGTTACCAGAACCCGTGTTACCAGAAGAAGACCCAAGACTTGAAGAACTGGAAGTAGAATCCGAAGAGGAAGAACAAATTCCTGGTCCCAGCGAACTTGCCAGTCCTGCAGTCAGACCACCATCTGCCATAACACCAAGCACCCCAAATAGGTACACGTCCACTCACACTTTCATACTAACTCCACCAACATTGCGCAGATCAGAGCGTAGTACCCAAGGTCAGATACCAGCTAGGTACAAAGAATAAAATACAGAATTAAATGTATAATGTAAATATGTTGTTTGAATATAAGTGGAATTCAGTGGACAAATGTATATAGTTGTTGCAACGTTAAACAAAAAGCCCAGTACCTACAGAGACTATCCTGTATGAACTTTGCAATTTCCTTATTTACTTATGGACCATATATACCACGGACTGGTTGTGGTAAGAACTCTTGTATATATTCATCAGCCCGGAGGCAATAGACTAAACCTCTGGAAAGACTACTTTTTGACTTTCGAACTCTTTTTCACATTTTAGTGATTTTTGTACTTTTTCATTTTTAAGTTATGTCAATATTAATTGTGTTTAATTGTTGTTTACTTGTTTTTCCACAGTCCCGGAGTACTGTATTTAACTAAGGGGGAATGTGGCACCCCATGGGTTAATGTGCCACAATAACATCACATGGGTTCTCTCCCCCACTACACACTAACAAACACTACCACCTCTGGGCAATAGAGGGAGCACCTCCTGCTCCCTTATATACACTTGTCCATGAGGGAGAGCTCAGTTCAGCTCGCAGCAGGGCTGAGAAGAGGACACAGAGCAGAGTTAGCTCAGTGCAGACCTAGAAAGGGTCAGAGGAACAAGGAGAACGAAAGACAGAGGAACACGTCTGGGAGCTGGAGTGATACCATCACTTGCCCCAGAAGTAAGCACAGAGAGACGGACACCGGATCCGGTATTGTGTCTGGCACCCACAGCACAGCGAATCCAGGAACAGTGGGATCTCTAGATGCCCCCTAGTACCAGAGTGAAGCAACACGGAGGGGTCAGTGCAGCAAAGAGGACCCAAGTTGCCTAGCCAAGTGGTACCAGCAGCATACAGAGAGAGACGTGAGGAATCCCAGCAGCTTAGCTTGAAGCAGCAGCTCAGGACACACACACAGTGCAGCACAAGGAGGCCAACGACCCGGACAGGGTGTGGGGAGAGAGCCCAGCTCCATTACAGACTCCGTGGACTATAATCTGCAATAATATCAGCAGTAAAGCCTTGGAAAACAACTTTGGAGTCTCTGTATTGATTGCGACCTTTGCTCCAGATCCAGCACAGAGACAATTCCTCCCTGAAGATCCAGCCTGTCAGCTCTGCAGCATCAGGACAAGAAGGGAATTACAGTATCAACTAAACGTGAGTGTGTGTCCTCCAACTCTTCCCTCTATAACCCCAATAGACTTTAACCTTTACTGCCCCAGGGGATACAGTTCCCTCCACTGGAACTATACCACCTCCGCTGCCCTCACATCACCCCCGGAGGTTCTGCAGCAGCGGCGGCCCCCATTACTGGCCGCATCAAGTGGGTGGCGTCACCCGTGACATAATCCCTTGTAAATATTCCCCTTTTATTGTGCTGAGCCAGGGACACGGTCCGGACCAGGCCACCAGTGACATCCCCAGCAGCAGATCGGTCCGGTACCGAGTACCCCACGTCCCTTGGGGCTCCACAACCGCAGCTCCTGGAAACATGGTGCCAGCTCCTGGGCACCCTCCCCCTCCCTCTCCACACAGAGACAATCACACTTCTCCTGCACAAGCCCGCTCTCCTCGCAGCCAGGACTCTGGAGGCACTGAGGGAGATGACCAAGCACTGGTAACGCAGGGAGCTCTCATGCTCATGTTAAGCTCTACGAGGAAGACCCTTACAGAAGACATAAGAGCAGGGGCGGAACTACACTGGTGCAGCTGGTGCAGCTGCACCAGGGCCCCGACCGGCTGAGGACCCCTTCAAGCCTGGAGGGGGGCCCCCAGCCGACCCCCGCAAGCCGCCGCCAGAGGAGAGGAGGGTCAGGCAAGGGAAGCAGAGAGCTTCCTGCTTCCTCTGCCTGATCCCGCCCCTCCTCTCCTCTGCTCCTCCGGCTCCTAGAACACTTCCGCGCGGCTCCCAGGTAGGAGAGCATCGCGCCTGCGGCTCAGTGCGGCCCCCAGCGGCACCCTCCCCCCCCTTTCCGGGCCGCGCCGACGGCCAGCGGAACCCCTCCCCCCTGGGCCGCGCTGACGGCCAGTAGCCCCGCCCCCCGGGCCACGCCGACGGCCAGTAGCCCCGCCCCCCGGTCCTCTCCTACACCAGGGCCCCCGGGGGTGACGGTCCGCCCCTGCATAAGAGATCTTATCAGCACCCTGAGTGAGGATTTAGGAGCCTTGGGGGAGAGGACAGCAAAGCTGGAAGGTAAAATGGTAGATGTTGCCACTGCACACAATAGTTTGGCTGATAGTCATGCAGCCTTGGACACTGAAATGGGGTCTGTGCAAGCAACTATAAACCACATGGAGGACAAACTTAGAAGAAATAACTTTAAGCTAAGGGGGTTGGAAGCGAGTGAATTTTTAGTGACTGCACTCCCGGAGATTCCATTGGCTGACTTAGCTATAGAGAGAGCTTTTAGGATCCCCAAGCCTGCACACCTCCCCCCTGAGACACAGAGAGACATACTGGTGTGCCTTATACGACCTGGACTGAGAGACCACTTGCTACAGAGGCTACAGAAGCCCCAGCTCCCTGAGCCATATCAAAAGGTACTGGTCTTCCCTGACTTGTCTCCTGGCACATTGTCACGCAGAAGAGAGTTTGCCTCTAGCTGCAGGATCCTCCGGGAAAGAGGTATCCTATACAGCTGGGGCTCGCCAGTTTCGCTCAACTTCAGACATAAAGGCAAGAGATTCTCCTTCGCCTCCCCAACCCAGCTGCGCAAGACCCTTAAGACATGGAATTTGGCTTCCCCGGGTGGCAATCGATCCTCGCCTAGGTCTGACTCTAACCACGACGTGGGCTCTCCTGAGGGGGAAGATGGTACCTGCTGACAGCCTGGAAAATGGATAGGAGTTGGTCCCGGACGACCGGTCCTCTTTCTTTCTTTAATTGAACACTGTTTACTTTTTTCCCGGGTGGGCCGTGTGATCTCGTCCCTCCGGACTGAAGCCCCTCTGCCCCTTTCAGCCAGACCCTGTTGGCACCCGGTTGGGGAGGAGGTACACAGTGTTTCCCCTCATTGGCGGTTGTTCTTATTTATCCCAATTTTAGGGATACTGTTTACATTTGTGTTAGTCTTTCTGTTTTCTTACCCCGTAACCAGTTCCCCCCCTTAACTCTCCAGTCCCTAGTGTGGTTTTCCCTTCCTCACATTTTCCTTGCTTTCCCCCGTCTGACTGTCTTACTTCTCTTCTCTCTGCCTTCCTCTTTCCCCCTCTCCTCTCTCTCCTCCCCTCCATTCCCACTCTCCAGAATCCACTTCCGCAGGGTGAGAGGCACCTCGAGGGGGTGGTATTGAAAGGGTAATAGATGTCTCTAAAGCTCTTTTCGCTTAATGTCAGGGGCCTCAACTCCCCTGTGAAGAGGTCCTTCCTCTGGCGTGAAGTTAAGTCAGCAGCGGCAGACATTGTATGCATACAAGAAACACATCTACTAGCGGGTGACAACTATAGGCTTCACCACTCTGCATTACCCAATGCCTTCTTTGCCAATCATGGAGAGAAGAGAGCGGGGGTTTGTATATTGGTGAGAAACACAGTCCAATTTCAACTTAAACAGGCTATCCCGGACCCGGGAGGGAGATTTCTTATATTGATTTGCGACATAGTGGGAACGAGCTATACGATTGTGAATGTCTACGGCCCAAATCAGGGCCAGCTGAAATTCCTGCGCTCTCTGTTTGGGAGGTTAAGGGGGATAGCTGAGGGCAATGTTATTATTTGTGGTGACTTCAATGTCATTGTTGAAAGTAGGCTGGATTCCTCATCCCCGTCCGCGAGGAGGGGAGGAACCTTGGGTCCCCTTTGCCGGGAGTTCCACCTCCATGACATCTGGCGATATCAACATGCGGAGGAGAGGGACTTCTCCTTCTTCTCGCATAGTCACGCCTCCTACTCCAGGATTGATCTTTTCCTCGTTAGTGACTCCGTCCTGGAGACCTGTTCGGCTTCGGAGATAGGAGTAATAACATGGTCGTACCATGCTCCGATCACGTTAGTAGTCAACCTGGGTGGAGGGAGGTGGTCCCCCCGGCATTGGAGATTGAATCCCAGCCTACTAGCAGATCCCCAAGTGTTAGATGACATTGGAGGGAAGCTACAAGACTTCTTCTCCCTGAACGATAACGGGGAGGTCCCGGACGACACGCTGTGGTATTCCCACAAGGCGGTCCTCCGGGGCCTCCTCCTGCAAAAAGCGGCTCAGGCAAAAAGAAAAAGGGAACGTCTGCAAACGGAATGGCTCGATAGCTTACAACGGCTCGAGCTTGAAAATAAAACAGCCCCGGCACCCCATCTCCTTTCCCGGATTCTAGAGATCAGGAATAAGATCCGGGCACTTCTCTTGCGCCAATACGAATCTGGCCTCCGGAAATTGAAGTCCAAGTATTATGCAGCCGGGAATAGGGCAGGTGCTCTTTTGGCCCGTAGACTAAAAAAGAGAGTGGCGAAGTCAATGATCACGTCCATGAATACCTCAGAGGGGGTGGTGGTTCGGGATCCGGCAAAAATTGTGGAGTCATTTGCTACTTACTATGAACAGTTGTACAACCTGAAAAATGACTCCGAGGCCCCTCAAACACTAGAACACATCATAAGGAGTTTTCTGGAGGGATTAGGTCTCCCGACTGTTGGTCCGGAGGAGCTAGAGGTGCTAAATAAGCCCTTCGCCCTTTCTGAAATTCTGGCGGTCATCGGGTCCTTGAAGGCAAATTCAGCCCCGGGGCCTGATGGCTTTGCTAATGAATATTACAAATCTTTCGGGTCGGTCCTTGCTCCTTTCTTACTCCGACTTTTTTTGGTGTGGCAAAATGAGGGCTCGATCCCGGAGTCTGCCCTGGAGGCCACGATTATAACGATCCCTAAACAAGGAAAGGAGCCGGACCGTCCTGAAAACTACCGACCGATCTCCCTCCTGAACTCTGACCTCAAAATTTATTCAAAACTTTTAGTGTGTAGGTTGAGTGAAGTGATTCCTCAATTAGTGTGCTCGGACCAAGTGGGGTTTGTGCAGCGGAGACAAGCCCGGGACGGCACCAGGAGAATGCTAAATTTAATTGAAGTTGCAGAAAAGAGAGGGGGCCCCTGTGTATTCCTGTCCCTTGATGCTGAGAATGCAAATAGTGTCTGTGGAGCCTCGTTTAGGAGTCTCAACACAGGACTCAACACAGATCTTCCTCTAGTGGATACCTGGCCCTGGTATTCCCTTGTCATATCTTTAAGCTTGTAAAGAGCTGGATATTGACTTAAAGGGCCACTTAATATGGTGGTTATCATGGCTAGGTCCTTCACTAGAGGAAGATCTGGCTAGTCCTGTGTTGAGACTCCTAAACGAGGCTCCACAGACACTATTTGCATATTCAAAATTCCCAGGGGGCAATGGGCCTAGGAATTCACTGTCGAGCGCTTTAGCCGGCTGCCCGCAGTGTTTTCTTGAACTGGTCTCCCTGAGATCAGTGAATACTTTGTTTTGATGCTGAGAAGGCGTTTAACAGGGTACATTGGGGCTACCTCCGTGAGGTACTAAGCACCTTTGGTTTCTCGGGTCCCATATTGAGGGCTGTCCTGAGTCTGTACTCGCACCCTTGTGCGAGAGTATTCTCTGCTGGTTTCCTGTCTCGGGTCGTCCGGATTACAAACGGCACTAGACATGGCTGTCCCCTTTCCCCCCTGGTGTTTGCCCTACTCATGGAGCCTCTTGCGGCTTCTCTTCGGGCGGACCCGAGTGTGGAGGGTATCATGGTGTGAGGGAAAAAACACGTTGTTGGCCTTTAAGCTGATGACGTGATCATCTCCACTGCGAGTCCTTGTTCCTCACTTTCGGGAATTATGAGGTCCCTGACGATGTTTACACGCCTCTCTTATTATAAGTTGAATGCGGGGAAGTTTGTTGTTCTCCCTGTTCATGTACCGAAGGATGAGGTGGAGCGTTTGACCCAGAGCTTCCCCTTCAAATGGTGTCCGGGGGAGTATACCTTACTTGGGGGTTACCTTGGGCCCTTCGGCCTCCGTGGCACGTAATAACCTCACGCTCCTTATGGAAAACTTAAGGGGAGCTCTGGGGTCATACCCACTTTCGTCCCTGTCTTGGATGGCAAGGGTGCAGGCGGTGAGAATGTTGTGGTTGCCTAAAATCATATATCTGTTTCGCTGCCTTCCCTTGTTCTACCCCTCGGCCTTGCTCACTCGCCTCCATGCCTTGATTAATGATTTTGTATGGGCCCGTGCGCGCCCGAGGATCCGGAGAGGGACCATGCATCACTGTCTATCTAGGGGAGGCATGGGTGTCCCTGATGTGGTTGCCTACCTTAAGGCGGCCACGTTGGAAGCTGCTAAGGCCTGGTGGGGAGGGGACGGATCCGACAGGTGGCTACATATAGAGGAAAGTGAAACATCTGGTAATTCATTGAGGGATCTTCTGGCAGCGGAATCCTTGGGAACGACTCAGAAAAGTAGCTTACTAAAAACAGTGAGGGCGGTGCTGAAAGTTTGGGGGGACTGCGGAGAAGTTGGTCGAAGATTTCGCCTACTGAAATCCCTTTGAGGGCATTGAGACTGTTGATTCCCTCCCTTAACATAAATTGGTCTCGCTGGGGAGAATGTGGTCTGGAGAAATTGAGTGATCTACTTATCTCGGGCAGATTGATGACCTTAGGGGAGTTTATGTCGGCTCACCCCTCACTTGGTCATTCCTTTTTACAGTTCCACCAGATCACGCACTTCCTTAGGTCGGATTCATGCTTCCACGATCTAGGCCCTCCATGTGTGTCCCCTTTACTACGGTTCATTTTCTCTGGACCAGAGGTCGTCAAGGGTTTATCAAGCATCTATGGAGGTCTAATTGAGAGTGAAGCACCGACTAAATTGCCGCAATGGGAAAAATGGGAGAATGATTTCTCCTTTTCAGCAGATCCGGACGACTGGGAGGGTGTGGTTCGGTGTACAATGGGTGCTACTAGCTGCATAAATCACATAGAGCTCTTGAAGGTGCACCTTCGTTGATATACACCCCCCTCCAGGTTGGCGAGGTTTGGGTCAGGCTCCTCGCCCTTGTGTTGGAGACAGTGCGGATGTAAAGGCGACCTGGCCCATATGTGGTGGGGCTGCCGGGGACTGGCTCCTTTTTGGAAACTGGTTGCAGGACTCCTGGAAACCCTCACGGGAATCAGGGGTCCGCTTTCCCCATAAACCGCTGTCCTCCACGTGGGGGTCGAGGGCCTTCCTCCATTACCTCGCCTTCTGTTCACCTTCGTGCTGACAGCGGCCAGGATCTGTACTGCCGCAAAATGGAAGGACCCATCCCCTCCATCCATGAAAGAACTCGTTGACAAACTGAACTCGATTTTCTGTCATGAGTTCTATTTGGCAATGGAGGTCAAATCCAAGAGATATGTGGCCGAAGCTTGGTCTTGCTGGGCGGGTCACCCCCTGGCTCTCAAAATCCCTTACTGACCATCTGGCCTCGTACAACCGCACTCCTGGGGATTGCCCTTGCTCTGCGGATTCCCTCCTTTCGGCCTTTTACTTCCTTTCTCTTTTTCCCCTTCTCGCTCTCTTCATCTCTATTCCTATTGTCTTTTGTCTCGTCCTCTCAGTCTTCCCTCCCTATTCTATTCTTGACCCCGTTCATACCCATTATGCTCCCTGCATATTTTTGCTCGCTTTTCCTCCTTGGTTTTTTTTTTGTCTTGCCTTGTATTTAGCCCGTAGTCGGAGATGTTAATATGAGAATGTTACTCTGAACATGTTGCTCAGACACCCTACTTACCGACTGGATAATTAAGTCGGCTCTTGTTCCCTATACTTCTTCACAAGGCCTGATTAGGCAATGGTAACAATAATGTATCCTATCGAACACGACTAGATGATGCAAGATAGACACAACATACAGGTTATGACAGTGGCCCTGCATCCTGCATCCTGAAGCAATTTTGCCTGGGATCTTATTTGAGTTTTGAACCCAGACAGTAGGGACAAAGCGTCTTCCGATATAAAGGAGATGTGTGAAGACATGATTTGTTTGTGCCATCCACTTTGTGCGGTTTCTCTGTTTTCCCTTTTGTAATGTTTAATTGGTTACCTAATGTCTTAATTGTACTATATCTGATATATGCAAATAAAAATCTATTGAAGTCAAAAATTCTTCACGAAAAATTAGAATTTATATCTTTATGTTTGAAGCTTGAAATGTGGCAAAAGGTTGTAAAGTTCAAGGGGGCCAAATACTTTCACAAGACACTGTATATATAAAATAAGGGATCTTTACATTTCCTTCCTTCAGTTATCGCTGGTGTTTTATCAGAGTACGATTACACCTGTCTGGAGTTCTTCCTTAAAGTAGTTCATGCACATTACTGTACCGATCAGCTGAGATAGAATAAACTCCAAGGAAAAGACAATAAACACAGTGATGATAGGCGATAACATCGGGAAAACTGCAGGGTGTGGACACGGATTATTTCTGTCAGGGTGTTGCAGGTTACAGGCATGTGAGTGTAAACAGTGCAGAACAGAATCTTGATTTACAATCTTTATAGAGAGCAGTTTTATATATACTCTAAATCCAGTGATTCATTATATTTCTAGATGAATGGGTTAATCTGTTATCACATAATACAAAAGTCACATCCACACAATGTATAAGTTTGGTTGTAATTCTGGGTTATCTATAGGTGAAAAACTTTGAATGTACAAATACAATTAATTTGCATGGTGTGGTGAAGTTACCGGCATGTGCCATGGCCGGGTGCATCGCACGGGTTATCAGCACAGGTCTTGATACACATTAGCCGGTTTTCATGTGTGTGAATGCTGTAAACCTGTCCAGTACACAGTGGGTTAACATCTAGAAGGTGTAGATGAGCCTAATGAGCGGCTGAACCTGTGTGTATGAGTACTTTGCTGGGCTAAACCTGAATGGTGCACAGGGGGTTAAACACTCTCAGGTCTGTGTGTGAGGCTGGTTTCACACATCCGTGTCACCACGGACGTGTGGAACAAGGCCGTTTTGGGGCGGGGCATAGACTCATGTGTCACGGATGTGTGACACGATGGGTGCTGTCAGTGTGCTATCTGTGGATCCACGAATAGTACACGGGCACCCTGTCATTGTATACTCTCCTCCCTCCAGCGCTGCTGCTCCTCTCTCTTACGGTCCGCTCTTGGGCTCAGTGAAGTGAATATTCATGAGCCTAATGAGCGGCATCGGTAGAGAGAAGAGCTGTCAGTGAGGGGAGTATGAAATTCTTTATTTTTAGGGTTGTTACTTTCGTCCGTGGTCCGTGCACAAGGATGTCACACAGATGACATCTATGTGCATGGACGTTTCACGGCAAAAGCGGTCTGTGTGTCCGCAAAAAAACGGACTTGTCGCCGTGTGGAACACACGGACACGCATGTGCTCCACACGGAGACACGGTCCGTGTGGAAAAACGGAAGTGAGAATTTGCCCATAGGGGAACATGTGTCCCCATATGTCCATGCCTCCGGCATGTGTTGGCACGGACCACACACGTGCCGGAGGCAAAGATGTGTGAAACCGGCCTGAGTGAAATGTGCTGATTGACTCACTGTGTTGCAGCTGGGGGTGAGGCAGCCTGGATAAGAACCTGCCAGGTGTCTGAGTGAGGGAGGACGATGGGAATCAGAGCAGTCCAGACCACTGCCATATGAGGATGTGCTGGAAGTGATCCGTCCCCAGTGGGGGAAGTGAAGGGAGCCTGCCAGCTCCATGCCAGTGGCACGTGATACGTGCATGCCAGCCAGTGTCCATGACCGAGGACGGCTCAAGGGCCAGGTGGTCATATGAGTGATGAGGACAGAGGACGGCTCAAGGGCCAGGTGGTGACAGCCGACTTTGGGACTGACTGAGTCATGATATGGTCCCGGATCCTGGTGGATCTGTGGAGGTCTCGTGTGTACTGAATGACAGGGTTCCTGTTACTAGTGTGGGCCCTGAGTATGTAGAATATTGGTTTACGTAAAAATGCCATGAATGCTGTTTCATGCGTGAGTCATAATGGTTCATGAAAAAATACCCTGTATGATGACTCGTGTGCAATAGGATGGGGAATGATCCCTGTCAGGGTGTTAGGTGCAGGTAACCGCCATTGGGACCGACAATAAGTCATGATATGGTCCTGTTGATTCTCATGTGAATGTCCTGTGATGTACTAATGTGGAAGTTATGTCATATGAAAATGTAAATACGGTCTTATGTTTTATGTGATGAAAACGGTTTATGACAGAAAAACAATAAATCCACTGGTTATGTTCCATTAAAATGTAGTCGTTGGTGTCATTTTCCCCATGCCAAGCGGGTTCCCTTGGGGCGCTACCTCACAATGGGTAATTGTGATTATCAGCTGATCAAAGCTCAGTACCAGTCTACAATGTCTGATGAATGTATAGTTACAGTACCTGTGGAGTATATGTCATATACACGTGTCATCCCGCTGGTTAGTATTGCAGTTTATACTTTGCCTTAGGCTACATTCACACATTGCACTTTTTTAAAAAGCGAGCACAAAAAAGCGCAATGTGTGTGCGACTGCCGGCAAAGTGAATGTGAATTTCACTTTGTCGTTCAGACAATGCGTAAATATACGCAGCGCTTTTATATGAGAAAACACGGGCGTAAAAAGAATGACCATGTCAAGTCTTTACGCTCCTGCGCCTTCTCCCATAGGAGCCCATTATTCCCGCTGGAATTACACATCGCCGTTCAGACAATGCGCAATTCCAGCGGGAATATGCCAGCGTTGCAGGATGTGATGTCACACGGGGGGGGAGGGGGGGGGGGAAGAATCCTCCCCTGGGTGACATCTGTGACAGCCCCTTTGGGTTTTGTAGTGTATTAATATAAACTACGAAACCCAAATTAAAGTAATCCAAATGTGTAAAAAATGATAAAAATTGAATACTTACCTCTTCGCCGTGTGTTCCTAGAGCCAAGAGATCCACAGGTATTGACCTTCCAGGACCTATTAAGATCGCTGATTGGCCGCTCGTGGTCATGTGATATGTAATGTGCTATGACGCGCATATCACATGACCACGAGCGTCCAATCAGCGAGCTTGATAGGTCCTGGAAGGTCAATACCTGTGGATCTCTAGGCTCTCGGAACACCTGGCGAAGAGGTAAGTATTCAATTTTTATCATTTTTTACACATTTGGATTACTTTAATTTGGGTTTCGTAGTTTATATTAATACAGTATGAAACCCAAAAGGGGCTGTCACAGATGTCACACAGGGGAGGTTTCTTACTCCCCTGTGTGATATCACTTCTCCCCTGCACTTTTGGCCGAAAAGTGAGCATGTAAAAAACACAGTGTGTGAATGCACCACGTTTTTTTACGGCGTTTTTTTTTGCATGATGCAAAACGCGGCAAAAAAAAAACGCATTGAGTGAATGTAGCCTTACTCCACCAAACAGGACAGCAATCGATTGAGAATGATGCCTTTGTATATTCTGTAAAATACAGCACAAGAAAAACAGCTTTAAAATCTGTATGTGCTATATTCGAAGAGTCACAGGGGAGAAGCCACTAAGCTGAAGAGTCATGCTGGCCACTTCTCCCCCAGGCTTGATTGACATCACCATAGGTTGGGGCCCCAGTGATAGGGAGAGGTGTCACTCCTTATTGCTCAACTGGGTCCGAACCCTGAACTGGCTACTGTTCCTAGACAGGTCCTTCCCCTGTGCGGCGATCACATGCCTAGGCACTGTCTGAGTCTGGGCTAGCTCTAGCTAGTGAGTAGGGCAGCAAAACCCCAGTTTTACTACTGCAGTAAGACAATAGAGGGAGAGAGACAAACAAGTGAGAATAACTCAAACAAAGGAACTCCACAGCTTTTCCAGAAAGGGATTTCACAGCAGAGATTTAACTGGGAATCCACAGCTTCAGCTGAAACAACTTCACCAGAGAGGTCAGTATAGAAGATCTGTAATCAACATAGGAATAAGTTTATATGAGTTTATATAGAGTAAGGGAGTGGTCATAATGTGCAACAACTGAGATTAAAGTGAACCTATTACCCTGAAAATGCATTCTAATCTGTAGACACCATGTTATAAAGCAGGAGGAGTAGAGCAGATTGATTGCATAGTTTCGTGAAAGAAGATTCAGTATAATCTGTGTTTTCATCATTTAAACTTCTGCTCTTTCTGGGATTTTTGGTACAGGGGCAGTCCAATCAGTGACTGACAGCTGTCTTTATATAAGTATGTATACAAATATAGCTGTCAATCACTGATCGGACCGCCCACTGGACCCAAAATCCAAGAAAGAGCAGAAATTTAAATGATGAAAACACAGATTATACTGAATCTTCTTTCACGAAACTATGCATCAATCTGCTCTACTCCTGCTCCATAACATGGTGCCTGCAGATTAAAATGCATTTTCATGGTAACAGGTTCCCTTTAAAGCTACATGGATTTAGCAGGATAGAAAGGAACTCATAGACTGTGAGCCCTCGTGGACAGGGTCCCTGCCCCTCCTGTACCTGTATGTCCTGATCGCCTAGATTTAGTGTACTTGTTCTTGTCTCCCTCATCCTCATGTAAAGCGCCATGGAACCCAATGGCGCTATATAAATAAATAATAATAATAATAACTCAACCCCTTCAGCACTGATAGGAAATAAGATCAAGGCTGAGCGGCTCAAAAGAGGACCTTTGATTAGCCAAACATTGTGACCTTCTGATCCCAGATACCCCAGAGGACTCAGTAGGCGCAACAAACTTGTGACAAAAGGTTATCAAGCAAGGGCTGTTGATACATTTACCAGTCTACATCTGTTAAAATGCAGAGCCAAGCACAGAGAAGCAGCAAGCGGTGGATATCCTATACTTTACTGAGTAGACTGTTCTTTATATCCTACTTGCTAAATAAAATATAAATTGAACTAAAGCACAGAGGACTCATATTATTGGCTGAAGAACAAAGTTCCAGACTGCAAACGCTCCAAATAATCCTTCCTGTAACTTGTGCAAAATGATTTACCTCCAACACCTGTCACTTTATAATGTCCATATTGACAGAGAGCAAGGTGCAAAGCCGGTAAGACAAGTTTTTAAATTGCACCTTCGCATTTACATAAATACAAGTCCTCCGTATGTATCAAGAGTAAGGTAAAAGAGATGGTGCCCTACTGCTGGCTCGGCTTCCTAGATTATCCCCTTCAGTTCAGAGGCCGCATTGTAGGATCCTATCGGCTGCTCCAGAACTTAGCACAGTGGTCTTGGAAACACAGCAGGATGAAGCCCCTAAAACAGACTTTGGCACGTCCTTGATGTGCGAGCGGCAACATTCCTCAATACAATGAGTTTCAAAAATGATTAAGCTGCAAACTCCTTCACTGTAATAAGCTTTTCTTCTAAAACTGGAGGTGCACAAGTGTAAACGCGGCTTTATGTGGATATGTAATAAACTGCAGTGCATGTACCAATGCAGGAGCTTCCATGAAATCCCATAGTTATATTTAGTTTCGCTTCAACAAGATTTTGGAATGTGTCTGTGGAATTTTTGGCCATTCATCAATAAGAACATTTGTTAGAGAAGAGGGCGTTCAAGGGAGAGGGCTCCTTGTGACTAATCATGTTCTTCCACAACAAACTCTCCCCAACCATGTCTTTATGGACCTTGCTTCCAGCCCCCGTTACACACAGCAAGATCGCTAGCAAGATCACTGTTGCGTCACAGGTTTCGTGATGCAACAGCGATCTCGCTATGTTTGACACGTTCTCGTGGCATTTGCCAAATCCAGTCTTACCTATCAGATACCAGTCAGAGAGTCCAATGCTGGCTGTTTTACACCAATGCTTGGTGATGTAAGGCTTGTGTACAGCTCTGCCATAGAAAACCCAGATCATGAAGCTCCCGGCGGGGGCACAAAGTTTGTGCCCATGATAAAGACAGAGGTTTGGACTCTGCAGTTATGAAGTCAGCAAACTGTTGGTGACATATGCCCTCTGCCGTGTTTTATGAACACTTCCAACATTCAATAGTATCACAATTGAATATGAAATGTTTTGGAGGGAAGAAATGTCATGAACCGGTGACGTCCTTACAGGACCTCTCTGGTGTCAGTAAGATCTTTATAATGAGCCATTTTTCACAAATATTAGTGTGCAGATGGCATGGTGGGAGGCTGGATTTTATTTACCTGTGACAATGGGACTGAATAAAAAATAAAAAAAAACAGAATTCAATTATTAAGAAAAAAAGGTGTTCCAATACTTTTATCCATATAATGTTGGGTTTAGCCATTTTATTGCTGCTTCCCATAGTAGTTATATGTGTATGTATGTAGCCACCATACAGTTCGAAATATATGGAGCTTTCTATGGTCTTTACTTAGGGTTCATGATTCACAGGATCCTGTTGGCGTTCTTAGGCTGCTCTACATTATTACCCTGTGAGGATCACCCCTTTTGTAAAGACCATAAAATTTTCACTAAATATAAAAATCCCATAGCTTTTATGGTATGAGGTTATTATTATTTTTTTTTTTTTAAATAAAAAGAAAAAATCTACACGAGGGAGAAGCAGGAATAAAATAGCAAAATATTGGCCACTTTCAACCTGTTGTGAAGTCCTCTTTACACAGCTTACAAGTCGTGTGTGTGTGTTGTGTCCGGCTAGGACCTTTGTGGCATCTGGGGTATCAGGTCACATCGATTACCAGATCACACAACCTTGTTGGAGTCCGCTCAGCGATGAACATGAGTGGAGTGGATTTAGTTTCTGCTGGTACTATAGGAGTTAAGAATTTCTTTTTGTCCTTGCTGATATTTCTTTGCTCCAATTTCAGCTGATGCTCCTTATTGCCACTCTCATCTATTATTTAAACTCACTCCTGGGCCCTCTCATGTGCCAGTTATAGTTCTGCTATGCTGACCTCCCCGGAGTAGTTGCTCTTGCCACAGCCATGGAATTCCATGGATAAGTTGCTCCTGTCACAACCATAGACTTGCTTTTGTTGTATACCCGCTTGTTTGTCTTTTTCCCATTTTTCTTATTGTAGTAGTAAGACTACTGTCTTGCTGCTCAGTTCACTAGCCAGGACTTAAGACACGTGATTGCACACATGGGAAGGACCCCTTCTAGGGACACTAGGGAGCTCAGGGAACAGGCACAGGTGAGTGTCAGCCCTTTCCTATCTCCCTACCGATTGCTAGGATATCCCTTTACCTTATCCCAGGTCTTCCCCCTTTTTTTTTTTTTTGGCACCACACATCCCCTCGCTCTGTCATGACATTACATCTCCCATTATGTTAGTGATCATACCGGGCCCCTTTACAATTCAGCAGAGTATTACTAGTATGATAGTCACCCATGAATTACCACCCACATTAATGATACAGGAGAACTGGATTTTGCCAACTACTTAATAGCCTAATGAACCCTGTGAAGCACGGTGGCTGCCTCAGAAAAGCAGATCAAGCACAGGTATTGTATAGTTATCATTTATTTATAAAAATCACAAGAGACAACACAAGGCAAATCGGAACATTCCCCTGGCAGGCCATTTTTGGATGGGAATTGTTATACAGTAATTGAACAACATGCTTTCCTCCCAATAAAATAAGAAAGCTTAAGAAAAGGCATTGGAAACGCTATATTTTTGCAGATATCCAACAAAAGATAGGTGGATGCAGAATATCTATTTTTTACATCAACAGAAAAATCACCTATTGTTTAAATCAGGTTTTTTTTTTTGCAGTTTTTTTTTTTTATTTGATTTAAAAAAAATCTTAATCTGTTTTTATTTTTATTTTAATTGTAATCTTGAAATGTTGTCACCGGGTCCTTTTATACTCATTTTTCCTGGCTGGTCAGGATGAGTTTACAGATATTTCCTTCTCAACAGACAGGATTCCAATCTCTACCAAGCTGATAACACAGGATCCAGCAATCACAATAGATAGTGACCCTGTGTCTCTCCTCAATGACCTTTGCACAGGCTCATTAAAATCTTCACTACAAAAGATAAGGCGAGGGTCTGACCAATGAGGCAACCTGGCAGCATGGTACTGCACTTTACTGGAATCAGTCTGTATGTTCTCTCCATGTTTGCAAAAACTCCACTTTCTGAGATAGGGATGATGAGGTCTGTAAAGTGCTTATGAAATTAATGGCATTACGCTACTGAGTAAAATACATAAATGGATTCTTTCTTAGAGCAGTGTGAAAATTGCAACACTTTTATATTGAATACAGACTATGAAGATGATGATATGTAAAATACGATTCATTCAACAGGTCATTTTCTGATGATGGCCTTATCTCTAGGCTAGAAGCCTCCATATTTCTGACTAGTTGTGAAAGAAGACATTTACAGTCATGATTTATGGGAATTCTCAGGTCAGAGATGTGCAGTATGTGACAGAAATTTCCATGAACATCTGTCCATGGCGTCCATGTCCATGACCTTTGGAGCTGCAGCTATATGGAGCTCCAGGTCTCCCAATCTACCTGCTGAGCAGCCCTTATATCTATCAGTAAAGGTACCATACCCACTAGACGTCGAGTGGGCTCCTCAGCAGCTGCACAGATCAGCCAGGCGAGTATCCCCGCATCAGATAAACTCTCTAGTCTATAATGTACATGTTCCCATGTATAGAAATCTATAATGAATGTTGAAAACTCAGTCATCATATTTCTTGCATAATTACTGGTGGTGCCTTGCATAGGGCATCCATAAACTAATCAATACTCCGCCCACCTGCATTGTGCTCATCCTGTGATTCTGTATACCTCACATGTAATTAAATAAAGGGAGATATCAATGAATAGACTGACATCTGTTTATCCCTATTTAATTAGCCCATGGCTAAATCACACTGGACACTTCCACAAGATATAGCAATAGATTGTGCAGAGAACAAGGGTTTTGGCACAATATAAAATGTATTCTTGCTTATGTATGTCAATTATTAAAATTAATTAAAAGTAAAATCAAGATGCCAGCTCCTTTGGGCACTTGTCCAGTTGCTATACAAAGCACTATGAAACAGTTCTCCAACCATCCCGTGCTGTTATACTTAAATATAAAGGGTATTCACAACTCACACATATGGCGTATGCACAAATCTGTGGGTCCTATCTTTGAGAATGGTGCCTGACTTGTGTGGCTGTATATGGAGTATTTATAACAGAGAAGAGCGCCTGCCTGGCCACCATCACAACGTTCCCAGCAGTGAGCAGAGAAGAGGACACCTATCTAGTCAATACAGAGTGAGTCAAGACCCCGGACTCCACCCAGATCTAGGACACACAGATGTATCAAAAATCTCGAAATATCAGCAATGGGAATAGCTTTTAAGTATTTTACTGTATACAAGTTTACATGCAAATAATATCTTGGCAAACTCTCTTTACGTGAGAATTCTGGTGAAAAGTACATTTATTATCCACAGAATAGATGTAAGATGAGTGGAAGTTCTGCCGTTGGGACCCTGAGTGTTCATTAGAAAGTGGGATTTCACCCCCTCAGCCCTTTAACATCTTCCCTATTGGCAGGACTGTACTGGTGCCTGTGTATATTGCTCCTTTCTACTCTAATGGGGTTAGACCATGATACACAGGCTGGCTGCTAATCTCTGGCCCCAAACTGTACAGCCTCGTATTAGTAGATGAAGTGGAGGATTTCATGTCAGGAGACAAGCAGCCAGTCCAGGCATCATGATCCCTAATCAGACTGCAAAGCATGGGATGTGTGAAACCGGGCTTACAGAAACAGATGAGCAAGATCGGTGCACTAGGACAGTGTTCCACAATTCCAGTCCTCAAGGCCCAACAACAGTTTTTAGGATTTCCGTAGCATTGCAGAGGTGATGGAATTATCCCCAGTGCAGCTGAGTAAATGATTACCTGTGTAAATACTAAGGAAATCCTGAAAACATGACCTGTTGGCGGCTCCTGAGGACTGGAGTTGGGGAATACTGTCCTAGGCTGTGTGAACACAGGGTCCTCCAGTCTAGTAATCAGCAATAGTCCCAGTACTTGCATTATCCAACATTCATCCCCTATCCAGTGCACATTTTTAACATCTCCTAAAAGATCTAGTTCAAAGCGTGCAGTTCTACAGCCGGAATAGCATGGATTACTGGAGAACTGAAGCAGAATTATTCTGCCTCACAATATAGAACAAAGTCATGTGTATCAGCAAAATATACTGTGCCGGTACAGCTGCACCAACCATATATATATATATTTGTGCTTAATTATTAAAGACAAAAGTGCAATCCATCCACCTGTCCTGTAATACAATGAATGATCACTACAGCTCATATTTAGGGAGTTGGTTTCATGGAGCTAAACAGCATTTTGCTTCTTTTTTTGGAACACTGCCATTTCCTTAAAAAAAAAAAACACAATAAAAACTACGAAGGAATATAAAATATTTTAGACATTGTTTACATATAATACAGCATGTACATATATAAAACACGTGTAGCTCCAGATGTCGCATGTATCACTTCCACTGTCACAAGCCAGGCATCACATAAGCAATGTTATCCAAGGTGCTGGACTGGAAAATAAAAGAAAATGCATTGTAAGTATTACATTATTAAATACTAAACATGAGGTATTGACAACACCAAGCACATTTAGTGGCTCCTCTATAAGTCATACAGTACAGAGGCACATTTCAACTTTTACCACATGATTTACATGTTTAACCCATTACAGAGATGAGGTACTAGTACGTTATATGTTAGGTCCCAAGCTTTAATGCAACCTGGGGAAGAGAGTCTGCATCTTTGCTGGCACATGATGGCTGTATAATTCAGCCATCATCTGCGACAGCTACACTTGCACATTGCCACCGGGGAAGGGGTAGGGGGCGGTATGCCGTTCTATATTGCCCAGTGGCTCCTTTGCGAGTGCATTGAGTTACCATTTGGCCGGCAAATGCAGAATAGGCGTGTGCCTGTCATGAAGATACAATTACGAAAGCCGGTGCGTAGATGGAGTTCATAGGAAACCGTTATATTTCTTACACACAGCAGAACTGTGGTATTACAGAGTATAGAAGCAGAGATCAGGTGATCGCAGGTTCCAGACCCCCAAGGGGACTACAAGTACAGTAAAGATAAAAGAAAAAAAAAAAAAAAATTTGTGTGTACCCACCGTAAAATCCTTTTCTCTGAGCCTCTATTGGGGGGACACAGGACCATGGGGTGTAATGCTGCAGTCATTAGCAGGCTGAAGTTAAGTGAATATATAAAAACAGATTAACTCCTCCCCTGCAGTATACACCCCCTGACTGGCACAAGCCGAACCAATTCAGTGACCAAGCAGTAGAAGTAGAACAGAATAACTATATCAGAAGGTAAACATTCAAAACTGAAAAGAACCCGTAAAGAAACAACACGACCCAGAAACGGGCACCAAGAGGGTGCTAAATCCCCCAACAGAGGCTCAGAGAAAAGCATTTTATGGTGAGTACACACAAAAAGCCCTTTTTCTCAGTCGCCTCATTGGGGGACAGGACCTATGGGACGTCCCAAAGCAGTCCCTGGGTGGGAATGTTAAACAATACCAGAAAAAATACAAAACTTCATGAGTCACACCATTTTAGAGGTGAGCCACTACTGCCTGCAAAATACACCTACCAGGACTTGCATCAGCCAATGTCTGAGTATGGAGGTTATAGTGCTTTGCAAACGTATGCAGGGTGGACCAGGTTGGCGCTTTGCATACTTGCTCAGCAGATGCCTTGTGACGAACAGCCCAGGACACTTCTACCGCACGAGTCGAGTGCGCCTTCAATCCGCCTGGAATGGGCATGTTCCGCAGTCGATATGATTCTTGTAAGGCAGACTTTATCCATCTGGCTAGCTTGGCCTTGGAAGCTGCCATGCCTTATCTGTGGCCCTCAGGAAGGATGAACAGAGAATCTGACCTCCGGAAAGGTGCTGTCCTAGACACATAGCATCTAAGGGCCCTCACGAGATCCAGGGTGTGCAAAGCTTTCTCAACGCGGTGCACTGTTGTCGGACAAAACGAGGGAAGGATAATCTCTTCATTAAGGTGAAAGGAAGAGACAACCTTCAGAAGGAAAGAGGGGACTGGTCGGAGTACCACCTTATCTTGAAAGGTAAGGAAAGGTTCTCTGCAGGAGAGCGCGGCCAACTCCGAGACACGCCGTGGAAGTTATTGCCATGAGGAAGACCACCTTCCAGGATAGTAGAGCGAGAGGAATTTCCTTCAGAGGCTTAAAGGGGGTCACTGAAGTGCGTCCAGGACCAAATTTAGGTCGAATGCTTCCAGCAGCCTCTGCTAAAGAGGGACCAGCTGGGAGACTCGCTGAATGAAAGTCTTGACTTGAGACCGTGTAACAAGCCGGCGTTGATAAAGCACTCTTTAGGGAGCTGGGTGTCAGGCCACAGTCCAGGTCAGACTGGAGGAAACCTAGAATTACAGGAGTAGAAAAAACAAGGGAAGGATGACCCCGATCCTTACACCAGAGAAAAAGGTTTTCCATGTGTGATGGTAAATAAGAGCTGAGGCAGCTTTTCTAGCCTTGATCATAGTGCCGATCACCTACTGTGAAAAGCCTGCCTGGGTTAGCATCCAGGTCTCAACAGCCATGCCATCGTAGGGCAGACAAAACTGGGTCCACAGCTGGACTAGCGCGTCTGCTTCGATGGACAGTGGATCATGAGATAGAGCCAAGAATGTGGGAACCTGGGCGTCAGCTGAGACATGCATCCCCCAGTGACAGCAAATCTGCTGGAAAACCTCAGGATGTAGGGCCCATTCTCCTGAGGCGATGCCCTGATGGCTGATGAAGTCCGCAGCCCAGTTCTCTACCCCTGTGATGTGCACTGCCGAGATGACAGATTAGGTTATCTCGGACCAGCGAAGGATTGACCCTACTTCACGCATCGCCTGCTTGCTGCGGGTTCCTCCCTGATGATTGACGGACGCTGTGGTGTTGTCCGACTGGACTCTAATATGGCAACCTGCTAGAAGGTGTTGAAAAGTCTTGCATGGCCAGAAATATGGACCAAATCTCCAACAGATTGATGGGAGGGACGAACCCTTGAGGGGACCAACAGCCTTGAGCTGTGTGCTGGTAGGAAACCACCCCCCAGCCCAAAAGATTGGCATTGGTGGCAAGTACTGCTCAATGGACAGGGAGGAATGACTTTCCCCATGAGAAGGAGACAGGCTGAACCCACCAACGGCGTTTCTGCCTGACGAGTGTTGAGTCAGTCGAAAAGTCCTGTCTAGGGAGAGGGGGCTCCTGTTCCAGGATGAAAGTAAGGCCAGCTGCAGGGCCCTGAGATGTAGTTGGCCAAAAGGAAATGCCTCCATTGCCACCACCATCCTGCTGAGAACTCGCATCCCAAAACGAATGGAATGAGGCAAGGGATGGAGAAGAATGCCGGACTCCTTGACGCAGTGCCCATGACTTGTCCCGAGGGAGAATCACCAACCCGTAGGAGGTATCGAAGACCATCCCCAGGAAGGTGATTGTCTGGGCCGAAGTTGGGGAAGATTTGCTTAGATTGACCAATCACCCCACACGGGAGAGCGTGTGTATGGTGATTTGTATGCTCTCCTCGCAGTCGGAGAAGGAAAGGGCTTCGATCAAGAGATTGTCCAGATAGATTCCCAGAGTGTATTCGTCCTACCCTAAGATGGTCATGACGGCTGCCATGACTTTTGTGAATACCCTGGGTACACTGGCAAGCCCAAAGGGTAAGGCCACGAATTGAAAATGTTCCGCGTTCAACACGGAGCGCAGGAACTGATGGTGTGCCTGAGATCGGGATGTGGAGATACGCATCTCGAATGTCTATCCAGGCAAAGAACTCTACCTCCTCCATGGATGTAATAATGGAACAGAGGGACTCCATCCTGAAGTGACTGATACGGACGTACTTGATGAGATATTTTAGATCCAAAATAGTCCTTATTGGGAACCACAAAGAGGTTTGAATAAGAACCTCTGAAGCGTTCGGCCTCTGGAACGGGGATGATATTCACGCCCGCCTAAGTGCATTGATAGCGTGGAAAAAAGCATGGGCCTTCGCTTCAGACCTTGAAGGATTGGAGGGGAAGAAACGATTCGGGGTTGGGAAACAAATCTGATGTTGTAACCGGAAGACACCAGTTCCCTGATCCACCTGTCATCATCTACAGTGAGCCAGACATGGCAGAATAGAAGCAGTTGGCCACCTACTAAGGTGGTGTCTTCCGTGGATGAGAGCGAGTCAGGGCGGGGAGGACCTGTGGGATCTGGATCCCCTAGGTCTGGACTGTTTTGGTCGAGACTGCTAGGATGGGTTTGACTTATGGGTCGGTTGAGCACCCTTATCTCTGCGCGGGAAGTGGGTCGTATTAGGGGGTGTGCGAGTGGCGTCCCAGCCGAAAGAGTTGCGAAATAAATAAAATCGGGCCTGTTGATTTCTAACTAAGGGGGCATCTCGGTTTGTGCTGGCGAAGAGAGGTACTCTTCCCCCAGTGGCGTCCGAAATGAGCTTGTCCAAATGCTCGCCAAAAAGCCGGCCACTTTGATAAGGGAGGCTAGTCAATGATTTCTTGGATGCAGAATACGCCCTCCACTCTCTGAGCCAAAGTGTTCTGCTAGTGGCAATCATGTTTGAGGCCGCAATAGCTGTGTAACTGTCCGAATCCAGGGAAGCATGAATTAAGTATTCCCCGGCGAATGATATTAGCGGCTAAATCCGATAGTTTCGATGGAAGGTCGGTGGACGTTTGGGAATCAGCCCAAGTCATGATCACCTTAGAGACCCACACTGAGGCGAAAGAAGGCGAAAGGGAAGAATCTGCCGCCTCAAAAACCGAGCGTGCCAGTAGTTTAACTTGCCTGTCGGTCGGGTTCTTAACAGAGAAACCATTTGGCAGAAAGAGTAAAGTTTTCAAAGCCGGATAGGAAACTGGAGGATCGACTGGCAGGGAATCCGCCCAATCTTTACGCAGGGCAGGGTAAAAAGGGCAATGTGAGTCGATGGACTTACGACCCCCAAATTGTTTGTCCGGCCATTCTCTGTGCTTTGTCAAGATGTCCTGAAACTCGGGATGATCCGCAAAGAATGTGTGTGAACGTTTGACGCTCTTGAAAGAGACCATATGATCAGGTACTGTGCATGGGGAGTCATCGACCTTAAGAGTCTGACTAACCGCTGTGATCAAACTGTCGACCATAGCCTGCGTGTTTGGAGAGTCCAGATCAAAGCATACGTCAAGATCAGATTCTGAGTCTGGATCGTGGTATGCGTCGGATAGGGGTGAGCCAGGTCCTGAATCCTGGGTAAGAGAAGTATGGGAGCCCTGTGAGGAGGCGGGTGAGACGCTCCTGTGCTGTCTCTTTCGCGTCATGCCTGAAACAGGGTGCGGCCTATCCCCATTAGAGGTAGCTCCGGGCGGTCTGTCCCTAACCAAAGTGCCTTCCAGTGCAGGGGCTTCCACCTATGCAACAGCCTGTTGGGTGCTGTAGGGCATGTGATTGCTCTGCAGGGCCTGGACCAGGTTATTAGATAGCCTGTCCATGGACTGAGACAAGAACTGGGCCCAGTCAGGTGGGTTAGGAGTGCAGGTCGATGCGATGTCAGCAGAGGGCTCCTGGGAAGCTGCAGGATCGCAGGTCTGGCATTATTGGAGTGGAATGGCCATGTGGTAGGTCGGAATGGCAAGTGATGCAGGAGGTATAAGAGACCGTGTGGGTGTTAGGGACCTTCTTTGTGGGCTTTGAGCTCTGCATGTTCTCTACCCAGTGTGTGGGTATGAAGGAGCTGGTCAGTGTATACTGAGGGCTGTGTTTACTGAGGGATGGAGAAGATAATGTATGTGATGATTAAGCAGTATTTGATGTGATGATTAAGCCATATTTGTAAGGAATATTGCCATATTCCCCAGATTCCATAATAGTTGTCTGTTCAGATAAGACCTCTCCCTCATAAAGAGATAAGCCCCCACCTTTGGTAGCCAGAGGCAATCTACGTCTGGAAACAAGCCAAACAAAAGGGCGCTTCCTCACCTGTGATATGCTGATCAGCTAGGGAAATGTTATTTAGCCAGGTGTATGGAGCTTCCTAGGAAATGGAGATTAGATGACACTTTGTACCCAGCCATTATCCAAAGGATGACTCCCTACTGGGATTTGCAGAAGTTGCAAATCTAATTTCCCTGTATCGGGTCATTCCATGTCAAGTGAACCAATGATTATTACCTCTATATTTTTAATTCTTTTGAGATTTTGTTATTTGATAATAGCATGTCAGACAATGCAAAATGTGAAGAGAAAAATTTAAAAAAAAATTTTTTTTTTTTTTTTAAATGATTTTCAAAGTTCGGAAAAAGTGTGAATTTCGCTGTTGCCTGCCTTTACGTTTCTCCTCATAACTAAGGCTAGGAATAAGATAGAGAGACAAAATAAACACCATTCTACTCAGAACTATACAGGCTTTCACCAGATATGTCACAAGAGGATCTTTGTTAATATTTTACCCATGTGATCGCAAGCGCAAAACTTTAAAACGCATTTCCGAAACATCGGCGCGCTTTAAATATTTCAAAAACTGCCCATGTGTCTGCTTTGCTCTTAGCCACATCTGTACCAAATTTCAAGTTGGGATCGCGATGGGATCATATTTTAAAATATTTTACTATTAATAGCGTCAATGGGTCATTCCATATCAAGTGATCTAAATATGAATATTTTTTTTACCTGACGTCTTTAGATTTTTTTTCTTTTTTTTCCTTTATGAAGTACTACTTTAGTTAATTACAAATGAAAAGTTTAGAATTTTTTTCTTCATCAGTTAATTTTTTACAGATTTTTAAAGTTTAAAAAAAAGGGTGAATTTTGGCCTGGTATGACTTTACATTTTTTTTATCTTGGGCTAGAAATAAGATAGAGAAACAAAATAAACACCATTCTACTCAGAACTGTCCAGGCTTTCACCAGATATGTCACAAGAGCATATTTGTTAATTTTTATTTTTTACCCATGCGAACGCAAACGCAACATTTTGAAACGCATTTCCGAAAAAACGTTTTAATAAAAATTTTCCAAAACTGCCCATGTGTCTTTTATGCTCTTAGCCACATCTGTACCAAATTTCAAGTTGGGATCGTGATGGGATCATATTTTAAAATATTTAACTATTATAGTGTCAATTCAAAAATCTTGAATTCAGATCTGTTCAACCTGTGGTCTAAAAGCGTGGGGTCTATATTTATCAAATCCATTATTTTTAGACATTACTGTATTATTTTGATATGTTACAGCTTAGAAGCAGGAGAGGACATATAGGAAAAAGCTTTGTTAGGGCTCAACCTGAGAAAGCACAGGGATAGACAGTGAATGCAGAGCAGATGATAGGCCAGCAGCTCTGTCAATCATGTTAAGTGTCTACCCACTGCATTCAGGAAGTAAGACAGCTCGTTCAGACCTTTCATGTCCTGACATGTCTGGACATCTTCACTCCTGAACAAACAATAGTCTGTACAAAGCCATCAAGGATGTGTACTAAAATATGGGCGAGTAAATATATTAATAGTTTAATGCTTTTATTATTAAGGGCCAATAGACACAGTGCTATTCTTAGGGATCATCATTCAGAAAAACAGCCCCATTGATTTCTATGGGGTTCACCACATGCAGTGTTTTTGGAAACACTCAAGAGAGTAAATCGCTGCTTGAACTACTTTTTAATCGCTGCAATAAACGTAGCATTTATTATTTATATAAAAAAAGCTGCCATTTTTTTCACTAGCGATTAAAAAAACTAACGCATATGTGGTAAAAACTTGGTAGAAAAACAAGCTGCCAAAACTGCAGCGTGTATCTGCAGACAGAAAAAACTGTGCGCGCTAGCCCTAAAACTCACTTTATAGTAATACAGTTCTATCTCAAGTGTACTGTAAATCTTTATTTTTATTATCTATCTTCCTTACTTAATATTAACTGTATTTTTCCCACACAGCAATGGCTGCTACTTCTCAAGAAACAGCATTTTATCATAGACACTGTTGCAATCCTTTTGAAAAAATATGAATATGATTGGCGCTGGTGGCTGGCTTCTGTACTCTCCAAAGATTGTGAAAATGAAGAAGTAGAATTGACTTTATTGCATCCTTCTGGTCCAGCGCCATCCTTTGTGTATCCAAGAAAGCCAGACATTTTAAAAGTGCACAAAAATCAGATATTAACTCAGGCGGAGCCTAACACCGTGACAGGCCGGATATACTCTGACACACAAGGAAATGGCGATTGCTAGTAAGCGTTTATGGACAAGATTACATTTCACCCACTAGAAGGGACAAATTGATAAAATGCCACTTTAAAAACATACTATTAATTGTTTGATTAGTTCATAATTTATAGAACGATGATTTAACTACTGTACTATTCTTATTAAACACTTCATAAATCACATGTTTAGTGATAGAATAGAAAACAAATTTATATGTATAAATAGGGGTTAACATTTTTGGTTCTTTTAATCTTGTTTAATCAAACTTGAGGATATGATCACCTTTCTTCTTTTGGTTTGTTCAATACATTCAAGTTGAAAATGCTGAGCGTTGTGTTCTGATGATTAAGATGTATTTATCCTGGCACTTATGGGATTTGTTTTTTTGTGTTTCTTTTTTGTTGCATATAAATGTTTTATTCAATAAGTTCAATAAAAAGGGAAATGGAGCGCGCATAGAGTAATTTCCTTTTGTACAATTATCCTCAGTGCCCCCCTTTAGTGGAAGGACTCACCTGATTTGGTTGTGCAAGTCACAACCAACTAACTCCGCTCTCTGTTATGGTCGCAGCAGGTGCCCAGCAAAAGTAAGGATCCAAAGGGTTAACAGAAAGTGCTGGGTTTCATAGATCCACCGCGCTGACCTCCAGTGAAGACAAACAGAGTGATGTATAAAACTCTGTTTAATGGATAACTTGCCTACCGGTTTCGTGATTTCAGTTGATGCCCTGATGAAGTGATAACTGAAATCACGAAACCGGTAGGCAAGTTACCCATTAAACAGAGTTTTATACATCACTCTGTTTGTCTTCACTGGAGGTCAGCGCGGTGGATCTATGAAACCCAGCACTTTCTTTTAACCCTTTGGATTATTCAATAAGTTGTGATAACTCATACAACCATAAAATAAAAATATATAAATTTGACAGGTCCCAAGTTGAATCTCTGCACAAATATAACCAAGAACACAATCAGTCATTTTTTCACAATTGCCCGTCAATAGTTTGAATTTGATATAAAGAAACATAGTCTTGTAACATATCAAATGAAAGTTGTTACTGTTCTGAGTAAAATGATGCCTCTCCCACTTCATCATCTTATTTCTAGCCGGAGATAAAAAAAAATGTAAAGTCATACCAGGCCAAAATTCACCCTTTTTTTAAACTTTAAAAATCTGTAAAAAATTAACTGATGAAGAAAAAAATTCTAAACTTTTAATTTGTAATTAACTAAAGTAGTACTTCATAAAGAAAAAGAATAAAAAAAATCTAAAGAAGTCAGGTAAAAAAAAAATATTCATATTTAGATCACTCGATATGGAATGACCCATTGACGCTATTAATAGTAAAATATTTTAAAATATGATCCCATCGCGATCCCAACTTGAAATTTGGTACAGATGTGGCTAAGAGCATAGCAGACACATGGGCAGTTTTTGAAATATTTAAAGCGCGCCGATTTTTCGGAAATGCGTTTTAAAGTTTTGCGCTTGCGATCACACGGGTAAAGTATTAACAAAGATCCTCTTGTGACATATATGGTGAAAGCCTGCACAGTTCTGAGTAGATTGGTGTTTATTTTGTTTCTCTATCTTATTTCTAGCCCGATATATGATAGGAAATGTAAAGCCATACCAGGCCAAAATTCGCACTTTTTTAAAACTTTAAAAATCTGTAAAAAATTAACTGATAAAGAAAAAAATTCAAAACTTTTTTTTGTAATTAACTAAAGTTGTTCTTCATATAGAAAAAAAAATTTAAAAAATTTGAGGACGTCAGGGAAAAAAAATATTCATTTTTGGATCACTTGACATGGAATGACCCTATCACAAGTGGAGGGGAAAATCCTTTCAGCCAGCTAGACTGAGAGGAGATGAGATATAACTTTTAATATTTTATAAGCCGTCCATCCTGTGATAATGTCGAATGTAAATATGAAATCTACATATCTAGACGGTCATAGGGCTTATATTTATATGAATGTAGGATGACTGTAAACCATCTAAACGTAATATTGGCTAGTAGGCTGCTCTCAGAATAGCCATGTTTCATATCCAGGTGAAGATAAAATCATAACTGAAAATATGAAAGCATTGTCTTCCGTGGGGAATGCTCACAGACAAGGCTAGTGCAGATAATAAGTTTTGGATATCTATATCTCCACTCAGAGAGGTGGGAGTTGTGAGACAGCCCAGAGGTTCGAGATGGGTGGAGACAGGGGTCAGCCCATAATGTATAAAAATCAGCTGCCCCATCTCCATATTGTATTTCTTCTGAAGAGGCATTATTCCACCAAAGCCAGAGTATACACCAGGAACAGATTGGCATCACACCGCCCTTGTGGTGCCATCAGCATTAAGGTAACTGATCACATGTGTGTGTGTAATTCTGTGTATTCCATTTATCCTTTTGTTTGCATAACTGACTGTAATATTTGTAACATCTTAATAATAACTGTAAATACATCTAGTGTATCAACAGGGTGATTAAATATATAAATTTAATCTTGAGTTGCTCTTTTTATCTTGATCACGATCCCCACGTCCGTGTGCTCATTTAACACTACCTGGGTTGGTTCCTGACCCAATATAAGCCCAACCACGGACCGGACTTATATTAAACGAGGAGCTGGTGGCAGAATTTGTGCTTGGGTTTTATCCAGATCCTCTGGCAGTGATGGGGTGGAGGATATTATATGTGCTTCTGGCTGCGGACTAGAAGGCATATACCACACTCACTGAGAAGTCCCTTAATAAACCAGCACAGACAGGGCAGCTGCGGCCCTTCTTTATCCTCAGTCAGTTCTCTGATTGACCTGGGTTTAACAGGAGGTGCTGTGGAGCTGCCAGGTTCAGTGGCCAATTCACCACAATGTATAAGGGAAGACATGAGCTTCAGCAGAGCAGGTGGTCTGCTGAGCTCCTTACCCAGTATGGATGAGTGGATTAGGTCTCCAGTGCAGCCGTGTACTCAGTGGTCCAGTGGCCCCCTGTGCAGGTTGAAGTCTGTGCTGTTGTGCAGGAAAAGCACTGACTGAAGGGAGCCGGCCAGCATAGAAGGACCCCACATGTATGAAGGAGGGGGAGTAGCTGGCCGTGAGAGGCGCGCTGCAAAATCTTTCAGGAAGCAAGAATTGCCATTGATGAAAGGGATACCTGTGTAAAGCCGCCAAAGGGGCGTTCCGGCTGCAAGAGCGACACGTCTCCCGAAGGGGGCGGGGCTCCGATGAAGGCCGGAGTCAGGGGCTTAAGTAATGGATGCGGCGGGAACACTGGAACTGCTGCCATGAGGGAGCCCTCCGCCAGGAGCATGCACTGCACCTGAAAAAAAAACGTTGCTCTGCTGTTCATTGGAAGACCGGGGATTGCAGACTGGGGGCTCACAGCATCCATCGGTGGAGCCTCTTCCATCCACGGTCCCCTCTTGTATTAGGTGGAATCAGCCAACGGGCACCTGCCACCCAGGCTCCCAGATATGGGAGGATTGGGAGGGCCATAGATCTCCTGTATGTCTGTGCAGTCAGCAGTGCAGGGTCATCAGAGCAAAGCTCTGACACTACGCTGAAACTGGTTTGGCTTGTGCCAGCAAGAGGGTGTATACTGCAGGGGAGCAGCTAAACTGTTTTTTTTGTATTCACTTAGTGTCAGCCTCTTAATGACAGCAGCTTTACACCCCATGGTCCTGTGTTCCCCAATAAGGTGACTGAGAAATAAAAGTTTTTAAAAATAATAAAAAATACACATACATAAATATATATATATAAATATATATATACACATATATATAAAAAAGGGGGAATCAGCACAATATCAAATTAAAGCCGGGTGCAATAATCCTGAAACGATGTTAAACGTAATAAACCAAAAAAACGGGCTGCACATCCATAAAAACCAAAAGGGACACAATTTAATAGAGCTTACGGTGGTGCAACGTTTCGGCCCACCTTGACAAAGGCCATTGTCGGCGGAAACATTGCACTACCGTGGGCTCTATTAAATGGTGTCCCTTTTGTTTTTTTTGGGATGGGCTGCCTGTTTTTTTGGTTTATATATACTGTATATATACACATATATTTCCCCCACATATAGCAAGAAAAAAACACAAAAACAAAACATGCATGGGGTATATCTCCATAACTGCAAAACTCTGATCTATCACAATGAAAGGTTAAATAACCCGACTGCTTAACACCGGAATAAGGAGAAACAAAAATCTAAAACATCAGAATTATGTGTTTTTTTTTTTTATTTCCGCAACCCAAAAAAGGGCAATCAACACAAGATATCTACCCCAAAAGGCATGTCTGGTATCACCATGATCGTACTGACTTGGAGAATCATATAATCAGGTCATTTTTACCATATCATTAACGCTGTAAAAATTAAACCCCAAAAAACCAAGGGCAAAATTGCATTTTTTTCTTTTTCACTTGATACATTGTATAATAAAATAGATGGGGCCATTTAAAAGTACAACTCCTCCCACAAAAAACAGGTCATCAGACGGCTGTCAACAGAAAAAAAGTATTCCTCTAGGAACAAAGTGAGGGACAGCAAAAGCGCAATTATGGATAATCACTGAACTGTGAAAAAGCAATAAACTTAACTTACCAAAACCTGCTTGGGGCAGCCATTTAGCTCAGGAACGCGGCTAGTGAGGCATACCAAGGGGCTCATAGCACACAGAATAGAATCTAAAAGGACAGATAAGCTACCAGAAACTGCAACCATGCCCTAAAAAGAAAAGAAGCAAAAACAACAACCAATTACCTATCATTTATTAGGAATTTAACTTGAGTGAAATCCGGGCACAAACCACCATGCAGGCCTATAGTCAGACTACATCAGCTGTAGTCATTGCAGTCCATCGGGGCAGAGCTGGCTCCAGGTTTTTGTGGCACCAGGCGAAAGAGTCTTAGTGGGCCCCTTTTAACATATACTGCTCTATGTGTAAAAATATATATAACAGATATAATCCCCCTCACCCCATGTGCTGTAACTCTATTCTACGTGCTGCCTCTCCCCCCACATGTTCTGTCTCTCCCCCTCCATGCACATCTTTCCCCCATGTGCACTCTCTCCCACCCTGTGCCTGTCACCCCATGCACTCTCTCCCCTCTGTGTGTATGTCTCCACCTGTACGCTCTCTCCCTCCCCCATTTGCTTTCGCTCTCCTCCTTGTTCGCGCGCCTCGCCTGTGCGCTGTGTCTTTGCCCTGCATCTGTCTCCCCCTGTGCGCTGTGTCTCTCCCCTGCACCTGTCTCCCCCTGTGCGCTGTGTCTCTCCCCTGCACCTGTCTCCCCCTGTGCGCTGTGTCTCTCCCCTGCACCTGTCTCCCCCTGTGCGCTGTGTCTCTCCCCTGCACCTGTCTCCCCCTGTGCGCTGTGTCTCTCCCCTGCATCTGTCTCCACCTGTGCGATGTCTCTCTCCCTGCACTGGTTTCCCCCGTGCATTGTGTCTTTCCCTTGCAACCATTTCCCCCTGTGGGCTGTGTCTCTCCCCTGCACCGTCTCCCCCTGTGTGCTGTGTCTATCCCCTCACCTGTCTCCCCCTGTCCCGCCCTGTCTCTCCCCTGCACCTGTCTCTCCCCTGCACCTGTCTCTCCCCTGCACCTGTCTCTCCCCTGCACCTGTCTCTCCCCTGCACCTGTCTCTCCCCTGCACCTGTCTCTCCCCTGTGTGCTGTGTCTCTCCCCTGCATCTGTCTCCCCCTGTGCGCTGTGTCTCTCCCCTGCATCTGTCTCCCCCTGTGCACTGTCTCCACCTGTGCAATGTCTCTCTCCCCTGCACCTGTTTCCCCGTGCATTGTGTCTTTCCCTTGCAACCATTTCCCCCCTGGGGGCTGTGTCTCTCCCCTGCACCTGTCTCCCCCTGGGGGCTGTGTCTCTCCCCTGCACCTGTCTCCCCCTGTGCGCTGTGTCTCTCCCCCTCACCTGTCTACCCCTGTGCGCTGTGTCTCTCCCCTGCACCTGTCTCCCCCTGTGCGCTGTGTCTCTCCCCTGCACCTGTCTCTCCCCTGCACCTGTCTCTCCCTTGCACCTGTCTCTCCCCTGCACCTGTCTCTCCCCTGTGCGCTGTGTCTCTCCCCTGCATCTGTCTCCCCCTGTGCGCTGTGTCTCTCCCCTGCATCTGTCTCCCCCTGTGCACTGACTCCACCTGTGCGATGTCTCTCTCCCCTGCACCTGTTTCCCCGTGCATTGTGTCTTTCCCTTGCAACCATTTCCCCCCTGGGGGCTGTGTCTCTCCCCTGCACCTGTCTCCCCCTGTGCGCTGTGTCTCTCCCCCTCACCTGTCTACCCCTGTGCGCTGTGTCTCTCCCCTGCACCTGTCTCCCCCTGTGCGCTGTGTCTCTCCCCTGCACCTGTCTCCCCCTGTGCGCTGTGTCTCTCCCCTGCACCTGTCTCCCCCTGTGCGCTGTGTCTCTCCCCTGCACCTGTCTCCCCCTGTGCGCTGTGTCTCTCCCCTGCACCTGTCTCCCCTGTACCTGTCTACCCACTGCGCGCTGTGTACTTATCCCCTGACAGGGGGCCCTGGGCACTGTGTAATTTGCCCCTGACAGAACCCCCTGCTCTGAGTGCTTTTCCCCCCACCCCCCTCTCTCCCTCCTAACCTGAGCGGCAGCTGATAGACGCCAATTGCAGCGTATGAATGTAGTGACTGAGCAGCAGTACATCTCTTGTCTCCTGCACCATCGCGGTGCAGGAAGTAGAGATCTGCTGCTGCCGCTCATGTTAGGAGGGAAAGAGGGGGGGGGGGGCAGCGCTCAGGGGCCCCTGCAAGGGATAAAGTACACAGTGCACAGGGGACCTACTACCCGCCAGACCAGGGCCCCAGGTGCTGACAACTTGCCAGTCACTTCTGGTTCCTTTGAGTTCCACACTGTGGACTGCAAAAGAAGAGGAAAGGAAGGGGCGGAGTGAAGGCGCCTCTTCTATGCATTCCACACTGTGGACCGCAAAGGAACCAAAAGTGATGGGCTAGAAGCGGGGGCAGGCGGCCGGCCTGAGGGATCAATTAAGGCACTGTACCGCGCCGGTAAAATAATAACACCGACGCGATGCCGGCGGCCGGCCCCTGAGCCACGCCAGGGCCCCGGCACTTGCCCAGGTACGCCGGGTGAAGACGCCAGTCCTACATTGGGGCTACGTCGGCATTGTTCGGCCCAAAGGGAAAGCATGTATACAATTGGCAATGAAAGTATAGGTGGCACTCACCGATTTTCAAATGCTGTGCAGTGTTTTTTTTATTCCAAATTCCAGGAACAAGGGGTTACATTAGTGCAGGGAGGGGAGGTTTTGCAGGGTGGACTACATTCGCACTGTTCGTAGTCCGCCGTGCCAAAGCTCCCCTCCCTGCACTAATGTAACCCCTTGTTCCTGGAATTTGGAAAAAAAAAACACTGCACAGCATTTGAAAATCAGTGAGTGCCACCTATACTTTCATTGTTTATTAGGAATTTGAATGATAAAGGGGCTTTTAAATGGGTCTGATTTGTATAGTGTAATATCTGTTTATCGACTGCATCTTTGACTGTAGTTCATCCCCATTCAGATCAGCTGCAGCCCTATACCAGATTTATTGTCATCTATAGAGGAAAAAAAAGGAGAATTTTGTGTACTCACCGTAAATTCCTCATCTCTTAGCCTCTAATTGGAGGACACAGGACGATGGGTTATAGCATTCTGCCACTAGGAGGCGACACTAAGCAATTATAAAGAAGAAGCACAGTGGCTCCTCCCAGCAGTATATACCCCTTGACTGCCACAGTCTAGCCAGTTTTGTGCTAAAGCAGTAGGAGTAAAAACTACGTAAGCCGATAAGGCAACCAGAAACTTAATAAGAAAAAACACCAACTCAATAAGGCCAACAGGCCCAGGGAGGGAGCTGTGTCCCCCAATTAGAGGCCAATAGAAAAGGAATTTACGGTGAGTACACAAAATTCTCCTTTTCTCCTTTGCCTCATTGGGGGACACAGGACGATGGGACGTCCTAAAGCAGTCCCTGGGTGGGAACAAAAAACATCCCAGACTGAAAAACGCAGTCTACAGGCTAGCCGCCGCTGCCTGCAAGATGCGTCTACCCAGACTTGCATCTGCCGAAGCCTGAGTATGCACTCGATAATGCCTTGTAAAGGTGTGCAGACTGGACCAAGTGGCCGCCTTGCACACCTGCTCAGCCGTGACCTGGTGCCTAATAGCCCAGGAGGCACACACCGCGCGAGTGGAGTGAGTACGCAAACCTGAAGGAACTGGCAAGTTGCGTAAAGAATATGCTTCCTGAATGGTCAGCTTAATCCACCTGGCCAGCGTGGCCTTTGACGCGGTGATCCCCTTACGATGACCCTCAGGAAGAATGAACAGCGTGTCCGACTTCTTGAAGGATGCTGTCCAAGACACGTAAAGCCGGAGAGCACGAACCATGTCCAAAGTGTGGAAAACTTTTTCAAAACGGTGCACAGGAGCCGGACAAAAAGGAAGGAAGGATAACGTCCTCGTTCAAATGAAAAGTGGACACCACCTTAGGAATGAAAGACTGTACCGGCCGCAGTACCACCTTGTCCTGGTGAAAAGAAAGGAACGGTGCCTTGCAAGAAAGCGCCGCCAGCTCAGACACTCTCCGAATAGAAGTGATCACCACCAGGAACACCACCTTCTGAGAAAGAAGGCGCAACGAAACCTCCCTGAGGGGTTCAAAAGGTGGCTTCTGGAGGCTCTCCAGAACCAGGTTCAAATCCCAGGTCTCCAAGGGCCTCCTATACGGTGGGACTATACGAGCCACACCGTGTAAAAAGGTACGGACCTGAGGCCCCGATAGCGCCAAAACTTGTCCCTTAAGGGAACTCAAAGAAAGCCCTTTATCCAATCCAGATTGGAGGAACAGCAGAACCACCGGGAGCGAGAAGCGCAAAGGAGAAACCTGCACTGACTCACACCAGGCAAAAAACACCTTCCAAGTTCTGTGACATATCCGGGCGGAAACAGGCTTTCTTGCACACGCCATAGTGTGAGGAACACCTTCCGAGAACCCTGCCTGAGTTAGAATTCTGGTCTCAAGGGCCACGCCATCAAACGCAGAGCCCCGGAATTCTGATGCCAAATCGGACCTTGAAACAGAAGGTCCGGACGGACCGGCAACTGCCAAGGAGCGTCTGCGGCGAGCTGAACTAGATTGGCGTACCACGACCTCCTGGACCAGTTGGGGGCTATTAATATCACCGCCACACTCTCCGTTCTGATCTTCTGGACCACTCTGGGAAGAAGGGCCAGAGGCGGAAAGATGTACGGGAGACGAAACTGCGTCCAGTCCTGAACCAGGGTATCTGCTCCCAGAGCCCTGGGATCGAGCAAAGAATTTTGAAACCTGAGCATTCATCCATGACGCCATGAGATCCACATCTGGAGTCCCGAAGCGTCTGCATATCTGCGCAAACACATCCGGGTGAAGAGCCCATTCCCCTGACGCAAGCCCTGACGGCTGAGATAATCTGCCGCCCAGTTCTCGACCCCCGGGATGTGCACTGCCGACAATACAGCTCCCGAAGATTTGGCCCAATGTAGAATTGGTTCCACTTCCCGTATCGCTGCTCTGCTGCGCTTCCCGCCCTGATGGTTGACGTAAGCCACCACCGTGGCATTGTCCGATTGGATACGAACATGACAACGCATCAGCAGATGATGGAAACTCTTCAATGCCAAGCAAATGGCCCGAATCTCCAAGAGATTTATGGGCAGGGAGGACTCCTGAGGGGTCCACCGACCCTGAGCCGTGTGACTCCGGAACACCACAACTCAGCCGAGGAGACTGGCATCGGTGGTCAGAACATTCCACCGCACTGTTAGGAAGGATCTGCCCCGCGAGAGAGACGACAGAATCAGATCGTCTCGTTGCCGCTGACGGGCGAAATGAGTGATGAAGGGTGAAAGGGTTGCGGTTCCATGCCGACAACAGATCCAGTTGTAAGGGACGGAGATGTAATTGCGCAAACGGCACCGCCTCCATTGCCGCCACCTACGTCCCCAAAACGTGCATCGCAAACTGTAGGGAATGCGGATGAGGACCCAGGAGTGCGCGAACCACACATTGCAGAGACTGAACCTTGTCCTGGGGAAGAAGCACCAGACCCTGAGATGTATCCAGGACCATCCCCAGAAACGTGAGTCTGCGGCTCGGAACTGGGGAGGACTTTGGCAGGTTGAGAATCCAACCCAGCCGTGAGAGCGTGTCCATCGCAATACGAACACTGTCCTCGCAGTCCTTGAATGACCGACCCTTGACCAAAAGGTCGTCCGAGTAAGGGAAAATTGCCACCCCCGACCGTGAAGAACGGTCATGACCGTGGCCATGACCTTGGTAAACACGCGTGGGGCAGTTGCCAACCCGAAGGGAAGTGCTACAAACTGATAATGATCCTCGCCCACCGCGAACCTCAGGAACCTCTGATGAGGGCCGTATATCGGGATGTGCAGATAAGCGTCCCTGATATCTGTGGAGGCGAGGAACTCCCCCTTCTGCATGGACGCAATGACGGACCGGATGGTACGCGTCCCTGATATCTATGGAGGCGAGGAACTCCCCCTTCTGCATGGACGCAATGACGGACCGGATGGACTCCATCTGGAAACGTCGGATTCGCACAAATCTGTTCAAACGCTTCAGATCCAAAATGGGACGGAAGGAGCTGTCCTTTTTCGGTACGATGAACAGGTTTGAATAGAACCCCTGAAATCGCTCGTCCAGAGGCACTGGCACAATGTCTCCTGCCCGCCTCAGAGAATCGACTGCTTGGAGAAAAGCATGTGCCATTTCCGGCATTCTCGAGGGGCGAGAAAGAACAAATCGTCTGGGAGGGCGAGTATGAAACTCTATGTTGTATCCAGAAGACACCAATTCCCGAACCCACTGATCGTCTGTAGCAGCGAGCCAGGCATGCCGAAAGCGGGAAAGTCGGCCGCCCACTTGGGAGGTGTCTTCCGGATGTGCCGAGTCATGAGGAGGTAAACCTCTGAGACCCGGATTCCTTGGATTTTGGTTGTTTATTCCGGGACTGCCAAGTAGAACCCGATTTAATGGGTGTTTGGAAACCCCTATCCGTGCGCGACGACCGATTTTGGTGAGGCGGACGGGAAACCGACCACCCAGACAAATTCCGAAAGGACCGGAATCTCGTCTCCTGACCCTTGGTGAACCTGCGTTTAGGTCTCTGTTGAGGAAGTGAGGTGCTTTTACCACCCGTGGCGTCCGAGATCGTCTTTATCCATCTTTTCCCCGAATAAGCGATCACCTACATATGGCATGCCAGTGAGGGACTTCTTGGAGGCTGAATCGACCTTCCACTCCCGAAGCCAGAGAGCCCGCCGTATCGCAATAGAATTGGAGGCAGCCACTGCAGTACAATTAGCTGCATCGAGGGAAGAGTGAACCAAACATTCCCCAGCCACAGAAATCTGAGCAGCCAAATGCAATAATTCAGGATCAGCCTCATGACGACTCAAGGCAGAGTGTAAATCCCCAGCCCAGGTCATAATAGCCTTCGCCACCCACAGAGGCGAAAGAGGGGGACAACGACGCCCCTGAAGCTTCAAACACCGACTTGGACAGTTGGAACAACTGGCGATCGGCAGCATCCTTGATGGAGGCACCATCAGGAAGGGACAGCAGAGTCTTAGAAGCCAAACGGGACACCGGAGGGTCCACGGTCGGGGAGTCCAACCACGCCTTTGCCACTGTCGGCAGAAAGGGGTAACGAGATGCAATCGCCTTATGATTGCCAAACCTCTTATCAGGATGAGCCCAGTGCTTCTGTAAGACTTTCTGGATCTCAGAATGATCCGAAAAAACTTTGAGGTCTCTTAGGTCTCTTGAATGAGATCACATGATCCGAGGCGGACACCGGGGCTGGGTCTGCCACTGACAGGGCCTGATTAACGGCCGACACCAGGTCGTCCACCATGGCCAGAGTATCAGAAGACGTGGAATCAAAGGATTCACCTTGATCCAGATCCACCTCAGATTCATGAAGTTCACCCGAAGAGTGAGAATCATGAGACCTACTCCGTGTATGGGAGGTCACGGAGCCCTGAGATAGGGCAGAGGAAGAGCCCGTCCGGGATCTCTTCCTATCCTCCTGACCAAGGGGAAGAGGGGTACTAGACAGATTCCTCATGGTCAGAACCCCCCTCCAATTGGACTTGCTGGTCCGAGGACAATGGACGTGGTTGTACCACCCGGAGCAGTGTGTCGGAGAGCTGCTGTATAGCTTGGCTCATGGATTGTGACAGAGTAATTGCCCATTCCGGAGTAGTAGGTCTGGCAGCAGCCACCTCTACTTCAGTGGGTGCCTGACCGGAGTCAGAGACACTAGACTGAGGGGGATCAAAGGCACAGGCCTGGCAGAGTGGGGTCAAGCATCCGCAGGGCAGCGCAGCTTTACATGCTGTGCAAAAAGCATAATAAACATTGAAGGCCTTAGGTGTCTTCTTGCCCTTGCTGCCCGGCATCATGCAGCTTTCCTCCCCTGCTGTACCCAGAACTACACACTACAGTGCAGGGGGTAGTATAATGGGTTAGGAGCTGCTGCGCTGTTACACCACCGCCGCCTGGGGCTATTGCGGTGTCAATACCGTTGTGTCCGGTTCACCTGAGAGGCTAGGCGCAAAGAGCCTGATGTCCTGTGTCCCCCTGGCGTCCTGTGCTGCTGCAATAGCATCTGAAAGCAGGAATGGCGCCAAAAGAGCGGGAAAACCGAAGCCACGCCCCTTCCCATGATGCCCTGCACAGCCACCCTTCCCCTAATACTACTGTCACTGGAGGCGGAGACCTCCATAGTAGGCCGAAGCCGGGGGCTAAATTAATAACGGTGGCCGCATGTCAGCAGGGGTCCAGCGCGGAGCACCGGAAAAAAACGCTGTAAGCACAGGACGCGTCAGGGGACACGCAGCGCTGCCTCATACCTTAATGGCTCATCATCCTTCAGCCCTTCAAGGGATAGAAGGGCGGACCAGTCATCCCCCACAGCTGTATCAAGTTGCTCCGGCCAGGAAAAAAAGCTGGTGGCCCAGGGGGATACCTCTTACGACTCAGAGTCCCAACTGTGGGGTCTGGGGAGGGATGCTGCAGGAGCCTGCCATCACTATAACACAGAGCCCCAAATGTGGAGTCTGTGAAGTGACGGTGCAGCGGTCCGATTAACATCAGCTACAACCCAGAATCCCCAACTGAGGGGTCTGGGGATCAACGACACAACAATAGGATAAAATAACAAATTAACATAACAAACAGTGTCTTGCCTCCTAAGACACTAAGCAAAAAACTGGCTGGACTGTGCCAGTCAGGGGGTTATATACTGCTGGGAGGAGCCACTGTGCTTCTTCTTTAATTGCTTAGTGTTGCCTCCTAGTGGCAGTGTCCCCCAATGAGGCGAAGGAGAAAACACAAAACATTTTATTCTGATACTAAACTTGTGTATTATTGTCAGTCCTGTTTTTGAAGGAATTGAGGGGCTTAACACCTCTCTAGGAGATTGTTGGAAGCATTGGAGATATCTGAAAACACTTATTTGGCTTCTTCCGACACTCACTGCCTGTTATTTTATAACACATTCTGACAGTAGCAGGGTACAGGGCCATATATCTGGCATAAATTGCACCTAAATGAGTTATAGGTTACTGGACAACCCCAGATTAATCAATTCAGTGTTCCATAGAAAATAAGAAAAATGGATATTCAACTTCCGCATCGGACCGTTGCGTGGAACAGCAGACCCGACGTTGCTGGAACGGCGCTGCTGTGGGAGGTGAGCATACACGGTTTTATTTTCTGTGGGGGACTGAATTGATTAAGCAGGGGTTGTCTAGCAGTGAAGAACCCCTTTATGTTTACTACAATGTCAGAAGTCAGAAAGTATTCCATATATTATCTATTCACCATACCTCCAGCAGCAGGGATAAATACAACAATGGTCACAAGGTTTCAAGATCACATTACCACCCAAAATTTGTGAAATATAATGGAACTTCGGAAAGGTATTACCTCAGTTTCCTGAAGTCTGTGTCCTATCAAGCTTAATGACTCCCCCAAAAGCTGCAGATGGGCTGCTAAGTCAATGGGCTCGGTATCAGGGACTTTTGCAGGAGAAGACGAGAAGGATAGGAGACTGCTCGGAGACTTTTTGTGTGGTGAGGATAGCCCCGAGGAGGATCCTAAAATACAAAGAAACAAAAACATAGAAAATGTTATTTGAGGAGGAAAAAAAAGCAGATATAAACTAAAGCCAGATTGTCACAAAGATGATGAGGCTGATAATATACCTTTATTCCTTGAAGAGGATTCGGAAGGACTTGCCTTCCGCTTCACAGTTGTGGCTTCGGCTTTGTTCTGTTTGTGCTGGAGATGCTGAGCTTTCTGCTTCCAAACCTGTAAATCATATAGGAAGGAAAACAGTCCGGGTATATACAGAATTAGAACTGGGAATAAAAGCTACCTAAACAGCTTTAGTCTGTCATATGGATGCAACATTTTGTTAAGAGGACTTTGCAATAACTTTTTCAGGTGCTCAGAATGTTGTGCCTTTCTCCCCTTCTTGGGGGAAGGAGGGTTTGAAACCTTTTTTTGCAGGGAGCTTCCATGCATGGTAAAAGAAATACAGGCTACAAAGTATAGATGTTATACTAATTTATGCTACAACAAAAATAGGAAGTACAATTTATCTCTTGGACTTACGAGTTTGTCTTTTTCTGGAAGTTGCTTCCAAACTTCAGCTAATTTTTTACTGAGTTCTCCAAAATCTAAAGATGCACAAAAGAGAAAACTATTATAACATGATAAAGATATTCAATAGTGCAAAATAACCTACGGTAACAAGAACTGGTCTCTGGCTGACTGCTCCATATTCCGGTATATCACTAAATATGCAGTAGTATTTTATACATTTCATTTGATTTGTCATAATAAATTCACAAAAATCTGTCAGAGGGCAAATCACATTATCCATTAGCGCCAGCTTACAATAGCTAATGTTCCCCTATTAAACCTAACCACTAAAAACCCAATCTGATCACAGAGATTAAACGCAGGGGTCTCAAACTCCAGGCCTCGAGGGCCGCACACAGTCAAGGTTTTCAGGATTTCCTTAGGATTTGATAGGTGATAATTTGATTATCAACTGTCAAATATAGTAACAGTTTTTAAGGTTGACGGAAGACTTTTAAGGGCCTGTCACACGTGTCAATGTCGCCCGCGATATCGCTCATACGTCACAAATTATTAATCGCCTGAGCGATGTGAAATTATCGCACGCAAGATGTCACACGCGTCAATATGACCCAGCGATGCGGTGATGTCGCCATCTTGCGAGCGATTTTATTTAGTCGCTTGTACGGTGTCAAAATAGAAAATATGTCGCTGAGTTTAGGGTCACACGCAGCGATGCACAAGGTCTACTGAGCGATGAGCGACAGGTTTTACATCTGGCAGTGAAACCTGCGATCGGCGATCAGCGACATATCGCTGGTTGCATCGCTTGGTCACACGCTTCAATGTCGCTCCTGGGTCACTTTTACGTCGCTCGAGCGACTGAAAATCCATGACGTACGAGCGACATTGACAGCGATATCGAAGCGTGTGACATCCCCTTAAGTCCATCTAGTTCAACCCATAACCTAACATGTTGATCCAGAGGAAGGAAAAAAAAAACCATGTGGCAACACTAAGCTCCACATTGGGGAAAAAAAAAATCCTTCCTGACTCCAGATACAGCAATCAGACTAATTCCCTGGATCAACGCCCTATCAAAGAATCTAGTATATATAACTGGTAATATTATAGTTTTCAAGAAAGGCATCCAGGCCCTTCTTAAATGTTAGTAGTGACTCACTCATTACAACATCATGTGGCAGAGAGTTCCATAGTCTCACTGCTCTTACAGTAAAGAATCCGCGTCTGTGATTATGATTAAACCTTCTTTCCTCCAGACGTAGAGGATGCCCCCTTGTCCCCGTCTCAGGCCTAAGAGTAGAGAGATCATTAGAAAGGTCTCTGTACTGTCCCCTCATATATTTATACATTAATAGAAGATCACCCCTAAGCCTTCGTTTTTCCAAGCTAAATAACCCCAGGTTTAATAACCTGTCTTGGTATTTCGGACCCCTCAGTCCTCTAATAACCCTGGTCACTCTTCTCTGCACCCACTCTAGTTCAGCTATGTCTTTCTTATACACCGGAGACCAGAATTGTACACAGTATTCTAAGTGTGGTCGCACTAGTGACTTGTATATAGGTAAAACTTCTTCTCTCCTCATGAGCATCTTTTAATGCATCCCATTATTTTATTTGCCTTTGCAGCAGCTGCCTGACATTGGCCACTAAATGTGAGTTTGTCATCTACCCATACACCCAGGTCTTTTTCAGTTACAGTTTTGCCCAGTGTTTTACAATTAAGCACATAATTATACCTTTTGTTTCCTCAGCCCAAGTGCATGACTTTACATTTATCCCCATTAAAGCTCATTTGCCATTTATCAGCCCAAGCTTCTAGTTTACATAAATCCTCCTGTAATATAAAATTGTCCTCCTCTGTATTGATTACCCTGCAGAGTTTAGTGTCATCTGCAAATATTGAGATTCTACTCTGTATGCCCCCTACAAGGTCATTAATAAATATATTAAATAGAAGCGGGCCCAACACTGACCCCTGTGGTAACCACTGTTAACTGTGACCCATTCTGAGTGTGTTCCATTAATGACCACCCTTTGTTTCCTATCACTAAGCCAGTTTTTAACTCACTTACACATATTTTCCCCCTATCCCCTTTGCTCTCATTTTATGTATCAACCTTTTGTGTGGCACCATATCAAAAGCTTTTGAAAAGTCCGTATACACCACGCCCACTGCATTTCTTTGGTCCAGTCCAGAACTTACTTCTTCATAGAAGCTTATCAGATTAGTTTGACAGGAATGGTCCCTCATAAAACCATGTTGACATTGGGTCATAAGGTTATTTTTCTTCAAGTACTCCAGTATAGCATCTCTTTGAAAACCCTCTAGAATTTTACCCACAGTAGAGGTTAAGCTTACTGGCCTATAATTTCCAAGTTCAGTTTTTGTCCCCTTTTTGAATATTGGCACCACATTTGCTATACGCCAGTCCTGTGGTACAGACCCTGTAATTATGGAATCTTTAAATATTAAAAAATAATGGTCTATCTATGACAGTACTTAATTCCTGCAGCACTCTGGGGTGTATCCCATCTGGGCCCGGGGATTCTTCAATTTTAGTGATTTTTAGACGATGCCGTACTTCCTGCTGTGTTAAGCAGATGACATTTAATTGAGAGTTTTTGTTATCACTGATCATATTGTCTGTCATGGGATTTTCTTGTGTAAATACTGTTGAAAAAAAGTAATTTAGCATATTGGCTTTTTCCTCATCCTCATCCACCATTTCAACGAGACTATTTTTAAAGGGGCCAAAAAGGAGATTTTTGTGTACTCACCGTAAAATCCTTTTCTCTTAGCCTCTAATTGGGGGACACAGACCGTGGGTGTTATGCTGCTGTCCACTAGGAGGCGACACTAGGCAAATCTGCAAAAGAGTTCAGAAACTCCTCCTCCACAGCATTACACCCTGGAGCAGGAAGCAATTCTCCAGTTTTGTGCTAAAGCAGTAGGAGAGTCAACAAATAACAGTGACACAGAAGGTACACACAGTCAACCCGTGTAAACAATATAGTTAACAAGGTAATAATAGTGGAACACGGCTTGAAACCGAACAGGCACGTGTGTAAACAGTGAAGAATTAGCAGAGTAATATTAGTACCACAAGGCCTGTAGGTAAGCAGGCGCATGTGGAAAACAGTGAAGAGTTAACGAAGCATATGATCGTATAACAAGACCTGATTTAAACAGGCCCATAGTAGTACAAGGCCTGAGCTAAACAGGCACAAGTTTAAACAGCCAACAATTAACAGAGTGATAATAGGCAAACACGGTAAACGTGGTAACCAGGAAATGTGAGAACTGAAGAAAAGGCCCATAAGAGCAATAGGGTGGGTGCTGTGTCCCCCAATTAGAGGCTAAGAGAAAAGGATTTTACGGTGAGTACACAAAAATCTCCTTTTCTCCTTCGCCTCATTGGGGGACACAGACCGTGGGACGTCCCAAAGCAGTCCCTGGGTGGGAAAGAACAAAGGAACTAGATATACTGAGTAAGGTCAGAGAAGAACCATGCCCCAGGAACTAGTGACACTGAGCATGATCAGTGAAGAACAATGAGCCAACAGGCGAGCTGCCGCCTGGAGGACACGCGTACCCAGACCTGCGTTTGTTGCGGACTGAGTGCAAGCGCTGTAGCGGCTGGGGTATGGGTGTAGGCTGGCCATATTGGCTGCCTATACACTTGTTGCGCCAAAGACTGGTACCGAACTGTCCAGGAGGCCGTCCTGGCCGAGTAGAATGTACCATGACCTTCTGGAAGGGATGATTCATCGATGGAATAAGCGTCCTGGATGGTTAGAGGAGCCTTAGAGGCTGACGTGTTCTTAGTTCTGTCCATTGGAAGAATGAGAAAAGAGAATCCGACCTCTCAGGAGGGCACTAACAACTAGATGCGTAGGGCCCAGACCAGGTCCCGCACCTGTAAGTCCCTCGCGACCGGACGGACTGAAGTCGGGCGTAGCGATGGCAGAGAGACGTCGTCCTGTAGGTGGAAAGGGTAAACCTATCCTGAAAGAAAAAAGGAAACAGCCATAGGAAAGTCTTGCTCCGATGAAAGACTAGAAAAAAAGATGGATTACGCGAAACCGCTGCAAATACCGATATGTCTGCAGAGACAAATAAAATGCCGCCGAACCATACCGCTATGTGAATGAGGATGCTATAGGTAGTATTCCATCATGGCTGAAAACTGGATTCTTGCCGGCTGCGAGTATCAAGGTCAGTTCCCCACGGATCCAGTCTTGTTGTATGGGGACTAGAAATAGCAGACCCTTCGAGGAATGGTTTCATAGAAGTCTGGTGGCAAGACGTGCTTGTAAGAGGGTGAAAAACCTGCTGTGTGAGAGACCCAAAGGATAGCCCTGAGTCTAGGTCTGGGTGGAAGACGGAGAGTCCCTGGTAAGAAGTAGGGCCAAGGGGAATGACTGTTAAAGGAGTCCCAGCAAAAAAACCAAAATGAGTACACGTGTGTGATGGGATATTGCTGATAAAGCTGGTGTCCTCCTCTGTGACTACGCTTGTTACAATATCCTGGGAAAAAACCTCTTGGGTTAAATTCTAAATCTGAAAAGGCTACGGTATTAACCTCAGATGTGAAGAGTGCTGAGGAAAAACAGGCCGTGAGCGAACAGGTCTGAACTGTCCGTTAGAGGCCCTGGTACTGCGCCATAAATTGGGCAAGCTTGCGCGCCAAGGGCGAGTGGATCAGTCTGAGACTATAAAGAAGCCCCGGTGACATTCTCGTTGTGATATTCCCGACTATTAGAGGGGAAGAAATGTAGGAGAGGCGGGTACCGGTCCAGGCTTGGACTAGTGAGTCTGTGCCACTGACAGCGGATGCTGAGACCAGGCCAGGAAGGCCGGGACCGTGGCAGTGAGGTGTGACTCCATCAGCACCATATCTATGGGTACCTGGCGTCGGCGTTTCGACGGAGGACGTGTAGGGGAAGGGGCTGGTTACCCTGAGTCCATGCCTTGACGAATTAGGAAAAAAGAAAACGCCACCCAGAAGAATACACCTGGTATGAGAACAGCTGGCATTGCCGTGTTGTAGGATTCCACCTAGTGAAGAATGTGGCGAACTTGTCATCGCTTAGAGACTGCGGGTTCCACACTGGTGGTTGACATATGCCACGGCTGTGGCAGTGTCTGACTGCATCCTGACGTGTCTGAATGCCAGAAGGTGGCCGAACGATGCCAGTCCTAGAGATACTACTGAATGTGCGTAGATTTAGGGGTATGTTCGAGACAGGGTAAGATCACTGCCCTGAGCATTGTGAGGGGGGTACAGCGCCCCCCATGCAGTATTCGTGCAACGCCTGAGCATGGAGAAATGCAAAGGCCGGCGATTCGGCTGAGACCATGGAACTGGCTACTATGCTGACCAGGACTCTTATAGCAGCTGTGAAGGATTGCGGAAAACCCTGACGAAAACTGCGGAGTCCAAGATGAAGAATCTGTGCTTTGTCTGGGAAACTGACTAGCGCTGTAAATGCGTTGCAACTAACGGCAGCCATGAGCATGCGATGCTGTGCGTCCCATATGGCCGAGACTCTATACGTGACGCTGCAGCATGGGGCGTCAAGGGCACGCAGCGGAGCAGGGGTTCCTGGATATATGTGCTGTGTCGCAGCACGCGCCCTGGAGGTTGGGTAGACCCGGAGAAGGTCGAACCCACTTACGCGGATATGGAAGACTGCTGAAAAGCAGTATATACGTCGCCATTTTCAGGCGGGGAAAAAACTATGTAATCCTTTCGCTTCAGTCCTTTCAGCGTGGCCCACCGCCTGAGCTGAAGGTTCGGAATTTCCGACGGCAGGTGGAGGGCGGGTAGAAGGCGGGCTGAGAACGGGCGGGAAAGCCAGAGATGTCACGGCTAGGCCGAAGCCGGGCCCTGCTAAAAAACGCGGGGCTTGGGAACCGCAGAGGCCCGTCGCGGAAGGTCCGGAGAAAACCGGAAGACAAGAGCAGTGCTGATCATGACCGTTCGGTCGCTGGCGTCCTGCGCTGCACACCGCGAGCACTATCCCACTGGTGACTCCTGAATCGAGAAGGGACAGAGTGCGTGGAAAAAAGGCTCGGGCCATGGTCTTACGGGGGCAAGAAGGGCCCATTCATTGGATCAATGCGGTCAGGGGGCCGCAAGGTCCCGTCTTGAGGCAGGCTGTGCAGAGCACGTGTCATCTTAAGCCAAATACCCATATAGGTCTAGAGAGGAGATAGGCAACAGAATTCGTATTCCGCGTTGTGCTACCTCGAGTTACGTCTTTGTAGTCAGGTGACGGAGGCCGGCCAGGCCTCATGCCTGCGCAGTTTCAACCCGAATCCCCAGTGGAGAGTCGAGGAAGAAGCTTGGCATATAACAATATCGGCTACAACCCAGCGCCTCCGACAGTGGGGAGCTGAGGAGGAAGTATGTTATGGGTCTTTGGTTCCAGAGACCCGAGCTAAATCACTCGAGCAGGACTGATCATGGAGTTCATTCTGTGTTTTGAAGGACTTGACTGTCATCCCTGCAAACCGGAACTCTAGCAGAAAAGTGTTTGCAGTGGGGCTCGAACCGGGCACCTTTGCATCGGTAGGCAGTAGTGTATACCACTACACCACGGCTCCTTTGTGGGATTGGAAAAAATTGGTAATAGTCCTAGGACCCTTGCAGTTGTCAGATAATTGTAGGTTACATCAACTTCAACTGGACTCTCCGACAATGGAGGACCCAGGAAGAACCTGTGAGTTAGACTCGCCGTAATTCCACCGCAACCAAGTTCTCTCAACTGAGTAGGGGCCAGGGAAGGGATGAATGAGTATCTTATGTCTGAATATCAACAGGTTTCCCAACGTTGAGGGGAACCGAGGAGGAGGGCATGTCGGTATATCACTTAAACGTAGCTACCCTCCCCGGGTAAGGCTATTAGATCGGGAAGGTGTACCAACAGGTACCTGCATCAGGCACGGTGGTAGGAACAACTATAAGTGGTCCGTGTGCCAGACAGAGGGACTCTGGCTGTACTGCTCTGTGAATTAGCAGTATTCCTAGTAATGTGATGTTACTCTGACAGAGTACAGGGGTAGCATTACTGTCACATGCGTGGTGTACAGGGAGGGGGGGGAGGACGTACAAGTTGAAGCAGGCTGTACCATGCTGGCTGCCAGTGGCGTAACATCAGGCCCCGGGAACCCGATTCGAAGGCTCCAATGGGCCCCCAAGTATTGCAAATGTTTAAGAGTATTAGTCTTTTTCCATAGGACAAAGGACTTTTGGGGCCCCCTAGGCTGCCGGGCCCGCGTGCGATCGCAACTTCTGCACCTGGTGTAGGTACGCCACTGCTGACTGCCCGTCAGGAACTATCAGAGACTGGCGCACAGCGAAGCCGTATTAGTTGTGCTGTGTTGGGTCCCTGTATACCCCGTACAGTGGATGCAACAGTATGTCTTTTTTGTGAGACTTGCTGTAATGTGGCCCAAGAATCGGAGCTAAGCTGTGTATCCCTATTATCTCCACCTGGGAGGATAGGGACCAAGGGATGCCTCAGCAGGGGCAGCATGAGCCTGCTGCCATCTGCCCCATTAGTGGGTGCCCCTGCAGGCATTCTGCCCAGAGCAAAATCCTATGTGCAAACCCCAGTGGTTGTAGTGGCAAGACATCTGACCACCAGCCACAGATGGCTTGGTCAGCCTGAGTCCCCTGATGCCCCAAGCGCTGTTCGCCGCTGTATACAGCGGTGACAACGCCGGGGCTGCAATGGCGGCGGTGCCATGAAGAAGGGGGCGGAGCCAGCGCGAGAGCGCGCAGAAAAACTGAATGGCGCCCTTTTCAGACCTGTCCCGCCCCCGTGCTGACGCTGAAAGGCTCCCGTCCAATGGGACGAGCCGGTGGGCGGGACGGTGACGTGCGGCTAGGCCGAAGCCGGGGCCTCGCGTAAAACGCGGGCCCGGGAATGGCGGGGGGCTGGCGCGGAGGTCCGGGGCCGGAACTGGGAGCACGGCGCCCGGCACCGGAGGCTGCAACCACGGTGGGGCAGCGCCCCATCGGCACCCAGGGCCCGCTATGAGCCGCCGCTGCTGTGCTCCCTTCCATGGGAGCGGGCGCAGCACAAATAGTCCAGAGGAGGGGGGACCCGAGGTGGGAGAGCCTGCACTCAGAGACCCTCACAGTAGAGTTCTGCAGCTTACAGGGCTGCAGCTGGTCGGCTCAGGGGGGGAAAATAAAGAACACATGCAGGGTCCCAGGGGAGCCCTGATTACCTGAGTAGGCTCCTCAACCCAGACCCTGGCAGGGAATGGGGAGGGCATCTTGGGCTTGCTCGACCCATAACCCAGACGGGAGATGGGGAAATCTGTGCCTGGCGTCCTGATGTGCCCCGCAGGATCAGCTCTTTTCTGCTGTGAATTCTCTGCAAGCCTGCAGAAGTCACCCTGAGGTTCCCAGTGGGGACAGGGGAAACTGTGGAAGCGCCGGCCATGGGAGAAAAACAAGGAGATCGGAACGCAATGGAACCGTCGCCTTGCTCCCTATCCATCGTGGCAGGAGGGGATACGTGGAGGTAACACCCCGCGTTCCCGCCTGTTGCTGGTTTTGGGAGATCGGTATGCGGAGATACCGTCGCCCTCTCATATCCTTGGTAAAAAAGAATAAAAAATCTAAGTAAAAAAAAATATCTAACTATGTAATTTGGAGTGGTCCTATGGACCATGTCTACCTCCTATCGACACTAAGCAAAAACTGGAGAATTGCTTCCTGCTCCAGGGTGTAATGCTGTGGAGGAGGAGTTTCTGAACTCTTTTGCAGATTTGCCTAGTGTCGCCTCCTAGTGGACAGCAGCATAACACCCACGGTCTGTGTCCCCCAATGAGGCGAAGGAGAAACAATCATTTTTTTAGTTTCTTACTATTTATGTAGTTAAAAAATATTTTGGGATTATTTTTACTTTCTCTGGCAATGAGTCTCTCTGTCTCAATCTTTGCTTCCTTGATTTGCTTTTTTACAGATGTTATTTAATTTACTGTATTTATTTAATGCTTCATCACTACCTACTTGCTTTAATTCCCTAAATGCTTTCTTTTTGTCACTTATTGCGCCTCTTACCACTTTATTTAGCCATAGTGGTTTCCTCCTATTTCTAGCATGCTTATTCCCATAGGGAATAGTGCACAGGTCCCATTCAGGATGCTAATAAACGTCTCCCATTTGCTTTGTGTACTTTGTCTCAGGACATCGTCCCAGTTTATTGCACTAAGATCATCTCTCAACCATTGGAAATTTGCCTACCTGAAGTTTAGTGTCCTTGTAGCCCCTCTACTACACATCTTGGTAAAGGATACTTGAAAACTTATTATGTTATGATCACTATTACCCAAGTGACCTCCAACCCGTATATTTGATATGCGGTCCGGCCTGTTGGTTAATATTAGGTCTAACAATGCCCCCTTCTTGTTGGGTCCTGAAACAAATGCCATGGAAATCATGAAAACCTAGACTGTGTGCAGCCCTCGAGGCCTGGAGTTTGAGACCCCTGGATTAAAGGGAACCTGTCACCAGGATTTTGCAACCTAACCTGAGAGTAGTATTATATAGGACCCGAGATCCTGATTCCAGCGTTGTGTCACTTACTAGGCTGCTCAGTGTAGTTTTGATAAAATCACAGTTTAATAATCTGGAGATTATCATTAGCCTGCTTGGCCTGCTGCCATGTAGTCTGGCATATTCACTGACTGCTAAATCTACAACAGAGTAAACACTAATTTTATCTAAATGACAGAAAGCAGCTCAGTAAACGACACGTCGCTGGAATCAGGGTCTCTATTTCTACATTATGCTGCTCTCAGATGGGATGGCAAAAACCTGGTGACAGGTTCCCTTTAATAACAATTCTCTGAAAGAGAAGCAAGAGGAGATTGGCAGTGCCAATCTAAGAGTGGCTATTATACACCTTGATGTATGCCAAGTAACACACTCACCTGGTATACAATTTGTTATACCTTTGTACAAACCCTCATTTCATAAGGAACAGTTTTTAAAAAAAAATCCAAATTGGCTGGTTCCTTTTGCACTGGGTCTGCAGCTCACCTCAGATTTATGAGGAATCCGAGAGATTCTCATAAAATAAATAGGTTTAGCAGGTATCTGACTTTGGAAAAATGTGCCACTTCTGGGAAGCGCCACATTTTCCCCAAATTGGATACCTGCTGATCACAGAGATTAAAAAGCGGGCAGGATGAATGTGATTGGCACAGGGCACTGTTGGGCAATATTCACCTGTTGATTAAAACCTCTGCTGTGGATTTAGTTACAAATCAGTAACAAAGCCTTCACCTGTTATGTCCAGACTTTGTTGTGGATTTGTAACTAAATCCACAGCAGAGATTTGGCCCTAGATTTGTCTATGCTCCATTTGTGGGTGAAACCCACAATGAAAATCTGCATAATAAGGTTACGTTCACACAGTGCGATGTTGCACCGTTCAAGTCCGCTTTGTACGCATCCGCTATTCAGTGAAAATGCAGTGAAACGCATTGAAGTTGGCTGTCAAAGCCAAGTCAATGCGTTTCACTATTTTGCATTCACGCGTTGCGCTTTTGACAGACTCACTTTTGGGCTGAAAAGCAGGACTGAGAAAAAGAATGAGCATGTAATTTCCTGGCGTTTTTTTTCGCTGCACGTGTTCTCCCCTCGCTGTGCTCCCCCAGTGATCTACCCTCATACCAAGGCCATAGGACCTGCAAAAGGACCGTGGACAGCACCATGTGACCGAGTGACCTGGTCACATGGCAGACTGCAGGGTCCTAAAGGCAGCGCTCGTTTTGGCCTCCGGGGATGAGATGACATTGGGGGAGCACAGCGAAGTGAGTAAAGCGCAGGCGAACAGAGCAGCAGCGTTCACACACAGAACACTGCACTTTGTGAGGATCCGATCTTGGTGCTGTTTTTGCACCAAAAACGGATCTTCACATAACTCAGCAATTCGCTGTATGTGAACAAAGCCTTATGAATGTGCTGTAGATATGAAACCCTTGCTGTCACTTTCATGCAAATTCTTTTCCCCAACATGTAACAGGGATTTTGATTGAACCCATTTAATTGGTATTGCACTGTAAATTTGCGACATATGAACTTAGCGTTAGTTAGCAACACTATGGCAACTATCAAATATCACAGTACCGCTACCATTGTTCTGTATAGAAGGGCTGTATACGCAGGCTTCTGTGCACCTCTTACCTAATCCTGGATGCTCAGCTATGATACTGCCTCTATATTCTTTAGAGAAAACTTGATACGCAGACACGTTTTTCTTCTTTGGCTGTGTATGCAGAACACAAAAGTATCCATGAGATTGGAAAATTAAAACTTTTTTTTAAAATGCATAGACCCCTTGAAAAATCTTTTTTTTTCTTGAAAAAAAGGGGGTGGGCAGAAGGAGATTTAAAAATCAAAACAAAAACACAGCGTTACTTAATATACTGATCACCCATTGGTCCCTTTCAATTGCTTCTGGGGCCCCACATGGTCTATAGTTCCTGGTTCCTTTTAATATACATGAAATGACCTCTCAGCCAATCACCGGCCACAACAGTGAGCAGTCAGTTTCACTGCCATTATTTTATGTACCCAGCGTCGGAAAATAATTTGTTCAGCAGTAATTCGAGACCATCAGGGGCCCAGGCAACCTCAGGAATGGAAGATAAGGGTTTCCTTTGGTCATAAAAAAAAAAAAAAAAAAAGCGGTTCAAGCCCCTCTTTAAGAAGTGTAAACTGAAAATGATCCAAAATACAAATGCAAAGGAACAGGAATAAAACATACATAACAGGTATGTGCAGCTTCAATCTGATCCTCATGATGAGCGGGTTATATAATTTTTTAGCAATTCCCACATACAGTCCAGCCAAATCTGCATGGAAATTTATGCTGACAAAATGGTTTGCTCAACACTCACTCATGTCTGCTGCCATCAGTTTTCTCACCTTTTCTGCCTCTTCTTTTTTCTTTTTCTTATCAGTTGTGCCTTCAAGTTGGGGGACAATGGTGGATGTCATCAGTGTCGGTGCTGCTGGTTGTGCCGGTATCTGGGGTAACTGTGCAGTAGGAGGTGGAGATGCTGCAGGGACGGAGGCCGGTGGTGAAGAAAGTAATGAAGGTGATCCTAGTGATGGGCTGCTCTCCATCCCATGCTCTCTCTTGCTTTTACTATGCTTCCTGTGCCTTTCCTCTTTGTGTTTGTCCTTTTTTTTCTTGCTCTTTTTTGATTTCTTTTTTTTCTTCATCCCCCGAAATGCATCATCAATCACCAGCTCTCCGGCCTCAAACTCCCCTCCAGACGACGAAGACGAATCTGGTGTTCCACTTGGTCGAGGTGCATGACTTTCCTTCCGGTGCTTTTTATGGCCACTTCTCTCCATTTCATCCTTGGAGGATTTTTTGCTGCTCTTCTTGGGAGGTGTGCTGTCACTAGGAACTGGACTTTCTTGTGGTGGAAACGTGCGCTCACTTGTTTTCTCCTTAGGAGAAAGAATAAGTTTCATCCTTAAGCCATCTGGTTCTCGAAGGGTTAGAGGTTTAGGTTTTTTGGGTTTGTGAGAGAGGTCCTTGGCAGTTTCTTCTTTTTTCCGATGCTCTTTACGAGGCACTTGTACAGGGGATTGGAAATGTGTAGGTGCTGTCGGTAGTTTCTCAGTTTTCTTGGAGGATGATTTGATTGTGGGAAGTAATGGAGAGGAAATGGAATGAAGCAAGTCCATGGCTGTATCTGAGGTAGGGGAAGATGAGCTGGGGAGAAGTTTCTTTTTCTTCTTCACATCAGATGACGATACTTCTAAAGACCAGAAAGTAAGACATTACTAGGCTGCCCTAGCCAAAAAGTATTGTAGGGTGAAAATGCAAATATAGGTTATATTCATAAGACTGCAAGACAGAAGCAAAGAAAACTATTTGCATAATATAGTTTGAGAAAAAGAACAAAACAAGATTCTGCCGAATACAGATCATGCAAAGGGGACAAAAGGAAACAATACAGATCCAAAGGCAGCAGGTAACATCTGAAGGGTACAACATACCTGGGTAATAAGCATCGTCTGAGGAATGCTTACTCTTCTTTTTATGTGGTTCAGACCCCAAAAGTAGTAATTCTGCCTCCTAGAATCAGAATCATTCACTGCATCAGCAAATATATACATCTAGTTCAAGCAGAAGTCCTGATGAAGACGCTTCAGGACACGCCAGCGTATTTTGTCCACAAGTTTATTTTTTGGCCTTTTTTGCAACATCTTTCTGTTGCCAATTTTTTTTTTTTAACTTGTATTGTATAAACTTGAATAAAGTATCTTCCAACTAAAAGCCGGCAGATGAACAGTCAGGACAGTTCTTTTAACCCCTTTGCTTCTTTGGAAACCTGAAGCAGTTAAAAGAAGCTGAAGATTGAATATAGCAAGTGGTCTACACCTTCATGAGAATACTTTTGGCCGTTTATTTCACCCTTCTTCAGGTAGGTTGCAGGATGTACCCGCCTGAAAAAGACATCCTGTGTAGATACCTTTACAGTATGTGCACACGTTACGTATTTGCAGCAGGAATCTCTGCATCTCTTGGTAGGAATAATGCTGCATAAAACAGCTGTGTTTTTTTACATGCGTTTTTGGAGCAGAATTTTCCCCACTCATTAGTATTAGGGAAATCTGATGCAAGAATTGACATGTTGCAGATTCAATTCTGCTGCAAATCTGCAACATATGCACGAGACTTCAGGAATCTCATTCCCTATGCTGGGACTAGGAACTCTTCTAGATAAAAACGAGACAAAACTGTGACGTGTGCACCGACCCCAAGATCTTCCCCTGAAGGAGGCCGAAGCAATGAATTTTCTCACCCTCGATTTCTTCTTTGAAGATTTGCGCACTTGCTCTGCAATCTCCTCTTCTTCTCGAAGTAGGTCTTTATAGGAACGTTTTTTCTCACGCTGGCTCCTTCCAGCAGCCAAACTCACATCATCCATCCCACGGTCAAGATCAAAACTATCTAAAAGTTATAGATGCAAAAATAAATAAATAAATAAAGAGAGAACTCTAAATACAGAGGGTTCGGTTAAGCCCCTTCACATCATGTTTTTGTGGATGCAAGTGTATCCGTTTTGAAATGGATACCCAGGGGTCCGTTTTTGCCTCCAATGTATCCATATGGGCACAGATTGGTCCTTAATTGTCATCTGCTTTTGTAATTATTGTAAGGGTTCCGTTTGTGGCCGCCTTTTTCCAGTCTCCAGAATTGGAGACTGTTCCGATTTTTGGCTGCCTTCAAAAAAGTGGACACAAACGGACAAACGGATTAATCATGGTCCGCGTCAAATAACATGGGTGGGGGGGGGGGGAGGAATTGTAATGCACGCAAATGGACATGGACTCCACCAATATCTGGTAACTGAGGGACCCGTCAAAAAAGAAAAAAAAAAGGATCCTGGAGCATCAGTGGCATCTGTGCACACACATTCGTTCCTGTGCTTATGGTAATTCAAATTAAAGGTTCCACAAAGACAGGTAAAAAAACGCAGTGTGAAGGGGGTCTTAGCTTCTTAGGGTATGTGCAGATGGGCCTGAGGGAAGCCACGGGTGAACGCAGCCACTCTGTGCCCACAATCTGAGTTCAGGGCAGGGCGGCTTTTCCCTGCATTCACCTGTTGGAGATCGCTCCTGACTCCGCAGCATTAAATTAACATGCTGTGGAGATGCAAAAGAGCAGCCACCTGCATCACAGGTGAGTTAATGCTGTGGTTGGAAGAAGTGTAGTGAGCAGGGGATTACTAGAAATGCCATCCACAGTGCTGGTACTGTATAATGCAGAGTTTTGGAAACAGCAGTAATACACTGCTAGTTCTGATTGTGGCAATACAGCCTTACAGTCCTAACAGTCTTTCTTATGTCACGTGAACTCTTTACCAGCTTAGGCACCCTTCACATCAACGTTTTCCGCTGATTGCGGCAGATTCGGCAGATTTACAGCATCTGCCGCCTAATGGTCGCACTTCCGACACACTTGCAGCAAGCCCCATGCATTGTCTATGGGGCTTGCGGCAGGTGCGGCAAGTGTGTTACTGACGCGATCCAGCACTAGGCCGGATCTGGCAAGTGCGATTATTAGGCGGCAGATGCTGTAAATCTGCCGCAATCAGCGAAAAACACTGATATGAAAGGGGCCTTACACTGACATAATGTATGCAGGAATGTGTGATCAGAACAGGTCCCTTGGAAGACTTGAAAATGAATCCAGAATATGCAAAAATAAATAGTTGAATAGACAGCGGTTAATGCATTTCAAGCAAGAACACTGCTCTTTATCATGACATTGTCTATGTCCATAATTAAGAGCAGTGTTTATTGCTTGAAACGCATTGACCGCTGTCTACATTTTTGTTTTTGGATTCTTTTTAATGATGGAAACTAAAGCCATGTTTTAATTCAACTATTTCTTTTTGCGGATGCTGGATTTCTTTTCAACTATATTTATTACTAGCTGTAGAACCCAGCATTGCCTGGGTTATAATACTAAAGGGGTCAGGCCTAACCATAAGAGGCGGAGCCATAAGCATCCAGGGGGCGGGGTTATGAAGGGGCGTTGCCTGGGTTACAAAAAAAAAAGAGAATTTTGTTTACGTACCGTAAATTCTTTTTTCTTTAGTCATCAATGGGAGACCCAGACAATGGGGTTTAGGGCTCTGCCCTCCGGAGGTCACACTAGGTACTACAAGTTTGTAGACACCGCCTCCTCCGCTTATAAACCCCCACCGTAGGAGACATCCTCAGTTTAGTCCATAAGCTGCGAGGAGAAATTAAACCACACCCGAAACATCGGGAAGAATGCCGTGCACAGACGGTTCAACAACCCGGCAAACACTGTCTCAACAGAGAACAGAACAAGTGCAAAATATGCAACGGAACAACTGGGTGGGTGCTGGGTCTCCCATTGATGACTAAAGAAAAAAGAATTTACGGTACGTAAACAAAATTCTCTTTTTTCTGGTCGTCACAATGGGAGACCCAGACAATGGGGATGTCCTAAAGCAATACCCCAGGGCGGGAAGAGTTCCTCAACAAGACGGATAACACATGGTTCCCTCTAAAGGTGGGCAACCGCCGCCTGGAGAACCCGCCTGCCCAAACTCGCATCCGCAGAGGCATGGGCATGCACCATATAGTGCTTAGAGAAAGTGTGCAGGCTGGACCAAGTGGCCGCCTGACACACCTGTAGAGCAGAAGCTCGATGTCGCAAGGCCCAGGAGGCACCTACAGCTCTCGTAGAGTGTGCCTTCAAACCCACCGGGAGGGGCAAACCAGAAGACCGGTACGCCTCCTGAATGGGAGCCTTGATCCATCTGGCCAAGGTCGACTTCGAAGCCGCGGCCCCTTTACAGCGACCCATCGTGAGGACAAATAAGGAATCCGAACTCCTAAAGGAGGCGGTCCTGGACACATAAATGCGTACAGCTCTCACGAGATCCAGAGTATGGAGGTCGCGCTCAACCTGATGAACGGGAGCGGGGCAAAATGATGGGAGAACAATCTCCTGGTTTAGGTGAAACGTTGAAACCACCTTCGACAGAAATTCAGGCCGTGGGCGCAACACCACCTTGTCTTGGTGAACCACCAGAAAAGGAGACTTGCACGAAAGTGCAGCCAATTCTGAGACCCGTCTCAGAGACGTAATCGCCACCAGAAAGACCACCTTCTGGGACAGACGAGAGAGAGAGACGTCTCTCAGTGGCTCAAACGGCGGTTTCTGCAGTGTCGCCAGGACCATGTTGAGGTCCCAAGGGTCCAGAGGTCGTCTATAGGGCGGAACCACCCGAGACACCCCCTGCAGAAATTGACGTACCTTCGGGAGGAGCGCCAAGCGCCTGTCAAACAGCACTGAAAGTGCTGATACTTGACCTTTCAGAGAGCCAAGGGATAATCCCAACTCCAACCCCGACTGTAGGAAGGCCAACAATGTCGGGATAGACAAAGGCCACGGTGAGCGGCCACCAGAGGCACACCAGGTAAAAAAGATTTTCCACGTTCTGTGGTATATCTTCCTGGAAACAGGTTTCCTCGCCCGATTCATAGTGGCAACCACTGTAGGGGAGAAACCTCTGGATGTTAGCAGCCAGGCCTCAAGAGCCATGCAGTCAATCTGAGGGCCCTGGAATTGAGGTGGAAGAACGGGCCTTGCGCGAGTAGATCTGCGCGTTCTGGAAGAGCCCACCGGTGTCCGCCTGACAGTTGCCACAGGTCCGGGTACCAAGACCTCCTGGGCCAATCTGGAGCCACTAGAATGGCCACTCTGCATTCTGTCCTGATCTTCCACAGGACCCTGGGAATCAGAGCCAGAGGCGGAAACACATATGGCCGCTGAAAGCTGGACCAGCTCAGGATCAGGGCATCCGCCCCCAGAGACTGGGGATCCCAAGATCTCGCCATGTATTGGGGCACCTGATGATTCAGCCGTGAGGCCATCAGATCCACGTCCGGAGTGCCCCATCTGCCGCAGATGTCCCGGAAGACGTCTGGATGTAGGGACCACTCTCCGGCGTCCATCCCCTGTCGGCTCAGATAGTCGGCCTCCCAGTTCTCGACCCCTGGGATGTGAACTGCGGAGATCAGGCAGCCGTTTTCCTCCACCCAGAGTAGAATGCGGTGGACTTCGGCGAGGGCCTGAGCACTTCTGGTCCCTCCCTGATGATTTATGTAGGCGACGGCCGTCGCATTGTCGGACTGTACCCGAATGGGTTGTCCTGACAGGAATTTCTGAAACGCCAGTAGCGCCAGATAGACCGCCTTGATCTCCAGCACGTTGATCTGCAACGCCGACTCCGACTGAGTCCAGAGGCCTTGAGCCCTGTGGTGCAAGAACACCGCACCCCAGCCCTTCAGACTGGCGTCGGTGGTCACCACTAACCATGACGGTTTTAGGAAGGACCGGCCCCGTGACAGGTGATGTGGCTGGAGCCACCACTGTAGAGAGTCCCTGGTTGGTTGTGACAGCGTCACCAGCCGATTCAGAGAGATCGTCCTCTTGTCCCATCTGCGAAGAATCTCCAGCTGGAGAGGACGGAGGCGAAACTGTGCGAACGGCACCGCCTCTATCGCCGCTACCATGCGACCCACCAGTCTCATCAATACCCGTAGGGATGACTGTGGCGACAGGAGGACATTCTGCACTCCTGATTGGATCGCAAGCTGCTTGGCTTGAGGTAGGGACACCAGGGCCGAGTCCGTGTGGAAGTCCATGCCCAGATATGTCAATGACTGGGTCGGAACCAGGGTCGACTTTTGAATGTTGATAAGCCACCCGAACCGTTCCAGAGACTTCATGGTCACCTCCAGGCTCACCCGACAAAGGTCCTCCGATGGCGCCCTGACCAACAGGTCGTCCAAATAGGGTATGACGGCGTGTCCCTGCGCATGCAGGAGAGCCATCATGGAGGCCATCACCTTTGTGAACACCCGTGGTGCCGAGGCTAGCCCGAATGGCAGTGCCACAAATTGGAAGTGCTCTTCCCCCACTGCGAATCTCAACCAGCGCTGATGAGCTGGTGCAATGGGAACGTGAAGGTAAGCGTCCCTGATATCGATGGACGCTAGGAAGTCTCCCTGTGACACAGCCGCGATCACTGAGCGCAGGGATTCCATGCGGAACTTCCGAACCAACACGTGACGGTTGAACAACTTGAGGTCCAAAACCGGGCGAAAAGAGCCGTCCTTCTTTGGGACAATAAAGAGGTTGGAGTAAAAACCCCTGAACCTCTCTTCCGTGGGCACAGGGACCACCACTCCGTCTCTGCGGAGCCCCTCCAACACCAGGTGAAAAGCCTGAGCCTTTTCTGGAGATGGAACCGACCGATGGAATCGGGGTATTGGTTGTGACGTCAGCTCTATCCTGTAACCTCTTGAGACTACGTCTCGAACCCACTGATCTTGAATGTGAAGAAGCCACTTGTCCTGAAAGCGAGACAGGCGGCCCCCCACCTGTGGGGAGGCAGGATGAGAGAGCGAGTCATGTCGAGGCGGGCTTGGGGGTGGCAGCCGCTGCCCCCGCCGGCTTCTTCTGACGACTCTTGGAACGCCACTGAGTAGCAGGCTTGCCCCCTCGGTCTGAGCGAGTGGACGTCGTTGATGACTGTGAACCGGAGCGAAAGGACCACTGCTTAGGGTTCCTTTTCACGGTGTACCGTGGCTTAGGCTTATTCTGCGGGATCTTAGACTCAGCAGAATCCTTTATCAATTTGTCCAGTTCGGTGCCAAAAAGCCTGTCACCAGCGAACGGAAGATTTTGTAAAATCTTCTTAGATGTGGCATCTGAGTCCCAAAGACGCAGCCACAACAGCCTGCGGATCGCAATTGCATTGGCCGAGGCCACAGCAGAGCGAGTGGCAGTTTCCAAAGATGCCGTCCTGGCATAGTCCGCATAGGCCCTTGCTCTCTCAGTGAGCGCCAGGACCTCTGGACTGGACCTAGCTAGATCAGTGATACCATCCAAACAGATAGTAATCGCTTGTAGGGTCCAGACCGCGGCAAAATTAGGGGCAAACGAAGACCCCACAGCCTCATAGGAAGACTTGGCGAGTTGCTCGACCTGTCTATCAGTAGCATCCTTCAACGAGGAGCTATCAGAGGCAGAAAACAAGGAGCGCGCAGCAATCCTAGTCATGGAAGCATCCACCTTGGGAGACTGCGACCATTCCTGGAGCGCCTCCTGGGGAAAGGGAAAGCGATTGTCCTTAGTTTTACGGACATAACGCCGCCCAGGATGCAACCTGGGAGCTTTAATCACCCTTCCGAAATTAGTGTGGTCCATGAAGGAGCCACTTGGTCTAGCCTCTGGCCGCAGCCATTGATAGACCTCCTTGGGGTGTACAGTCACCTCCTCAGGAGGAGTGACAAGACGCAATGTCTCATTGATGGAGGACACCAGATCCTCCACCCCATCTGGAGGTTCAGACATAGACCCGAGAGTAGAACCCCCATCATCCTCCTCACCATCAGAGGAACGCTCCTCCTCAGAGAGAGTCTGGAGCTCAGGAGAAGCCTCACGAGCTCGCTTAGGGGGTCTTACAGCAGAAGTAAGAGACACCCGGGGGTAACTAGGAGGAGTAGCTGGGTTCTCCAGTCTCCTATGCAGTGCCTCCAGGGTTTGCGACATGGAGAACATCTGGGACAGCAGAGATTCATTGATCTTATTCTGCGTTTCCCATGGCCCTGGGATCACCTGAACCTCAGGGTATAATCCCGGATTTGCAGACTCAGTAGTAGCAGACCGGGCCTCTGGGCGTCCGCAGTTATTGCAGGACCCCTCCACCAGTGTCCCGTTGCATGTAGTACAGGCAATGGAGACCACCGCCGCCTTAGCAGCATGCTTCCCAACTGAGGACATCTCCACAGTGAGGGGAATATAAGCCAAAGTTCACAAACAAACCGGGAATCCCGGTGGCTTACCGACCGCAGTAAAGCGGTAGGAGGAAGCGGTGTGTGTGTGTGACCTCCGCGAGTTCCGGTCTCCCTTGTAAGTGCAGACACGCGCTGCCGTCAGATCCCAGCCGGGAAGTGAGGGAGAAGATGGCCGCCGACAGTGAAGACGTGGGCGGAGCCTGGAACACGCGGGAAGAACACACAACACGCCCAGCGGTGATGTCACCACAAGGGCTGCCTCCTCCTCCTCCAGGCTGCCTCAGTAATGGAGGTGCCGGAGCCCGCAGCGCGGGAAAAGAGTGTGAAATATCACCACACACACACTCAGACTGCATGTACACACAAAACACCCGCAGTCTACAGCCTCAGCCCCTGTGATACACAGGGCGGTCAGCCAGGGAGACCCCAGCACAGGGTCACCGCCAGAACCGCGGACCCGAGGGTAACCGCGCGGTCTGAGTGTCATGACACAACAGTGACAGACACTACCCCCAGGCACACAGGAGACACACCAGGTGCCTCAGTGCCGGTCCGGTCTGTAAGCACCTTTAGGGAGGCCTCGGACGGGGGTACAGCACCAGTCCGGAGTGTAAGCACCATTTAGGGAGGCCTCGGACTGGGCTGGCTCCGTCCGGTCTGTAAGCACCATTTAGGGAGGCCTCGGACGGAGCGGAGCTGTGCAAGGCTCCAGGCTCCCCCTTACCAGAGCCTCCATGGAGGGATGGAAAGGAAGGAGCGCGACAGCGTACCGGGAGAACACTGAAGTGTCCAGGCTAAAAGCCCTCCGGTACCTCCACCAGCGTGTTCCGCAGAGGGTGAGCGGGGAGGCTGTCGGGGGTCCCGAGCGGGACCATTTTACCTTGTCTTCATACGCCATCACGTAAGCTGTGAGAATGCAGTGAAGTGCAAGCAAAGCGTGATCCTCCGAGCACACTAAGTTTAAAACTGAGGATGTCTCCTACGGTGGGGGTTTATAAGCGGAGGAGGCGGTGTCTACAAACTTGTAGTACCTAGTGTGACCTCCGGAGGGCAGAGCCCTAAACCCCATTGTCTGGGTCTCCCATTGTGACGACCAGAAAAGGGAGCATAATAAATGGGTGGGGATAACTGGAGTGGCTGAGCCATATGAATCAAGCACCATGAAGGGGGCGGGCCTAACTAGAGGGGGTAGCGCCATATGCGTCTGAAGCATAAAAAGGGAGGGGCTAATCGTAGGGACAGCCATATGCATCTGGTGCATTATGAAGGAGGCGGGCTATGTGTAGACACACACACACACACAGCTTTTCTATATTAGATCTCCTGATAGCTGGTCCAGAGTCTCCATGCACTTCACCTAAACTGTCTAAGGGCCCTTTCACATCAGCGTTTTTTTCAAATCGCGGCAGATGCGGTGACAAAACCGCATCTGCCGCGATTACCGCATACCGGCTGCACTTGCAGCACGGTTGCGGTAAACGCCATACAAGGTATAGGCGGACTTGCGGCAGGTGCGGCAAGTGCGGTTTTGGCACTTGCGGCAGGTGCGGCCGCGAAAAAAACTGCGGCTGACAGCATTTTTTTTCGCGGCCGCACCTGCCGCCAGTGCCAAAACCGCACTTGCCGCACCTGCCGCAAGTCCGCCTATACCTTGTATGGCGTTTACCGCAACCGTGCCGCAAGTGCAGCCGGTATGCGGTAATCGCGGCAGATGCAGTTTTTTCACCGCATCTGCCGCGATTTGAAAAAAAACGCTGATGTGAAAGGGCCCTAAGAGTGACTGATGAGCCGTTACAAATATTTTCCTCCAGTTCTTTTTAAAGAGTCATTCTCAGGTCACATAATGGTGACATATCACCAGGTATGCCATCATTTTGTGTTCAATAAGGTCTACTTTTTTAATGCTCCTGGTCTGGCACTAATAGTGGGACTATCTTGCTGTAAACAGGGAAAACATGGAAAAGGATGCAGTACTGAGACTGGGCAAACAGAAAGCCAGTATTGGTGCACCACAAGCAAGCATGCTCTGTATGGGGGGTGACCATGCCCGTCTCTGATAAGGCTCTCATGGATTTACCGTAACAGAGATCCCAGTTGAAATTGGAGACAAACTGGTGCACAATTTACTCTCCTCCTGTACTTATGCAAAATCTGGTAACAGTATGGTACTGAACTGAACTCCAGCAATGGTGATACATACGGTACATGCAAGACTGGTTTCACACTAGCGGTGTGGCTAGATAAGGATGGAAACGGGCTCATCCTGATATGGCCGTGCATCCTCAAATGCAGGCTACTGCAGCTGCCGGATGCCTGATCTGGTTGGGGAGCAGGAGAGAGAAAACTGAATTTGGCGTATGTATATAATATGGGGGCACCTGGGGAGGAGCTGCAGTAGTTTGTGCCGCATTGGACAGATCTGTGCGCAGAGAACTTTCAGAATGAACGTAGATCACACTTCTACACTGCATTTGACAGATCTGTGCATAGAAGTCTCGCTCTGCCGCCAAAAGCCGACAGGTCTTTAAACACTGGTAGTAATAAAGTAGTGGTTTTAAACCACTTGTGCAGCCCCTCCCCAGGTGTCCACATATTATTAGCATGTCCGCAATAAACATTATTAACATTTTTGCAGAATGGAGGCATGTCCAAGCCAGCGATGTGAGCAGTTGCGGCTCAGAGCTCTGCCGCCTGCAAATCTGCTTGCCGGCTGCGATTGCCGCATTGCTGGGCCTTATTTAGGCTGCAGTCGGACGTGACAAGCCTCTGGATCCCGTGGGTACCACCGGAGCCGAGCGGGATGCGGGCATGACCTGCAGAAGGCAGCGGGATGCCAACGCAGCGGATGGCGGCAAAATCTAAGATGGTGCCGAAGCCCTGGAAGACGCGGCCAGAGAAAATGCGACTTGTGCCAGGAGGATGTCGGCAGCGGCCTGCCTCCAAAGGTTTGCAAGGGAGGAGGAGGATAAGCAGGCCATAGTTGGGCAGCGGGAGCTGGAGGCAGGGGCAGAAGAGGAGGAAGAAGAAAAGGAGGTGGCCCGGATGATGTTATGGAGGGAGGAAAGTGCGACGCTGCAGGCCCTCAGGGAGAAGCAGGAGCTGGCAGTGCAGGAAGAGGGGTGTTACAGGTAGTGCTAAGCCCACTATTAAAGATGTGTATGCTATAGTGAGCTTCTGCAAGGAGACCCTAACTTCCCTAACTCAGCAAGTGTACGGTCTTCATTCTGAGATGCTGAATATTAAAGCCTCCAGGCATAAAGCAGATGTCCGGACTGGAGAGGTTAAAAAGAGCACTGCAGAGGACCAAATAGATAAATTACAGAAAGCACAGAAACAATATGCCAAGCAATTGGCTGAGGCTACTGCTAAGAATGAGGACCTTGAAAATTGCTCTCGGCTGAATAATATCAGAATTGTAGGGGTCCCAAAAAAAACAGAGGGCTCTAACCCCACGGACTTTATTGAGAAATGGTTGTTGGAGAAAATTGGAGCTGCTGCACTCTCTAAGGTGTTTGTCGTCGAGAGACCACACAGAGTGCCCATGAGCCCCTGCCTCCTGGATTAGGTCTTCGCATCACCTTGGCGAAAATACTAAATTACCATGATAGGGATGCTATATTGAGGAAAGCCAGGAATGTCAAGGACATGATGATTAATACGCAACATATCTACATTTATTCTAACTATTCTGCAGTGGTGCAAAAATTGAGGATGCGGCTTGTGGAAGTGAAAAGGCGACAGAGGCCTGGGACTGGCATATTCCATGCTATATCCCGAAAGGTTGAGGGTTGTTGCCTTCGAGAAAGTACACTTTTCCCAATCACCAGAGGAAGCTACAGATTGGATTGACCGTAAAAACAAAAAACTGAGTAGGCTGAGAGATGACAGCATATGACTGCTCCTTTTTCATGAGCTCATTTCCAAAAACGTTTTTTTTTCTCCTTTTTTGGACTGGCAATTACTGGTAGTGCCAGTTATTGAATTGTGGTAGCTGCGGCAAGGGGATTTTTTCAGCTCACTAAGGGTGCTTTCACATAGCGATTTTTGCATTTCCGATGCTGTCCGAAAAAAATCGGACAGCATCGGACCGATTTTCGGATCCCATGCATCCCTATGGGGATCGGACCGAATCGGATGTGCACTAAATGCCATCCGATTTGGTCCGATCCGATTCGGTCCGATTTTATTATCGGTGCAAAAATCGGAGCTTGCTCCGATTTTAGCACCGAAAATAAAATCTGACAGATTCGGATCGGACCAAATCGGATGGCATTTAGTGCACATCCGATTAGGTCCGATCCCTATAACATGGGGCCCTATGGAGAAGGGTCCGAGGAAACATCTATGTCTCCTCGGACCCCGTTTTACTGTACTGAGCATGCTCAGTACAGTAAAACTGCTCCTAACTAGGAGCACAAGGGTTAAAAAAAAAAAAAATAAAGGTTATTCTCACCTCCCCCCGAGCCCCCGCCGTCTTCCGCCATCTTCTGCCATCTTCTTGGAGCTCCCGGTGGATCCCGCAGGCTGCCGGTGTCAGCAGAGCGCTCCCTCTGCTGTATAGGACCTGCGGTGATGTCACAGTCATGTGACCGCGGGTTACCATGGTGAACCCGCGGTCACGTGACTGTGACATCACCGCAGGTCCTGAACAGCAGAGGGAGCGCTCTGCTGACACCGGCAGCCTGCGGGATCCACCGGGAGCTCCAAGAAGATGGCAGAAGATGGCGGAAGATGGCGGGGGCTCGGGGGGACGTGAGAATAACCTTTATTTTTTTTTATTTTTTTCATCCCGCAGGGAGCGATTTTATGCCGGAATCGGGTGCCTATTTGGCACCCGATTCCAGGCATCAGAAGGGAGCCGATGGTGTCCGATTTATTTCGGACAGCATCGGCTCCCTTCAAATCGTAATGTGAAGGTAGCCTAAGTTAGACCTTGTTTATGTTGAAATGTTTACTAAAGGCGGGAGGCGGAAGATGGGCGAAGTGTATTATTGTGTTATATATTTTTTTGAATCAGTTAGTTTTTATTAAACATTTAAAATTAAACACATCAAAGTACAAACCCAAAATAGAAAAAAGTATATTGCATTCCATAGAGTTTGTAAAGAATTGCACTTGTCTGTAGTGGCAGCAGCCCAGAGGGAGTCTTCCTATGTGTATGGACTCTGTGATGACACAGGGGCGGTGGTGGAGGATACAGAGGGTATACTTAAAATATTTAGGAGATTCTATGGGAATTTATACTCTTCTGAGTTGTCGGTCTCTCGGGAGGAGATGGTACAGTACGTGGAAGGTGCACACTTACAACAGATCAAGGTAGAGGAAAGTGAGAGACTAGAGCAACCATTGAATATAGAAGAATTGGAAGAAGCCTAGGCTAGTATGGCCAATGACAAAGCACCGGGGGCAGATGGTTTGCCAGCAGAAGTATATAAGCAGCTGAAGGATGTGTTATTACCTAGATTGTGTGTAGTGTTTCAGAAGGCTCTTGAAATGGGTTGCTTGCCGGAGTCTATGAGGGAGGCTACAATTGTGGCTTTGCCCAAGGGGGATAAGGACAAGTGGAAAGCGGAGTCCTATAGGCCCATTTCATTGCTGTCAGTGGACGTAAAGTTGTTAGCTAAAGTGATGGCGCGCAGACTGACGGGACTAGTTACAGATGTGTTCACCCGGATCAGTCTGGTTTTATGCCAAACAAATCTACGGCCTTTAATTTAAGAAGATTATTCCTGAAAATCCAACTACCAGCAGATAATAAGGGGTGTAGAGCGGTGGTATCCCTTGATGCGCATAAAGCGTTCGACAGCGTGGAATGGGACTATCTGTGGTTGGTACTAGAAAAGTTGGGATTTGGTCAGATGTTTATCTCCTGGGTGAGGCTGCTGTATTCTTCTCCTATGGCTCGGGTAAGAGTGAATGGTGAAAGATCAGATAAGAGTAAACCTAATTGGGGTACCCGCCAGGGTTACCCTCTTTCGCAGTTACTGTTCGCTCTAGCTATTGAGCCACTTGCAACATATATTAGAAAAACGGCTGAGCTGAAGGGCTTTTGGTTTGGGCCAGTGGAAGAGAAGGTGGCTTTATATGCGGATGACATCTTGTTATTCTTGCAGGATCCTGCCGAGTCCCTAAAGGTGCAGTCACACATAACGATCGCTCCAACGATCCCGACAGCGATAACGACCTGCCGGGATCGCTGGAGTGTCGTTACCTGATCGCTGGGGAGCTGTCAAACAGGCAGATCTCCCCAGCGATCAGGCCCTGGGAGCCACCTCCCACATCGCTCCCTGCTTAGCGCTGTCTTGGCAGAGCAGGGAGAACGCTGGTAACTATGATAAACAGCGCGGTATCCGGGCAGCGCACGCTGCTTGGATACCCGCTGTTTATCATAGTTACCTGTGTTCTCCCTGCTTACAGGCAGTGCTAAGCAGGGAGAACGCTGGTAACCATGGTAAATGCCGGGTATCTAGGCAGCGCGCGCTGCCTAGATACCCGGTGTTTACCATAGTAACCAGCCCTGTGAAGTCACAGATCGCTGGTTTCTCGCTGTCACACGCAGCGATGCGTGCTGACCAGCGGAAAACCAACGATCAAAAAATGACCCAGAGCACTTTGCAGCGATCAGCGACCTCACAGCAGGGGCCTGATCGCTGCAAAGTGTCACACATACCAACATCGCTGGAGAGATCGTTGTAACGTCACAGTTACAACGATCTCTCTAACGATATCGTTATGTGTGACTGGGGCTTTAGACAGGCAGTTAGAGTGGTCAAAAGGTTTGGAGAGATGTCTGGTTTAAGAATTAACTGGGAAAAATCCAACATTATGATGGTAGATAGGGAGGGCTTGACTGAGATTGGGGAATTTGGATGTACCAGACTGAAAGTGGTGGATCACCAAGTATTTAGGGATTCAGATCTCTCTGCCTATCTCGGACTATATTAAATGGAATGTTATGCCGTTTTTGGTTAAACTGAAAGACAAGGTACAGACATGGTGCAAGTTACGTCTCTCAGTGGTGGGTAGGACGAATTTGTCCAAAATGATTCTCATGCCAAAACTCCTCTATGTGCTTCACAATTCACCAGTGTGGATATCGTGGGGATTGTTTCAAAGATTTAACTCCGCGTTTCGGGGTTTGGTTTGGGGTGGATGTCAACCTAGACTAAAATTGGATATTCTGCAGAGGCCGAAGGAGGAAGGGGGACTGGCCCTACCAAATCCCTGGATTTACTTCTTGGCGTCCCAGGGACAGCATTTAAGGGAATGGGCCTCAGGAGACGGGAGGATTTCCACACAAAGTACTTGAGCATTTAATACAAAGGGTCCCTTTGGTGACGGGTTTGGATGCTGGAGACTTTGGACGATTGGGAGGAGGGTTCCCCACTCTGTGTCTGATTCAGAAAGTCTGGAATAGGATTAAAAAACTAAGGGAGATTGAGGGTGTGACAATATATACCCCGTTGTTGAAGAACGTAGCTTTGGGGGAATTTTATAAATTGGGAGAGCAGAAATCCTGGTCAAATAGGGGCATAGACTATGTAGCACAGATTCTGGTGAATGGGGATATGAAGTCTTTTGCATCCCTAAGGGAGGAATTTCTGCTATCAGAGACGGATAGGTTTCTCTATTTTAGGGTCGAACATGCTTGTCGACAGCAGCGGAAGATAAGTAATCTTGATCTACCGAAGGATATTGTTGTAGATTATGTATGTATGGGGGGCAGTAACCGGGGGGTGATATCCACGCTGTATAGAGACCTCCTGCATACATCGTTGCTGAGGCACCCTATTAAGGCACGTGAAAAGTGGGAGAAAGAATTGGGGGGACTAGAAGATGAAGTCTGGGAGTCAGTGCTGGAATACGGACCAAAACTGTCCTTGAGCGAGACAGGCAGGTTGTCACAGTTGTATCTTCTTCATAGGGTATACCGATCCCCAGAATTTTTGTTCAAAATAGGGGTAAGAGGTACGTCTGAGTGCCCAAGATGTTTGAGTGAGCGTGCTGGAATTTCTGCATATGATGTGGGAGTGCCCGAGGTTGCAAGTTTTTTGGTTGGTAGTGATAACATTGATTGAAGGACGTTATGCATGTGTGATACCTAGAACGCCTCTTGTATGCGTGTTGGGATATGTGGAGGAAATTGGAGTTACAAATTTGCAAAAGATAGCAGTGGCCAGGTTGTTGTTTCTGGCACGGAAATTGATAGCCAGGCATTGGATCGGGGCTGAGCCACCCTCAAGGAGTGAATTCATTCACAATGTGAACTATATTGTGAGTCTGGAGGAGAAAATATACCAGAGGAGGAACACTGTGAGGACGTTTGAAAAAATATGGGAACCATGGAGAAATCAGATGCGAGATGAAAGGGACGGGATGGGCTTCGTATATATGTTTAAAGCGCTCTCTATTTTTCATATGATGGGTATTGATGAAGGTGGTTGCTGAATTTATATACTTGATATTGATACTGACGATAACAAAATGGGACGGTAATGCTGGATATCGCTGTCTAAAGGGGGATGGTGTTGGGAATGTTGGAGGGGGTGGGGGTTCCTTGTGCCTTTGGGGTTTTTTGGGAAATATTCTAAAACTTGATATACTGTGTTGTATATGCATTGTGGATTAATTAAAATAAAAAATTATCTGATTTTAAAAAAAAATTGCACAACCAACAATCCCGGCCCCCCACCCAAAACCCCACCAACAAAGCTCAACTGTGACCTCTAGGATTTTGAAGAAAGGGTAAAGAATAAGTAGTCAACTCCCAGGTACTCCTACAGATACAAAAATATTCTTAAAAGGCTCCTCTATATTTCTCTACACCAGATGTACCCTATCCGTAATTAATTCAAAGCAGGACAGACCTAGAAAGCTCAGCCAACCCCAAATGTTTACAAATGTTCCTGGCCATCCCCTCTTCAAATATGTATTCTCTTCCATATAGATTATGAAATTAAAGCTATTAACGTATTCTCTATGTGTAGGCACCCTATTGGAAATCCAATGGGAGGCAATTAACTTCCTAGCTGCAAATAATATCCTAGCAATTGTTATTTTAAGGGTTTCATCTCCCCTCACGTCATCCATACATCCTAATACACATGTAACAGGATCTCTTGAGATCTCTAGCCCAGTTACTGAATGAATAATGTTAACTACAGTGATCTAAAAAGCCTGTAAACAAGGGCATGTCCACATCATGTGTACAATATCTGCATCTTCTAACGTACACTTAGGGCACCTTGAATCGTCCCGTATTTGCAGATAAACATCCACTTAGGTATCCTATATGCCCTGTACTGGATATATAGTTGTGACAATCATCTAGGCTCGTTGAGAGACAGTTTAGATATCATCTGCATTATTGAATCCTATCCCTCCTCCGAGACGGGTCCCAACTGTGCATCCCACTTTGCCATAGAGTTTATTGGAATTTTTGAGATGAACATCTGCAAAAGTCTCCCATATATGAAGGATATTAGTCCCTTAGTAGTGGTCTGCAGACCAAGCATACTAATAATATTGTCCTGTTGTATAATAATGACCTTTGATTTTGTGTTTCGTAAGCGTGGAGTAGTTGCAGGTATTGATAAAACATAGAATATTGTAGTGGAAATTCCTTCCGGAGTTCATCAAAAGACTTAAAGATCCCGCCAGTCATTAACTGTGATAACCACCAGATCCCTATCCTTCTCCACTGTGCAAAACCCTTAAGGGGCAGCATTTCAGGCAGAGAAGGATTATCCCATATTGGAGAATATTTCGTGTACTCCGTAATACCTCTAAGATGCTTGAATTTGTTCCAAATTTTTACCATAAGTAGCACAATTGGCATTTGGAAGCAAAGGCTCGAAACGCACCAGCTTCTAGATTGGTGAGCAGTGACCCCCATCCCGCCAGAAATTAAGTATTTTTCCCACAGAATCACCTGCACTACAATTACCTCCCCCCGTCAAGTGCGGACACTGGGACGACAGATAGTACAACCAAGGGTTGGGTAGAGCCAATCCCCCTTCATCTTTAGGCCTCTGCAAGTATTCCAAGTTTAATACGTGCACGCCGCTTTTGCCAGATAAGTTCCCTGAAGACGGCATTGATTTTGTGGAATCTATTTTGAGGGAGCCAAACCGGGCATTATCATCATTATTTATTTATAGAGCACCATTCATTCCATGGTGTTGTACATGAGAAAGGGTTACATACAGACAAGTTAAAAATAAAATGAACAAGGTGACAGACTGATACAGAGGGGAGAGAGGACCCTATCCTTGCGGGCTTACAGGGCAATGGGGAGGGAGACAGTAGGTTAGGTCTGCTCCGGTGGTGCTGGAGTGCCAGGTCCGGTGACCTTATTATGAAGAATATATAAGAGTTGCGGCATAATCGCCATCTTTATCAAATTCACCCTTCCCGGCTTTAGTTTAGACCAGGCCCGAACTTTATGCTTGATTTTGAGCATCAGCGGAGAGAGATTCAAACGTTCATATTCCGTCAATTTAGCTGAAATAATTCCCAAATATTTAAATTCCATCACCACTGGCACGGGGGAAGTTATAGATATTCCAGGGTCCAGGGGAAGTAAGGCGGGCTTGTCCCAATTAATGGTCAATCCAGAAATACAGTCAGAATCGGAGAGAAGTGCCATTGTATTATTAAGAGAGCGGTCCAGGTCGCCCAAAAACAGAAGCAAATCATCTGCATTTAATGCTACTTTTTCTTCATGGTCCCCATACCAAAAACGCTCAATACGGGGGATCTTTTATTATTCTTGCAGCTAAAGGTTCCACCGCTAAGGCAAACAACAGCGAGGACAGAGGGCAGCCTGGCCTTGTACCTCTATAGAGAGAACGATTCAGAGATACATCCATTTGCTCTTATTTTGGCTCTAGGTGCCGAGTATAGTAGCAGAGTCCATTGAATGAACCCGGATCCAACTCCCATACAGCTGAGCGTAGTCCATAAATAGTTCCACTCTACGCTGTCAAATGCCTTAGCGGCATCCAATGACAGGACTACCCTCCCGCCCCACATTATCCACCCTCACCTGCATATTGAGATACAGTCTAATATTTATCTCCGATTTGTTGGGCATAAATCCCATTTGGACCGGTTGAATCAAAAATTCAATAACCTTTGATAGTCTGTTGGCTAATACCTTAGCCAAAAGCTTAGTATGAATCGTCAACAGGGAGATGGGCCTATATGATGCCGGAAGAATCGGGTCTTTCTCCTTATTAAGTATCACCATTATAATAGCTTCCCGCATAGGAGGAAGCGAGCCCGAACTCAGGCTTGCATTATAAACCTCCAGCAGGACCGGGAGCAGTACATCTTTGCATCTCTTATATACCTCTACTTCCGTCAGTGTTGGGAGCCCAGCTCTCCCCAGGATCTCCTCAATATCCCTTTCTGATGTATGAGTTTGAAGAATATAGAATATTTCGAAGAACATATGTGGCGCCCCTGCGGGTATGCGCCACAGAGTGGTATTGCATTTAATATTTATATGTAACTAGCTGTGAGCCCGATGCGATTGCATTGGGATTCTAGAATCTGTGTATAGGGCATTGCTCGGGCTGCTGCAACGACTCCCAACGCCCCCTTGGCGGGCATTGCGAGTGAGTCGCGTGGGCGATGCACGCCCACGAACAAAGCCACGGAGGTAGCGGCGTGTGCGAGGGAAGTCGCTACGGCAATTATATAATAGATTATCAGTATTGCATCGGGATTGTAGAATCTGTGTATAGGGCATTGCTCGGGCTGCTGCAACGACTCGCAACACCCCCTTGGCGGGCATTGCGAGTGAGTCGTGTGGGCAATGCGCGTCCACGAACAAAGCCACGGAGGTAGCGGCGTGTGCGAGGGAAGTCGCTACAGCAATTATATAATAGATTATCAGTATGTAATATATAATTTCCCTAACGCACTTCCGTAAGTTTCGGCGGTGTTTCCGTCGTTGTGGGCGTGGGCGCAGCGCCCACGCGACCTGTGAAGCATTGCCGGCGCCACTGATTCGCAAAGCCTCACTCGCAATGGCCACCAAGCGGCCGTTGCGAGTCCTTGCAGAATAGGCGCGACTCACTAATTTATACATAATCACATACATAATACTGATAATTCCTATATAATCACATATATATATATATATATATATATAGATGGCGGGCCGATTCGAAAGAATCGGGTAGTCTAGAATCCATATATAGTATATTTACTAATAGTTAGGGGAGTGGGGTGAAATGAATTGTGTGTATACAGGTGGCTCAGTGGTTAGCAGTGAGTGGGGTGGCTCAGTGGTTAGCAGCGAGTGCGGTGGCTCAGTGGTTAGCAGCGAGTGCGGTGGCTCAGTGGTTAGCAGTGAGTGCGGTGGCTCAGTGGTTAGCAGTGAGTGCGGTGACATTGGTGAGCACAGTGGCGTGGGCAGAGTGCTGAGTGCAGCGCTGTGGGCAGAGTGCTGAGTGCAGCGCTGTGGGCAGAGTGGTCAGCACACACATACATACACACACACAGACACACACACACAGACACACACACACAGACACACACACACACACACACACACACACAGACACACACACAGACACACACACACAGACACACACACAGACACACACACAGACACACACACAGACACACACACAGACACACACACAGACACACACACAGACAACACACACAGACACACACACAGACACACACACACAGACACTTCGCTATAGTTAGCACCGACCCTACGTCTTCCCTGCCGGCTGGATCCTGAGTTGACATGTCGGCGCCCGCGGGCGACTGGATTGAATATGGGGTCCGGGAAGTTTGGCAAGACTTATTTGACGCGATATTTGATCGAGTAGTTCGGGGGCAGCGATATGTCGGTGATGCAGGGCCGGTGGTAAGTATAGCGGAGTATGTGTGTGTGTGTGTGTATGTGTGCGGAGAAAGTGAGTGAAGTGCGGAGAAAGTGAGGTGTGGTGATGTGGCCCCTGACCGGGTGCATCACACGGGTTATCAATGCAGGTCTGTGTTCACATGGGCCGGTTTTCCTGATTGTGTGAGGTGTGTGAAACCTGTCCGATGTACAGGGGGTTAACAGCTGAAGGGTTTTCATGAGCTGAGTAAAACAGCTGAGTGTGAGTGCTGAAGATCCGATACATTCATGAGCCTAATGAGCGGCTGAACCTGTGGGGATGAGTGCTTTGCTGGGCTAAACCTGAATGGTGCACAGGGGGTTAATCACATCTCAGGTCTGTGTGTGAGTGAAGATGTGCTGATTGACTCACTGGGTTGCAGCTGGGAGTGAGCAGGCTGGATAGGATTCAAAAGTCCAGAGGACTGCGATGTGAGCAGTTGCTGGAAGTGATCCGTCCTCAGTGGGTAAGTGATGGGAGGCTGCCAGCTCCATGCTAGTGCACCTGATGTGTGTGTGGCAGCCAGTGTCCAAGGGCGTGGTGGTGGTGGTGGTTACTGCTCGCAATGGCCGCTTTGCGGCCATTGCTTCGCAGCCCCGGACAGAGTCCTGGAGAAAGTTACGAGCTACGCGAACAAAGCCACAGGAAGTAGCGCCGGTCAGACGGAAGTCAGCTACGGCAATTATATAATAGATATGATTGTAAGTTGCTGGTTTAGGATTTCAATCTTATGGAGTCTATTTTTAGCACTCACTTAGGACCGCACCACTTAGAGTAGGGGGAACTGGTAATATGGTAGGTTCCGCAGGTGGGGGCGGAGCTTAGGATAGAGTAGAGTGACAGTTGGGAATTTACCTCAGTCGGTGCTGGGAAGGCAGGCAGAGTGGTCAGGCCTGGCAGCCCAGCTGAGTGGAGGGTACCTCATCTTTATGTGGGGACCCAGGACAGATGGCAACGGGCCAGGGCTGGTAGGAGCCAGCTGGTCATTTTGAGGGGACACCGGTGACACGGACAACCGAGGCAGCCAGGAGTTCAGCCCTGACTGAAAAACCGACGAGCTGTAGGCCCAACAGAAACTGGTTGCTGACAGCGCCACAAAGGTACCTCTCCCCTCAGGACTGAAAACCGGTTCAGGACACTAGGAGAAACTAAAAGGGTCAGACATATACTGCGGTGCTGGAAAGGAGCCTCTTTACTCCTTGTCCGGGTTGCCTTGTCCAGACCGAGTAGTGGACAGACCTTACAGTGGTGTTCAAAAGTCCTGCATAGGATAAATAGATTTTTCAAGTTTTAAACCTTTTCTGTCGAATATCTTCGATGCTAATATGACATATTATATATGGTTTTGTTCAGAATACAATTTTGCATTCTCTCCCTGTAATATTTTTAGCTTTTGAAGCAGTTTTGCCTGAAATTATTGCAACAATATGGGAGTTGAAAGCACAACTAAATATTGTACAGCTTCAGATCCAAAATTAGCTAATCACAGATAAGGTTCTTGTGATCAATCATAACCTGGATATGGCAGCCAATCACTTTCCATTACATTGCATCACATCTGCTGCTTTGTTTGTGTGTTTTATCTGTTGGTCTATCTAGTGAATCATACTGTAGAGCTTTATGATGGGAGCCTTCAGATTTTTGTCAGCGGAGGATCGTGTGCGAGTTGTGGTGCTATATGAAGAGGGTTATACTGGCCCCCAGATCACAAGGAAGGTCGGCTGTAATCAGAGTACAGTCTTAAGAATTTTGCAGAAACATAAGCAGCTTGGAATTACCCAGGACAGGCCCAGATCTGGTCGGCCCAGAGAGTCAACTAAAAGGGAGGATAGAGTACTGATAAGAACATCCCTTGCCAATCGAAAGCTCACCTCTCCTCAGCTTCTGCGAGAATGGCAAGAAAAGTGCAATATTGAGGCAGCAACATCAACTGTTAGGAAGAGATGTTTGGAAGCAGGATTGAGAGGGTGCAAGGCCAGAAAGAAGCCATTGATTACAGCCATACAAAGACAAAGGCGAAAACTGTGGGCATTGAAATATTCAAAATGGAGGAAGGAGGAGTGGGAAAAAGTGCTATTTAGTGATGAAAGCACTTTTTGCATTTTAGGAAATGATGGCAAGTCTTATGTGAGAAGGTTTCCACATGAAGAGTACAATCCAGAGTGTTTAAGCTTCTCTGTGAAACATCCGATGAAAGTAATGGTCTGGGGCTGTATGGCAGCCAATGGTGTTGGAAGGCTTCATATTGTGGAGGGTATGGTTAATGCAAAAAAATACATAGACATCCTTAATAAGAAAATGCTGCCTTCTGCTCAACACCTGTTTTCAGGGGATTATATCTTCCAGGATGATAATAATGCTCCTTGTCACAGAGCTAAGACAGTAACGGAATGGAAAAAAAAGAACAAGGTGGCTACTATTGACAGTCCCCGGACCTCAATCCAACTGAAAAATTGTGGCACAAGGTATCAATACAGATATCTAAAAAACAGCCAAGGACCAAGAGAGAGTTGATTGAGGCTCTGATACAGGCCTGGAACCACATCATCACTCGTGAACATCTGCAGAAGCTTGTTCACTCAATGCCACAGGGATGCAAGTTGGTGCTCAAGAGCAAAGGCCGGCCAATAAAGTATTAGAAGCTAAAGATGCACTCAAAAGGCCCTTTTCAGGACTCTGAATTAAATAAAAAATGATAAATCTTAAAAAGTAAAATTTAAGTCTGTGTGAACTTGCATTGGAAGTTAATGAACTTAGAAACCTCTTCACCATTCTACACACTGTACAGGTGTAGGTATGGTTATGGTGTAAAAAAAATAATCAAAAATGCGCATACCATAACAATTTATACACTTGGGACATTCAAAAATGAATATGGCATACAATGAGGGATTACAAAAACATATATGTTCCACCAGTTTCACTGTAGAGATGCAGAAGTATGAAATATATAGTTTTCTTCATGCCTATGCAGGACTTTTGAACACCACTGTATCTTCTAGACACAGACCGTAGGACTGGCGGGGGAGCTCTTCAAAGGTGGTAAATACTGAAAGATCTAGAGAAAGAAAGTAATAGACCCTGAAAGACATCTAGAGACTCCATAATAGAAACTCTGAGTTGGGAGCAACACCCTAAAACCAAACTGTACCGTGTCTTGTTATGCCATCAGTCGGTACCAAGTAAAGCAGAGTTAAACTGGAACTGTTTCTGTTATTCTTCCTGCCGCAGCCCGGAGGGCTTAACATCATCAACATCATCAGCAGATGGGGTAAGAACTGTACCACCATTACCATCACTGTCCTCCCTCACCGTCTCACCACCATAGCTGCCCTGAGGTAAAGCTCCACCTGTGGGGAGCTGTACCACACTTTGCTGCCCCCTCCATCACCTTAGCGGCCGGCTGGCAGCACCGGTACCACCTTACCGGACACTACAGGTGGCGTCACGTTCCCCTGTAAATAACCCCTTTTACCCCCACCGTTTACCATCAACATCTGGTATAATTGATCGCCAGGGCACGGCACCGGGGTCTCGACCATCCGTGACTCCCCACACAGTAGCCCCGGTGTCCGAGTCCCTCACCCACCCTAGCTCTGGTTGAATCATATAGTTTGGCACAAAATGTTCCCAACAGGTATAAAATCTCCGGCGCGGTTGTGGCCAACTCACCCCCTTCTCCTCGCAACTGGGCGATAAAAGAAGACGACTAACTGTGCCGCAGCTATCACAGACGATAAATGACCTGCAGTTTCAGCATTCTCAAAATATTGTACAGTCTGAAACATTTTCCTTTCCGTAGCTTGTAGAATCACCTTAGCTACCATACCTTGCGCATCTCTCAGTCGTTTGAGTACTAGGAGTAGATTGCAACAATAGGGTCTTCTCCGGCTCCTCCAGCTCCTGGAACACTATGCTATCCCTCTTCCTAGAAGCTGACTTAATTTTTGAGATCTCTCTTATGCACATACCTCAAAAGTAAGCTTTCATCATCTACCAAACAGTCAAACTGGAAGCTGAATCTCGATTAAACTGGAGATATTCCTGCAACTCCCCAACAAAGTAGCCTTCTTTATCTATTAATTGTAAACAAAAGGGTTAAGCCTTCCATGGAGGTATAGACTGCAGCTCCGGGGTCTCCCGATTTATTAGAATACACATAGGTGAATGATCGGAAACTGTCATACGTATTTAACATCCAGGACCAATTCTTGCATCAAACGATCCCCCAAGGCTAAATCAATATGAGAGAGACGAAAAGGTGGTGGAAAAGCATGAATATTGGTATGTGTTTGTTTGTAGACACCTCCACAAGTCAACCAATGCCGTCTCCCTGAGTAGCATCCCAACCGGCATGCAGTTACCTCCTGGTCTCAGGGGTTCATGTCTCCTTATTATCCCAGTGCAAGTCTTGGATAGTACTAAAATCTCCCACTATAATATATGGGACATGTGGGAAATCTTTCAAAAGGCCTAGAACTTTATGTATAACCCTACTACTATATGTAGGGGGTATATATACAGATATTACCAGCATTAATTTTGTAAAGAGTCTGCAGTACAAGAAGACATATTACCCTTCAGTATCTGTGAACGCTTTAAGACATTCAAATTGGGCGCCTGCATAGATCAGCACACTAATCCCCCGCGAGTATTCGTAATAGGTGGAATGATACCCTGCCTGTACCAATCTTTTTTCTATGATACTAGCAGTCTCAGAGGTGAGATGGGTCTCCTGCAGACAAACTACAGTCGGTCTTTCTTCCAAAATGAATGTAAATATGGCCTGTCACTTCGTAGGAGATTTCAGTCCACTGTCATTCCAACTAAGTAGCTTAATATCACCTGCCATCAGTTTGCCAAGGGTATGGTCTCTGTCTCCATCGTACCTCAGTGTAGAGAAAAGGAGCAACCTTATTCAAAATATAAATCCAGTTAGAGCAATTAACCCATCCCAGCCCACCCCAACCCCATAAACTTAACCATGAACCAAGCAGAAGTATACAATACTTGGGTGATGACATTCCCTCCACGTGGAATAGCGGATGCTTCAATTCCATAGCGCTTCCTGCACTTATATATATATATATATATGCCCCATACTGTAGAGCCAGAAACAAAGAAAGAGGGGAAATCCTAGCAGGGAAGGAGGGCAAGAGAACCCGAGGGAAGAAACAGAAGGGAGGAAAAGAAAAAGAAGAGGATGAAAGGTGGGGGGGGGAGAGAAAGAAGGGGAGCAGCAAAAAGGGAAAAAGGAAAGAGGAAAAGAGAGGACATCATAAGCGACAGGGAACAAACCCCCCCCCCCCGCCCAGTTTCTATCAAGAGCCCATACACCCCACATAGGCACTACATAGCGTCCACCTCCATGGTCAGAAAGAAGGGGGGAAAAGAAAAAAAAAAAAAAACAAACACCCATCCCCCCCATGTTTGTCCTGAGTGTTATCTGTCAGTTATCGCAAAAAAGGAACCGATGAATGCAAAACAAAAGTCCAGAAAACTCAGTCCGCAGTTCAACCTGTATTCTTCCTCTCTCCCTCCCTCCTCAGCTGCCTCCTCATTTGTGTCCAGCCATCTTGTGGCATAGTTCGGATCCTGAAAAAAATAAACTGTATCCCTAGCCAGGACTCGCAGCCTCGCCGGGTACATTATCGAGTAGACAATGCCAATGGCCCTCAGACGCCTATAAACTTGGCTCTCTGCCTTTGAAATTCCAGAGAGTAGTCGGGGAAAAGCAAGATTCTGCAGCCATTAATAGTAAGGTCAGGGTGATCTCTGGCATATTTAAGGATATTGTCCCTATAATGAAGAATCAGCATAGAGAAGTCAGCTTGTCAGGGCCTATTTTGTTCTTTAGCCAGCTTAAACCCCAACCCCCATCAGGTACTCTGACAATACGGACGTTGTAGTGTCGTGATGTTTTCAAAATCATCAGTCCTAGCATGGAGAGCAGTCATATGCTTGTCGGATTCCCCCTGATGTTTAACATACCCTGACAGTTTATCTTCCACTGTGCTGATCCGTTTCTCCAGCTCTCCTGTTGTCTCCTTAACACCATGCAAATCCTGGCGTACAGTCAGTATAGTTTCTTGTAAATAGCCCAGATGTGTCAGTACACTAGAAATGGAGGTCCCACATTGTACCACAGCTAGGAGCACGTCTTTAATAGTGGGTTCTTCTGGGATTTGCAGTTGCAGTGTCTCTAGCTGTTGCCGGTTTTGTGCCATCAAATTCACCCCAACTGCCAGCTCTCTCATGTGTCCCCCAGGCTCCAGCACTCCCGGTCTCTTCCTCCTCTCTCACCCCCGGGTCACTTATCTCAGTCACTGGAGCCTGCTCTTCATACGCAGCGCTTCAAAGTCTCCCCTCTCCACTCTTGTAAACTTCTGCAGCCGTGCCGCTACCTCCTGGTTTCTGGATCCTCCGTCGGTCGCCTCTTCCAGCAGCACGCGCAGTTCGTCCGCGGCGCTATTTTGGATCTCACCCTCCGCCTCACCGGCTGTCTTCCTCTGGCCTCGCTTCACCATTATGGCGCAGTGCGAGTACACCCGGCGTTCTGAGGGCCCTCACCAGTCCCAGGACAGCCAAATTGGAAAGTTGTGCGGTGCTTGTGGGATTGTATCGGATAAAATGTCCTTAGGCTGTGTGGGAGCTCAGCAGTCACACGTCCTCCTCATATGCTGCCAGGCAACGTCCCCCATTGTGTTATATTTTAATACCTAGACGGTAAAGGAGGCTAGGTCAAGGGATTTTAGCCACTCTCACATAAAGGGAAGCCAACTGGTGGGTAAGGAAGGGGGGGGGGGGGGGGGGGGGATATCGGAACGGGGCGTTAGTTAGGATACGGAGAATGTTTAGTTCGGGGCGGTGGGGGGGAAGAGGGGAGGAAGGGAGGGGAGGGGTGGGATAGTTGGGGAGGGGATTGTAAGTGGCAAAGTATGAAAACTCCTTGGGAGTCATATGAGATCTTTGATCCATCATGACTAGACCGGTTAAGATAAGTTGGAATATTAGAGGTCTGGTTGATGGGACTAAAGGTACCGTCACACGCGGCAATTTTGCTAGCAATTTTACAGGCAATTTGCTGGTTGCAGTGAAATCATGGACACATTGTTCTATTTGTACGCGGCAAATCCTGAGAGATATTGCTGATACGTCACAGGTTTTGCATCGCTCAAATTACATCGTTAGGACATAGTTTGCGTGTAAAACCAAGATATGGGTGCGATAAATCTTTGGATTACTGAAACCTGTTGCATATTTGTGTGTGACACCGTGATAACGATGTGGATAAAGATTTCGCCCATTGACCACAATAAACAGGGACCGATCACTGGGTTGTGCAAAAGATCTCTGCTCGCAACATCGCAGGGGCGTCGTGCACGATATCTATACGTGTGACAACTCCCCAGCGATGTCTAACAGATGTCCTCAGCGAGCGGGTGATCCCGAGATCTTTAGAGATCTCCCAGCGATATCTCTGCATGTAATAGTACCCTAAGGGAGGGGCAGTGCTACATCATGCTCTCTTGTATAAACCGTTCATATTGTGTCTGCTGGAGACTCATTTGGTTAAAGAACAGACCGGGGTTTTAGGCTGCTTTCACATTGCGATTTTTCAGGATCCGTGGCTGTCCCATGTAAAACGGAAAGGCACAGATCCAATTTGGCCCCCATGTATCCCTAAGGGCATTGGATCACATCGGATTTGCCCTTAATGGTATCCGATTTGTGTTGGATCTGATTGTGTCCGATTTTTTGCTGTCCCCAAAATCGGAGACTGCTCCGATTTCGGGCACAGCGGAAGCTAACTGCTGTGCACCATCTAATTTCACTTCCGCAATGTATATACATACAGTGCCTACAAGTAGTCTTCAACCCCTGCAGATTTAGCTGGTTGACACATGCGGAATTAACTTAGCATTGTGACATTTGGACTGTAGATCAGCCTGGAAGTGGGAAATGCACTGCAGCCAAAAAGATTGCTGAAATTTTTTTTAATTTTTTTTTTAAAGCGTTAAAAGTTAATTCAGAGGGTCATTTATTATTCAACCCCTCAAACCACCAACATTCTGTTTGGTCCCCCTAAAGTATTAAGAAGTAGTTCAGGCACAAAGAACAATGAGCTTCACATGTGTGGATTAATGATCTCTTTTGCCAGCCTTTTCTGACTATTTAAGACCCTTCCCAAACTTATGAACAGCACTCATACATGGTCAACATGGGAAAGACAAAGGAGCATTCCAAGGCCATCAGAGACAAGATCGTGGAGGGTCACAAGGCTGGCAAGGGGTACAAAACCCTTTCCAAGGAGTTGGGCCTACCTGTCTCCACTGTTGGGAGCATCATCCTACTGTTAGCCTTCCACGGCCTGGACAGCCTTTGAAAGTTTCCTCCCGTGCCGAGGCCAGGCTTGTCCGAAGAGTCAAGGCTAACCCAAGGACAACAAGAAAGGAGCTCCGGGAAGATCACATGGCAGTGGGGACATTGGTTTCAGTCAATACCATAAGTAACGTACTCCACCGCAATGGTCTCCGTTCCAGACGAGCCCATAAGGTACCTTTACTTTCAAAGCGTCATGTCAAGGCTCGTCTACAGTTTGCTCATGATCACTTGGAGGACTCTGAGACAGACTGGTTCAAGGTTCTATGGTCTGATGAGACCAAGATCGAGATCTTTGGTGCCAACCACACACGTGACGTTTGGAGACTGAATGGCACTGCATACGACCCCAAGAATACCATCCCTACAGTCAAGCATGGTGGTGGCAGCATCATGCTGTGGGGCTGTTTCTCAGCCAAGGGGCCTGGCCATCTGGTCCGCATCCATGGGAAGAAAGATAGCACGGCCTACCTGGAGATTTTGGCCAAGAACCTCCGCTCCTCCATCAAGGATCTTAAGATGGGTCGTAATTTCATCTTCCAACAAGACAACGACCCAAAGCACACAGCCAAGAAAACCAAGGCCTGGTTCAAGAGGGAAAAAATCAAGGTGATGGAGTGGCCTAGTCAGTGTCCTGACCTTAACCCAATTGAAAACTTGTGGAAGGAGCTCCAGATTAAAGTCCACATGAGACACCCAAAGAACCTAGATAACTTGGAGAAGATCTGCATGGAGGAGTGGGCCAAGATAACTCCAGAGACCTGTGCCGGCCTGATCAGGTGTTATAAAAGACGATTATTAGCTGTAATTGGAAACAAGGGTTATTCCACAAAAATATTAAACCTAGGGGTTGAATAATAATTGACCCACACTTTTATGTTTAAAATTTATTAAAATTCAACTGAGCAACATAACTTTTTGGTTTGTAAGATTTATGCTTCTGTTAATAAATCCTACTCTCGTTTGCAGTTTGAAGGCTCTAACTTATTTGCATCTTATCAAACCACCTAAATCTGCAGGGGGTTGAAGACTACTTGTAGGCACTGTACATTGCGTAAGTGAAATTAAGTAAAAGCAAGGGTTAAAAATAAAAAATATGCATTCTCACCTTTCCAGCGATCCCCCCCGACGCCTCCATTAAGCTCCCGATGGTTACAGGACCTGGCGTTGCGTGGTAACCCTATCAACTTATTGGGTCACATGACCGGTTACTGCGATAACTGCAGTCATGTGACCGATGACGCTTATCGGGTAACTCCGCCTTGGCAGGTCGTGTAACCATCGGGAGCTTGATGGAGGCGTCGGGGGATCGCTGGAAAGGTGAGAATGCATTTTTAACCCTTGCTTTTACTTAATTTCACTTCCACAATGTATATATACATTGCGGAAGTGAAAGTGTCCCGCTTGCCTCCTGTCAGCTGTTTGTGTCCAGACCTGTGAAAATCATGGCCCCGGACACAGAAATAGCAGCTGGAGGTCACCTCCGATGCTGTTCTTTCCTGTCCATGGGGTCCTGCAAAAAGTAGGATCCCACGGACAGGGTAAAAAAAAAAATTGCAAAGCGAAAGCACCCTTAGTCAGACACTGGATTAGGCATACTTATGCTACATACTCTAATTATGCGAGGGGGTCTTGGTCCTGGTTCACACTTCATTGCCATTTGAAGAGGAGGAAGTGTGGGTAGATAAGGATAGTCAGTATGTTTTCTTGGTATGCTGAGTATATGGGAAATTGATGTGTGTGATTGCAGTGTATTTTCAGCCACCATATTCAGATGCAAAGATGCAGAACATTTTGGAGTTGACTAGACACAGAGTGGATGTACTACTGCTAGTGGTTGGAGATATGGACAATATTCTTCATCAAGTGCGTGATAAAAATAGATGAGAGGCAATGAGGGTGATGGGGATACACCCTTTACAAAACACATCAAAGAGGTTGGTCTTGTGGATTTGTGGAGGATGAGGAATGTGGATATGAGGTGTTATTCGTGTTTCTCCTCCTCTCATGGATCCATGTCAAGAATTGATATGGCCACTGGGAGATAGATTAATGAATTCCTGGATTAGGACAGTGGATTATGTACATAGAGTGGTCTCAGATCATAAGCCGGTACAGGTGGTCATATGCACTAGATTGGGAAGTGGGAGTCACAGGGGGGAGTGGAATACTCACCCTGCCTGGTTGAAATTGCTTGATATAGGTAAGCTCGCGGGGGAGCTAGAGGACGTTTTTCGGGAGAATGATGGGAGTGCGTTTGTGGGTGTAGTGTAGGATACTATGAAGGCCTTTCTGCGGGGTTTGTTTATCAGGGATATATCTAAATGTAAAACGAAGTCTAGAGAAGAGCTTCAGGCGCTGGAGGACTTGAGGGTGGCGGAGAGGGAGGTGATGAGTCGGCCCACCCCAGAGACGCAGAAAAGCCTTAAAAGTGTGCAAGATATAGTAGATTAACTTTATTTGCAAGGTGCTAAGAAGAGACAGGAGGTTCAGAGTGTCTCATTCTATAAGGATGGTAAGAAGGTGGGACATGTTCTGTTGGTAATAACTGCAGCCCAGAGGGACTCTTCACATGTGTATAGTATGTATGATGATAGTGACACCCTGGTATCAGATACGGAAGATATCCTTAACATTTTTAGAAACTTCTATGGGGACTTATATACATCTCAACTGTCAGCCTCCAGGGCTGATATTTACGGGTTTTTAGAAGAAGTGGAGTTTCCAAAGCTTTGTCTGGCGGATAGAGAGTTTGGATTACCCATTCACGGTGGATGAGTTGGAAAAGGCGCTGGCCTCCATAGCAAATGATAAAGCCCCTGGGACAGATGGGTTGCTGACAGAAATCTACAAACAACTCAAAGATGTGATATTCCCTAGACTGAGGGAGGTATTCCTTGGGGCCCTGGGAGAGGGTAGGCTGCCAGAGTCCATGAAAGAAGTGACAATTGTGGTTTTGCCCAAAGAAGATAAAGATGTTAGAAGACCGAAGTCCTATAGGCCCATCTCACTGCTGTCAGTAGATGCTAAGTTGCTAGCAAAAGTTATGGCAAATAGGCTGGTGGGGGTGATCACAGCGGTGATTCATTTGAATCAATCTGGCTTTATGCCTAATAAATCAACAGACATCAATCTGAGGAGATTGTTTTAAAATATACAGCTACCTGTAGACAATGCTGGGTGTAGAGCTGTGGCATCTTGAGACGCCCATAAGGAATTCGACAGTGTGGAGTGGGACTATCTGTGGCTGGTTCTCGAACGGATGGGCTTTGGACCAGTGTTCATCTCATGGGTGCGGTTGCTTTATTCCTCCCCTTTAGCACGAATACGGGTAAATGGAGAAAGGTCGGATAAATTTGATCTTACTAGGGGAACTCGTCAGGGGTGCCCCCTCTCTCCATTGTTGTTTGCCACTGCAATTGAGCCACTTGCTGCTCATATTCGGGGAAAATGTGTCAGTAAAAAGGTTTAAATTTGGCTCAGTGGAGAAGATTGCGCTCTATGCAGATAATGTCTCTTCTTGCAGGATCCCAGGGAGTCCTTGAATCACTTGTATCAGGCGGTGATGGTAGTGGAGAGATTTGGGAGAATGTCGGGGCTAAATATTAATTGGGGCAAGTCCCACCTTTTGATGGTAGATAGAGATGGGCTTGGTAAACTGGAGGAGTGTGGTTCTACTAGACTAAAACTGGTAGATCAATTTATATATCTAGGTATACAGGTTACTGTACCATTTACTGAGTACATGAGACTGAATGTGCTCCTGTTGATGGCTAAACTGAGGGACAAGGCTCAAACCTGGTGTAAACTGCGTCTCTCGGTGGTGGGCAGGACGAATCTGTCTAAAATGGTGCTTATGCCTTAACGTTTGTATGTTTTGCATAACTCACCGATGTGGCTCCCTTAGGGGCAGTTCCAGAGGCTTAGCTCTCTTCCGTGACTTGGGCTGGGGAGGGGGGGGGGGGGGGGGAACGTCAGCCAAGAATAAAATTGGAACTTCTGCAGAGACCTAAGGAGGAGGCTGGGGGGCTTGCTCTGCCAAATCCTTGGATCTATATTCTGGCGTCCCAGTCTCAACACATTAGACGATGGATACCACGGGCTGGGCAGAACTCAGTGCAGGCTCTGGTAGAGCAAGTGGTGCAAAGAGTTGCTTTGGTACAGGGCTTGGAAGCTGGTGTTTTTGATAGAATGGGTAGGAAATTTCCCACAATGTATCTGGTGCATAGGGTATGGACTAGAATTTAAAAAAATTAGAGCGGTGAGTGGACAGAGAATTTATACTCCCATCTGGGGGGATGACAATTTAGTTGAATTTAGTAAACTGGGAGAACAGAAAGTACAGAAGGGCTTATGCTATATGTCACAGTTGATAATAAATAAAAATTTGAGGACATTTGAGTCTTTAAAGGAAGGATTTCGGATACTGGGGGCAGATCGGTACTGGTATATCAGAGTCCAACACGTGTTTGGACAACAAAGACGTGTGGGTAGCCTTGAGGTGCAAAAGGATATTGTTCTGGATTAGATTTGTGGAGAAGGAAACACAAGAGGCGTCATATCAACTATATACAAAGACCTATTACACCCATTTTTATTGAGAATAGGGATTCATGCCAGACATAAATGGGAAGAAGAGATTGGGGTGCTGGACGATTAAATTTGGGAGACTATCCTGGAGTACATTCCAAAATTATCATTCAGCGAGCTGGGAAGGCTGTCTCAATTATATACTGTACATAAAAGTATATAGATCTCCTGCATTTTTGCATAGGGTGGGTGTGAGAAACACTTCTGAGCACCTGAGATGTCTGAATGAGGACGCAGGTATCTTGCACATGTTGTGGGAGTGCCCAAGCCTGCAGGCATTCTGGATGGTGGTGCTTAGTTTGATTGAAGGAAGGTATGAGTATGTAGTGCCCCCAATCCCCTTGGTGTGTGCTTCGCTACGTTGAGGAAACTGCTATAAATAATTCACACAAATTGGTAGTGGCTAGATTATTATAAATAGCTAGAAAGGTGACTGCTAGATGTTGAATAAGGACCGAGCCCCCTTCTAGTAAAAAAGTACATTCAACAAGTGGAGTACACAGGACGTATGGAGGAAAGTATACATCGAAAGAGGTATGCAACAGTGGTATCTGACAAAATTTGGACTGCATGGAAAGAGGATAATACCAGGATTTGACAATGGGTAGATTGTCCTAAAATTATATAGGCCTAAGAGATAGATTTCTAATCTAGTCGTATGATGGACACATTGTGAATCACTACAGAAGCAATAAAATTATGGTAGGATAAATGTTATACTTGCGGCTTAGAAAAAAATAAAAAAGGTTGGGGAGGGGGGAAGGGATAAGGATTTTTTTCTTTCTAATTTCAGTTATGCCTTATGTAATCTTGGGAAATTATCGAATTGCCTCCTTTGTTGACGTGATTTGGTGTAAGATTCTTTGTGGATAAATAAAAATTATTTGATTTAAAAAAAACATTTTTGCAGAACAACATGGGACACAAGCCCTTTTTCTGAGGAAGGGATGAGGTGCAGGAAATACTCCGGGCATGCTCAGCGTCAGATACTGATCTGGCTTGGCCACATCCATACCGGGCCGGATGCCTTAATGAAAACCACGTGTTATCTTGATCCACTGCGCTGCATCTGGACTTTTGATGATTGTCAAAATTGCAGCACAGTGTGGCCGGGGAGGAGCTCAAGACAACGCAGTCGTCAGGATCCTTCGAAAATCTGATGCCACCTGATTACCTGCAGTCTCATTTTAAGTATAGGGGCACATGCCTGATAAGGATTTTTCAGGATTTGGATGGATTGAGATGCCAGATAAAAGAATGCAAGTGTGAAAAAGGCCTAAGAAACACCAACTACGGTATCTTAATTTTTACAATAATTTTCCTGCTTCACAGAATTAGGATGATCATTAATCATGGAAAATAGGTCATCTATTCCTACCTCTACTGTCACTGTACGCCATTGTGGAGTCTTCACATCATGCCCGCAGCCGCAAGTATCTGGGGAAAATCTTAATAACGCCTAACCTGTAAAACAGAGAAGTAGGTTCAGTAGCAAACATTGGTGGATGACGTTAGAAAACAAAACTACATACCGTATATACTCGTGTATAAGCCGACCTGTGTATAAGCCGACCCCCCTACTTTTGCCCCCAAAAACTGGGAAAACTTATTGACTCGCGTATAAGCCGAGGGTGGACTCCAGCACAGGTATACAACCCCCAGCAGTGAGTTATACAGCAGCCTCCCCAGTGGTAGTATACAGCAGCAGCCCCAGTGGTAGTATACAGCAGCCCCAGAGGTATATACAGCCCCAGAGGTATATGCAGCCCCAGAGGTATATGCAGCCCCAGAGGTATATGCAGCCCCATATGCAGCCCCAGAGGTATATGCAGCCCCATATGCAGCCCCAGAGGTATATGCAGCCCCATATGCAGCCCCAGAGGTATATGCAGCCCCATATGCAGCCCCAGAGGTATATGCAGCCCCATATGTATATGCAGCCCCATATGCAGCCCCAGGGGTATATGCAGCCCCAGAGGTATATGCAGCCCCAGAGGTATATGCAGCCCCAGAGGTATATGCAGCCCCAGAGGTATATGCAGCCCCAGAGGTGTATACAGCAGCCCTAGTGGTGTATACAGCAGCCCCAGTGGTAGTATACAGCAGCCCTTAGGTAGTATACAGCAGCCCCAGTGCTGTATACAGCAGCAGCCCCAGGGCTGTATACAGCAGCAGCCCCAGGGCTGTATACAGCAGAAGCCCCAGGGCTGTATACAGCAGAAGCCCCAGGGCTGTATACAGCAGAAGCCCCAGGGCTGTATACAGCAGAAGCCCCAGGGCTGTATACAGCAGAAGCCCCAGGGCTGTATACAGCAGAAGCCCCAGGGCTGTATACAGCAGAAGCCCCAGGGCTGTATACAGCAGAAGCCCCAGGGCTGTATACAGCAGAAGCCCCAGGGCTGTATACAGCAGCAGCCCCAGGGCTGTATACAGCAGCAGCCCCAGGGCTGTATACAGCAGCAGCCCCAGGGCTGTATACAGCCGCAGCCCCAGGGCTGTATACAGCCGCAGCCCCAGGGCTGTATACAGCCGCAGCCCCAGGGCTGTATACAGCCGCAGCCCCAGGGCTGTATACAGCCGCAGCCCCAGGGCTGTATACAGCCGCAGCCCCAGGGCTGTATACAGCCGCAGCCCCAGGGCTGTATACAGCCGCAGCCCCGGAGGTATACAGGCCCCCCCCCATCAAGCTCCAGGGCCCCCCCCCTTGAGGTCTGAAAAATAAAAAACAATCAATACTTCACCTGTCCGACGCCTTCTGCCGCTGTGCGATCCCCAGTTCCAAGTGAGATTTCTTCTGACAGGACCTGTGGTGATGTCAGAGGGGCGTTCCCGGGCACTCGCGGTCATGTGATACATATCACATGACCGCGAACAGCCAATCAGCGCTGGGAACGCCCCGGGAACGCCCCCCCTCTGACGTCACCACAGGTCTTGTCAGTACACATCTCACTGAATGAAGCCCGGGATCGCGTGTCGGCAGCTGCGGACGGCGCGACAGGAGACTGGCAAGTATGATATTCCTTTACAGGACGCCGCTCAAGGGGGGGGCCCTGGAGCTTGATGGGGGGGGCCTGTATACCTCCGGGGCTGCGGCTGTATACATATACTCGCGTATAAGCCGAGGGGGGACTTTTCAGCCCAAATTTTGGGCTGAAAAAGTCGGCTTATACGCGAGTATATACGGTATTTACAAAATGGACGGTGCTGATAATAATAAACAAAAAATATTAATAAAATTGGTTATGTGGCTGCTACATTATTCACCCCGACACCTGCCTGAACATTACTGACTGCACCTAATCTGCCGTGTGATGGCCCCAATGCAATCTGAGCTCAATAGGAAGAATTTCATAAACACTAGAAGCAAATACCCACAAAACAAGATGAGCCAAAAAAATGACAGAGACTGCAATAAAAACGGTGGAGTACATCTGTAACCCAATTTTTGTATCACACATTTTGTTTTCAAATGATTTTTATTGAATTTACTGTGCAAAACACATAGCTCACGAGTGCATTACTGAGCGTATTAATTAAAGAATAGAGTATACAACTCGATAATAGTAATACAATAACATGTACAATTAGAAACATTAATTGCAATGTAAGGAAATAAGAAGATAATATTAGCAATTACAGATAGGACGAATTGTTCATAACAGAATTACTCCGTCAAATATACATTAACAAATGAACTATGTACATATCATGTAACGCGCTATCCTTAGGTAGGGTAGTCGATACAGCCATAAACTTAAGTGACCTAAGATCCAAGTGAGTCTCAAGCAGGGTGGTCTTAATGTATCTGAGCAGTTAGTATACGTTGTCCATGTCTCTGGGAATATGTGGAGAGGGCATAAAGGCATTCCAATAACGCCATTTCTTTTTAGATTTTCTTAAAAGGTTATGCCTAAGTGAGTACCGTATATACTCGTGTATAAGCCGACCCGTGTATAAGCCGACCCCCCTACTTTTGCCCCCAAAACCTGGGAAAACCCACTGACTCGCGTATAAGCCGAGGGTGGACTCCAGCACAGGTATACAACCCCGCAGAGTGAGTTATACAGCAGCCTCCCCAGTGGTAGTATACAGCAGCAGCCCCAGTGGTAGTATACAGCAGCCCCAGAGGTATATACAGCCCCAGAGGTATATGCAGCCCCAGAGGTACTATGCAGCCCATATGCACCCCAGAGGTATATGCAGCCCCATATGCAGCCCCAGAGGTATATGCAGCCCCATATGCAGCCCAGGGTATATGCAGCCCCATATGCAGCCCCAGAGGTATATGCAGCCCCATATGCAGCCCCAGAGGTATATGCAGCCCATATGTGTATGCAGCCCCATATGTATATGCAGCCCCAGTGGGTATATGCAGCCCCAGAGGTATATGCAGCCCCAGAGTATATGCAGCCCCAGAGGTATATGCAGCCCCAGGAGGTATATGCAGCCCCAGAGGTATATGCAGCCCCAGAGGTGTATACAGCAGCCCTAGTGTGTGTATACAGCAGCCCCAGTGTAGTTACAGCAGCCCTTAGGTAGTATACAGCAGCCCCAGTGCTGTATACAGCAGCAGCCCCAGGGCTGTATACAGCAGAAGCCCCAGGGCTGTATACAGCAGACTCCCCAGGCTGTATACAGCAGAAGCCCCAGGGTGTATACAGCAGAAGCCCCCAGGGCTGTATACAGCAGAAGCCCCAGGGCTGTATACAGCAGAAGCCCCAGGGCTGTATACAGCAGCAAGCCCCAGGGTGTAATACAGCAGAGCCCCAGGGCTGTATACAGCAAGAGCCCCAAGGGCTGTATACAGCAGAAGCCCCAGGGCTGTATACAGCAGAAGCCCCAGGGCTGTATACAGCAAGAGCCCCAGGGCTGTATACAGCAGAAGCCCCCAGGCTGTATACAGCAGCAGCCCCAGGGCTGTATACAGCAGCAGCCCCAGGGCTGTATACAGCAGCAGCCCCAGGGCTGTATACAGCAGCACTCCCAGGGCTGTATACAGCCGCAGCCCCAGGGTGTATACAGCCGCAGCCCCAGGTGCTGTATACAGCCGCACCCCAGGGCTGTATACAGCCGCAGCCCCAGGGTGTATACAGCGCAGCCCCAGGGCTGTATACAGCCGCAGCCCCAGGGCTGTATAACACAGCCGCACCCCAGGCTGTATACAGCCGCAGCCCCAGGGCTGTATACAGCCGCAGCCCCAGGGCTGTATACAGCCGCAGCCCCGGAGGTATACAGGCCCCCCCCCATCAAGCTCCAGGGCCCCCCCCTTGAGGTCTGAAAAATAAAAACAATCAATACTTCACCTGTCCGACGCCTTCTGCCGCTGTGCGATCCCAGTTCCAAGTGAGATTTCTTCTGACAGGACCTGTGGTGATGTCAGAGGGGCGTTCCCGGGCACTCGCGGTCATGTGATACATATCACATGACCGCGAACAGCCAATCAGCGCTGGGAACGCCCCGGGAACGCCCCCCCTCTGACGTCACCACAGGTCTTGTCAGTACACATCTCACTGAATGAAGCCCGGGATCGCGTGTCGGCAGCTGCGGACGGCGCGACAGGAGACTGGCAAGTATGATATTCCTTTACAGGACGCCGCTCAAGGGGGGGGCCCTGGAGCTTGATGGGGGGGGGCCTGTATACCTCCGGGGCTGCGGCTGTATACATATACTCGCGTATAAGCGAGGGGGGACTTTTCAGCCCAAATTTTGGGCTGAAAAAGTCGGCTTATACGCGAGTATATACGGCATTTACAAAATGGACGGTGCTGATAATAATAAACAAAAAATATTAATAAAATTGGTTATGTGGCTGCTACATTATTCACCCCGACACCTGCCTGAACATTACTGACTGCACCTAATCTGCCGTGTGATGGCCCCAATGCAATCTGAGCTCAATAGGAAGAATTTCATAAACACTAGAAGCAAATACCCACAAAACAAGATGAGCCAAAAAAATGACAGAGACTGCAATAAAAACGGTGGAGTACATCTGTAACCCAATTTTTGTATCACACATTTTGTTTTCAAATGATTTTTATTGAATTTACTGTGCAAAACACATAGCTCACGAGTGCATTACTGAGCGTATTAATTAAAGAATAGAGTATACAACTCGATAATAGTAATACAATAACATGTACAATTAGAAACATTAATTGCAATGTAAGGAAATAAGAAGATAATATTAGCAATTACAGATAGGACGAATTGTTCATAACAGAATTACTCCGTCAAATATACATTAACAAATGAACTATGTACATATCATGTAACGCGCTATCCTTAGGTAGGGTAGTCGATACAGCCATAAACTTAAGTGACCTAAGATCCAAGTGAGTCTCAAGCAGGGTGGTCTTAATGTATCTGAGCAGTTAGTATACGTTGTCCATGTCTCTGGGAATATGTGGAGAGGGCATAAAGGCATTCCAATAACGCCATTTCTTTTTAGATTTTCTTAAAAGGTTATGCCTAAGTGAGTACCGTATATACTCGTGTATAAGCCGACCCGTGTATAAGCCGACCCCCCTACTTTTGCCCCAAAACCTGGGAAAACCCACTGACTCGCGTATAAGCCGAGGGTGGACCCCAGCACAGGTATACAGCCCCCAGCAGTGTGGTACATACAGCAGCCTCCCCAGCAGTGTGGTACATACAGCAGCCTCCCCAGCAGTGTGGTACATACAGCAGCCTCCCCAGCAGTGTGGTACATACAGCAGCCTCCCCAGCAGTGTGGTACATACAGCAGCCTCCCCAGCAGTGTGGTACATACAGCAGCCTCCCCAGCAGTGTGGTACATACAGCAGCCTCCCCAGCAGTGTGGTACATACAGCAGCCTCCCCAGCAGTGTGGTACATACAGCAGCCTCCCCAGCAGTGTGGTACATACAGCAGCCTCCCCAGCAGTGTGGTACATACAGCAGCCTCCCCAGCAGTGTGGTACATACAGCAGCCTCCCCAGCAGTGTGGTACATACAGCAGCCTCCCCAGCAGTGTGGTACATACAGCAGCCTCCCCAGCAGTGTGGTACATACAGCAGCCTCCCCAGCAGTGTGGTACATACAGCAGCCTCCCCAGCAGTGTGGTACATACAGCAGCCTCCCCAGCAGTGTGGTACATACAGCAGCCTCCCCAGCAGTGTGGTACATACAGCAGCCTCCCCAGCAGTGTGGTACATACAGCAGCCTCCCCAGCAGTGTGGTACATACAGCAGCCTCCCCAGCAGTGTGGTACATACAGCAGCCTCCCCAGCAGTGTGGTACATACAGCAGCCTCCCAGCAGTGTGGTACATACAGCAGCCTCCCCAGCAGTGTGGTACATACAGCAGCCTCCCCAGCAGTGTGGTACATACAGCAGCCTCCCCAGCAGTGTGGTACATACAGCAGCCTCCCCAGCAGTGTGGTACATACAGCAGCCTCCCCAGCAGTGTGGTACATACAGCAGCCTCCCCAGCAGTGTGGTACATACAGCAGCCTCCCCAGCAGTGTGGTACATACAGCAGCCTCCCCAGCAGTGTGGTACATACAGCAGCCTCCCCAGCAGTGTGGTACATACAGCAGCCTCCCCAGCAGTGTGGTACATACAGCAGCCTCCCCAGCAGTGTGGTACATACAGCAGCCTCCCCAGCAGTGTGGTATATACAGCAGCCTCCCCAGCAGTGTGGTATATACAGCAGCCTCCCCAGCAGTGTGGTATATACAGCAGCCTCCCCAGCAGTGTGGTATATACAGCAGCCTCCCCAGCAGTGTGGTATATACAGCAGCCTCCCCAGCAGTGTGGTATATACAGCAGCCTCCCCAGCAGTGTGGTATATACAGCAGCCTCCCCAGCAGTGTGGTATATACAGCAGCCTCCCCAGCAATGTGGTATATACAGCACCCTCCCCAGCAGTGTGGTATATACAGCAGCCTCCCCAGCAGTGTGGTATATACAGCAGCCTCCCCAGCAGTGTGGTATATACAGCACCCTCCCCAGCAGTGTGGTATATACAGGCCCCCCGATACCCCACCCCTGTAGTTTATACAGGCCCCCCGATACCCCCCCGCCCCGTAGTATATACAGGCCCCCCGATTCCCACCCTCCCTGTAGTATATACAGGCCCCCAGCGCTCTATATACAGGCCCCCGGTTGCAGCCACAGACCTGTAAGAGAATCGCTTTCATACTTACCCTCCTCGCTGTCATCGCGCGTCCTCGTCTCCTTCTCGCTTCTACCCGGCGCATCCACAATGACGTCATTGTGGACGCGCCGGGTAGAAGCGGGAAGGAGACCAGAGGAGCGCGGGTAACAGCGAGGAGGGTAAGTATGAAAGCGATTCTCTTACAGGTCTGTGGCTGCAACCGGGGGCCTGTATATAGAGCGCGGGGGGCCTGTATATACTACAGGGAGGGTGGGAATCGGGGGGCCTGTATATACTACAGTGGGGGGGGGACGGGGTGGCCTGTATAAACTACGGGGCGGGGGGGGATCGGGGGGCCTGTATAAACTACTGGGGGAGCGCAATGTAATATGCACGGCTCCCCCTGCCGCTGATGGACAGGGGGATGCCGTGCATATTGCATTGCACTAATGAGCGGCCCCACGTGACCGGCAGCTCATAGTGCAGCCTCCCCCACCTCCTCCAGCCCCCGGACACCGGCCCCCCCCCCCACTCAGCCGTATAGTGACTCGTGTATAAGCCGAGGGGGGCACTTTTCAGCACAATTTTTGTGCTGAAAAACTCGGCTTATACACGAGTATATACGGTAAGCATATTCATAGACATTATGGGATCCTATTTTGTCAATAGTATCCTCAAAGCTCGGAGGAAGAGGGTCTCTCCACTTAGTAGCTATGTTGTTTTTTGCAGTTAATACAATATGAGACACAATTGGTCTATGAAGTTTGGGAATTAGGTCGATTCCAATAAGTATAAGCACTAATTCCTCCGTGAGTTGAACCTGTAGTCCTGTAACATCATTTATTAGAAGGTTTATTTTTTCCCAATATAGTCTGAGGGAAATATATGTGATAAAGAACCAACCTCCGTACAATTTCTCCAACACAATGGGGAATTTTGGCCGTGAATAAGGTGTAGTCTATATGGGGTTAAATACCATCTGGTAAAGATTTTGTAATGGGTTTCAATTAACGAGTAACAGGGAACGGCAGAGTATATGTTGTCAAAAATATGTTGTATTTGGTCCAGACTAATATCTAGGGCAAGTTCCTTCTCCCATGTCACCAAGTTTGTTGTTTTTTGAGTAATAATATCTAAGTTAAAGGATTGGTAAATAGTACTGGTTTTCCAGAACACGTTGCTTTGGAAGTATTTAACCATTTGGACTAAGTTTTGTGGCAGAGAGAATTTAAGATCGAGTCTGAACCAGTTTTTCTAATTTAGTCCACTTGCTAATTTCTGAGGGATCCAAATCAAATTTGTTTCTGATTGCGTGGAATGGGAGGAGTAAATTATTACCGTCTACAATATCAGATATATAACTAATTCCCTTTAATTTCCATGACCCTAGTTCAATTTTGGGGCAATCACTTCAAATACTTCAATGGGTATCCAGGACGGGGGGAAATACCGTATTTTCCGGCGTATAAGACGACTGGGCGTATAAGACGACCCCCAACTTTTCCAGTTAAAATATAGAGTTTGGAATATACTCGCCGTATAAGACTACCCCTCTTCTATGGTATGATCCCCACTGCGACCCCCACACAGCCCTACATACAGTATAATAGACCCACATATAGAATAATGGCCCCTACATCTCTTCACACTGTATTATGACCCCCACACAGCCCTCCATAAAGTATAAAGGGATCCTCATACCCCTTCAAGTATTATCATCCTCCCACAGAACCCTCCATATATTATAATAGCTTCCATATGGTATAATGGTCTCCATATATTATAATGTATCATCCATAGTCACCCATTATAATGCACCATCATAGTGCTCCATATAGCATAATGCACCCCCATAGTCGTCCTCATATAATGCAACCCCATAGGTCTCCATATAGTATAATGCAACCTCCATATAGTATAATGTTCCCCCATACCCCTCTGTATATTAAAATGTACCCCCATAGCCCTCTATATATTATAATTCACACCGTAGTCCTCCATATACGGGTCATTCCATGTCAAGTGAACCAATGATTTTTACCTCTATATTTTTAATTCTTTTGAGATTTTGTTATTTGATAATAGCATGTCAGACAATGCAAAATGTGAAGAGAAAATTTAAAAAAAATTTTTTTTTTTTTACAATGATTTTCAAAGTTCGGAAAAAGTGTGAATTTCGCTGTTGCCTGCCTTTACGTTTCTCCTCATAACTAAGGCTAGGAATAAGATAGAGAGACAAAATAAACACCATTCTACTCAGAACTATACAGGCTTTCATCAGATATGTCACAAGAGGATCTTTGTTAATATTTTACCCATGTGATCGCAAGCGCAAAACTTTAAAACGCATTTCCGAAAAATCAGCGCGCTTTAAATATTTCAAAAACTGCTCATGTGTCTGCTTTGCTCTTAGCCACATCTGTACCAAATTTCAAGTTGGGATCGAGATGGGATCATATTTTAAAATATTTTACTATTAATAGCGTCAATGGGTCATTCCATATCAAGTGATCTAAATATGAATATTCTTTTTTACCTGACGTCTTTAGATTTTTTTAATTTTTTTTCCTTTATGAAGTACTACTTTAGTTAATTACAAATGACCGTATATACTCGTGTATAAGCCGACCCCCCTACTTTTGCCCCCAAAAACTGGGAAAACTTATTGACTCGCGTATAAGCCGAGGGTGGACTCCAGCACAGGTATACAACCCCCAGCAGTGAGGTATACAGCAGCCTCCCCAGTGGTAGTATACAGCAGCCTCCCCAGTGGTAGTATACAGCAGCAGCCCCAGAGGTATATGCAGCCCCATAGGTATATGCAGCCCCAGAGGTATATGCAGCCCCATATGCAGCCCCAGAGGTATATGCAGCCCCATATGCAGCCCCAGAGGTATATGCAGCCCCAGAGGTATATGCAGCCCCATATGCAGCCCCAGAGGTATATGCAGCCCCGGGGCTGTATACAGCAGCCGCAGCCCCGGGGCTGTATACAGCAGCCGCAGCCCCGGGGCTGTATACAGCAGCCGCAGCCCCGGGGCTGTATACAGCAGCCGCAGCCCCGGGGCTGTATACAGCAGCCGCAGCCCCGGGGCTGTATACAGCAGCCGCAGCCCCGGGGCTGTATACAGCAGCCGCAGCCCCGGGGCTGTATACAGCAGCCGCAGCCCCGGGGCTGTATACAGCAGCCGCAGCCCCGGGGCTGTATACAGCAGCCGCAGCCCCGGGGCTGTATACAGCAGCCGCAGCCCCGGGGCTGTATACAGCAGCCGCAGCCCCGGGGCTGTATACAGCAGCCGCAGCCCCGGGGCTGTATACAGCAGCCGCAGCCCCGGGGCTGTATACAGCAGCCGCAGCCCCGGGGCTGTATACAGCAGCCGCAGCCCCGGGGCTGTATACAGCAGCCGCAGCCCCGGGGCTGTATACAGCAGCCGCAGCCCCGGGGCTGTATACAGCAGCCGCAGCCCCGGGGCTGTATACAGCAGCCGCAGCCCCGGGGCTGTATACAGCAGCCGCAGCCCCGGGGCTGTATACAGCAGCCGCAGCCCCGGGGCTGTATACAGCAGCCGCAGCCCCGGGGCTGTATACAGCAGCCGCAGCCCCGGGGCTGTATACAGCAGCCGCAGCCCCGGGGCTGTATACAGCAGCCGCAGCCCCGGGGCTGTATACAGCAGCCGCAGCCCCGGGGCTGTATACAGCAGCCGCAGCCCCGGGGCTGTATACAGCAGCCGCAGCCCCGGGGCTGTATACAGCAGCCGCAGCCCCGGGGCTGTATACAGCAGCCGCAGCCCCGGGGCTGTATACAGCAGCCGCAGCCCCGGGGCTGTATACAGCAGCCGCAGCCCCGGGGCTGTATACAGCAGCCGCAGCCCCGGGGCTGTATACAGCAGCCGCAGCCCCGGGGCTGTATACAGCAGCCGCAGCCCCGGGGCTGTATACAGCAGCCGCAGCCCCGGGGCTGTATACAGCAGCCGCAGCCCCGGGGCTGTATACAGCAGCCGCAGCCCCGGGGCTGTATACAGCAGCCGCAGCCCCGGGGCTGTATACAGCAGCCGCAGCCCCGGGGCTGTATACAGCAGCCGCAGCCCCGGGGCTGTATACAGCAGCCGCAGCCCCGGGGCTGTATACAGCAGCCGCAGCCCCGGGGCTGTATACAGCAGCCGCAGCCCCGGGGCTGTATACAGCAGCCGCAGCCCCGGGGCTGTATACAGCAGCCGCAGCCCCGGGGCTGTATACAGCAGCCGCAGCCCCGGGGCTGTATACAGCAGCCGCAGCCCCGGGGCTGTATACAGCAGCCGCAGCCCCGGGGCTGTATACAGCAGCCGCAGCCCCGGGGCTGTATACAGCAGCCGCAGCCCCGGGGCTGTATACAGCAGCCGCAGCCCCGGGGCTGTATACAGCAGCCGCAGCCCCGGGGCTGTATACAGCAGCCGCAGCCCCGGGGCTGTATACAGCAGCCGCAGCCCCGGGGCTGTATACAGCAGCCGCAGCCCCGGGGCTGTATACAGCAGCCGCAGCCCCGGGGCTGTATACAGCAGCCGCAGCCCCGGGGCTGTATACAGCAGCCGCAGCCCCGGGGCTGTATACAGCAGCCGCAGCCCCGGGGCTGTATACAGCAGCCGCAGCCCCGGGGCTGTATACAGCAGCGCGCAGCCCCGGAGGTATACAGGCCCCCTATCAAGTTCCAGGGCCCCCCCTTGCGCGCCAGCCTGTAAAGTAAAATCATACTTACCAGTGTCCTGTCGCGCCGTCCGCAGCTGCCGACACGCGATCCCGGGCTTCAATCCGCGGCTTCCGGCTTCCGACTTCCTGTGGTCGCGGGCAATGATGTCATTGCCCGCGACTACAGGAAATGCGGAAGACGCGGAATGAAGCCGGGGATCACGTGTCGGCAGCTGCGGACGGCGCGACAGGACACTGGCAAGTATGATTTTCCTTTACAGGCTGGCGCGCAAGGGGGGGGGGGCCCTGGAACTTGATGGGGGGTTTGTATACCTCCGGGGCTGCTGCGGTATTTTTTATATACTTGCGTATAAGCCGAGGGGGACTTTTCAGCCCAAATTTTGGGCTGAAAAACTCGCCTTATACGCGAGTATATACGGTAAAAGTTTAGAATTGTTTTCTTCATCAGTTAATTTTTTACAGATGTTTAAAGTTTTTAAAAAAAAGTGTGAATTTTGGCCTGGTATGACTTTACATTTTTTTTTATCTTGGGCTAGAAATAAGATAGAGAAACAAAATAAACACCATTCTACTCAGAACTGTCCAGGCTTTCACCAGATATGTCACAAGAGGATCTTTGTTAATTTTAATTTTTTACCCATGCGAACGCAAACGCAACATTTTGAAATGCATTTCCGAAAAAACGTTTTAATAAAAATTTTCCAAAACTGCCCATGTGTCCATTATGCTTTTAGCCACATGCTTTTATTATTAAGGGCCAATACACACAGTGCTATTCTTAGGGATCATCATTCAGAAAAACAGCCCCATTGATTTCTATGGGGTTCACCACATGCAGTGTTTTTGGAAATACTCAAGAGTGAGTAAATCACTGCTTGAACTACTTTTTAATCGCTGCAATAAACGCAGCATTTATCATTTATATAAAAAAGCTGCCATTTTTTTCACTAGCGATTAAAAAAACTAACGCATATGTGGTAAAAGCTTGGTAGAAAAACAAGCTGCCAAAACTGCAGCGTGTATCTGCAGACAGAAAAAACTGCGCGCGCTAGCCCTAAAACTCACTTTATAGTAATACAGTTCTATCTCAAGTGTACTGTAAATCTTTATTTTTATTACCTATCTTCCTTACTTAATATTAACTGTATTTTTCCCACACAGCAATGGCTGCTACTTCTCAAGAAACAGCATTTTATCATAGACACTGTTGCAATCCTTTTGAAAAAATATGAATATGATTGGCGCTGGTGGCTGGCTACTGTACTCTCCAAAGATTGTGAAAATGAAGAAGTAGAATTGACTTTATTGCATCCTTCTGGTCCAGCGCCATCCTTTGTGTATCCAAGAAAGCCAGACATTTTAAAAGTGCACAAAAATCAGATATTAACTCAGGCGGAGCCTAACACCGTGACAGGCCGGACATACTCTTTGACACACAAGGAAATGGCGATTGCTACCGTGTTTCCCCGAAAGTAGGGCGCCCCCGAAAGTAAGGCATGCTTGGGGGGGCGCCCTACCTTCTAATATAAGGCACCCCCCGAATGTAAGGCGTACCTGAGGACTGTGGTGGTCCCCCGCTCTCTGGTGGTCCCCCTTTCTCCGGTGGCCCCCCACTCTCCAGCGGCCCCCCGCTCTAGCTGCCAAACTCCGCCCAGGTGAGGAGCCCTGCGCCAATTACAGCACAGGAACCGTGATCCAATCACAGCCCAGGAACCGCAAGCCAATCCGCGGCCAGCTGACATCGTGCATGGCCTCTGATTGGCTAGCGGTTCCTGGGCTGTGATTGGCTCACGGTTCCTGCGCTGTAATTGGCGCAGGGCTCCTGACCTGGGCGGAGTTTGGCAGCTACAGCAGGAATAAGGAGAGCGGGGGGCCGCCGGAGAGCAGGGGGGACCACCGGAGAACGGAGGGGGCCTCCGGAGAGCGGAGGGGGCCACCGGAGAGCGGAGGCCAGCGGGGAGAGCGGGGGACCACCGGAGAGCGGAGGCCAGCGGGGAGAGCGCGGACACCGGAGACCGGTAAAAAACGGTGTGTGTGTATGGGTATATGTGTGTGTGTATGGTTATGTGTGTGTATGGGTATGTATGGGTGTGTGGGGTGTGTATGGGTGTGTGTGTGGTGTGTGTGGTGTGTGTGGTGTGTGTGGTGTGTGTGGTGTGTGTGGTGTGTGTGTGGTGTGTGTGTGGTGTGTGTGTGGTGTGTGTGTGTGTGTGTATATGGGAGGCTGCAGTGGGATGTAGGGTATATAAGACACCCCCCGAAAGTAAGACATGGCGGACATTTTGGAGCAAAAAAAAATATAAGACAGTGTCTTACTTTCGGGGAAACACGGTAGTAAGCGTTTATGGACAAGATTACATTTCATCCACTAGAAGGGACAAATTGATAAATTGCCACTTTAAAAACATACTATTAATTGTTTGATTAGTTCATAATTTATAGAACGATGATTTAACTACTGTACTATTCTTATTAACACTTCATAAATCACATGTTTAGTAATAGAATAGAAAACAAATTTATATGTATAAATAGGGGTTAACATTTTTGGTTCTTTTAATCTTGTTTAATCAAACTTGAGGATATGATCACCTTTCTTCTTTTGGTTTGTTCAATACATTCAAGTTGAAAATGCTGAGCGTTGTGTTCTGATGATTAAGATGTATTTATCCTGGCACTTATGGGATTTGTTTTTTGTGTTTCTTTTTTGTTGCATATAAATGTTTTATTCAATAAGTTGTGATAACTCATACAACCATAAAATAAAAAATATATAAATTTGACAGGTCCCAAGTTGAATCTCTGCACAAATATAACCAAGAACACAATCAGTCATTTTTTCACAATTGCCCGTCAATAGTTTGAATTTGATATAAAGAAACATAGTCTTGTAACATCTCAAATGAAAGCGGTTACCGTTCTGAGTAAAATGATGCCTCTCCCACTTCATTATCTTATTTCTAGCCTGAGATAAAAAAAAATGTAAATTCATACCAGGCCAAAATTCACCCTTTTTTAAACTTTAAAAACTGATAAAGAAAAAAATTCAAAACTTTTTTTTTTTGTAATTAACTTAAGTTGTTCTTCATATAGAAAAATTTTTTAAAAAATCTGAGGACGTCAGGGAAAAAAATATTCATTTTTGGATCACTTGACATGGAATGACCCATATTATAATGCACTCCTCATAGTCCTCTATATAGTATAATGCTCCCCCATACTCCTCCATATTCTATAAACACAGAGAGAGTAATGTAAAAGTGCTGGGGTGGGTGGAAAGTGTACGTGACATGGAGAGGGGGACATGCCAACGTCTTGGGGAAGAGTGGCTGTGCCAGCGTAGTAAGGAAAGTGGTAGGTGACATGGCTGGGGTGGACATGCCAGCATTGTGGTGAGGGGCATAGGTGACATGGAGAGAGGTGGACGTTCCAGCGTCATGGTAAGGGGGGTAGGTGACATGGAGAGAGGGTCGTGTCAATGGTGGTGGGGTACATGGGATGAACTTTCCTGTCAATATCACCCAGAGGAAATAATAACAGAGCAACTAACTACAGGAGAATCTCATTTCAACTATTTCCAGGAGCTCTGCCAGCTGTCAATGAATGGAAACCTGCACTGGCCTGGGGAGTATCACAGCAGAAGGTGTGTAACAATGTGTCAGTCTGGAGATCACAGAGAGTTGGCCATACTGACACACTGTAACAAACACTCAGCACTCAGTAGTGAAAGGAGACAGTGTGAGCAGAATCTGGGTATTTGTCACAGTTCACAATTGCAGTATAAAGTGTGAGCTGTTCCCTCCATTTTGCAGGTCTGTGCTGCTGCAGGGGGGGGGTTATAACCACCCATTCCTCCTGGTCGCAGTTATCCCTGGAGTGTGATATAGGATCTTCTCCCTCATCTGCTCCTTGTTTTTAATCATCAAAGCTGGGTTGGAAGAAGAGGAACTTTCGGAGGAGGACAATCCCCTCCCCCATACATAACTATGGTGATTGAAAAACTGAGCAGTGACTGACCCCACCATAAACACAAGCACAACCCCCACCCTCCTCTCCTCACATCCAGGAGGGAGGAAACAGTAGTGACGGACGCTGTACCTGCGATCGGGTGTTGTATTTTATGTCCAGCTCCTTCATGCTGAAGGCTGCAAAAGTGTCACTCTGTTCCTGTCTCTCTCCTCCTGGAGAATTAAGGCAGAGAGCGGCCGGCCCCAGTGCACATGTTGTGAACTGCGGGCCCCCTGCAGATGCCGCCCTGTCTTTTTGCCAGTAGGTGGCGCACCCAGCGTATAAGACGACCCCTGACTCTTGAGATTTTCAGGCTTTAAAAAGTCGTCTTATACCCCGGAAAAAACTGTATTTATGCGTTTTGCTTGAATAGTTGAGTAGTAACTTCCAGGATTGAATTATGGTTTTAGTGATTGGATTTTTAGGAAGTGGTCTCTTTTTATCACAGAGATGAGCTATAACCACTAGGCCCATTTTGTTCCTCATGTTTTTGTGTTCTTCAAGTTCTAACCAATTAGGTCGGTCATGTTCCCTCCACCAGTTACGACTATTTTTGATAGCATGATGGTAAGCATATTAATTTGGAAGAGCTAGTCCACCTCTAGTTCTCCCTTTCATAAGTGTAGTCTTGGCAACTCTAGGCTTACCGTCATTCCAGACAAACTTGGAGATCTGCATCTGGAGTTTTTGCAGCCACTTACAAGGAATTTTGAGGGCAATAGATCTAAATAAGTAGAGACGTTTTGGGAGAATACACATCTTATATGCGTTGATTTTCCCTAACAAAGACATTTCAATTTTTTTCACGTGGAGAAGGTCTGTTTGTATCTACTCTATAATTGCCGTAGGCAAAATTGTGTCGGACCCCGAAATCGCCGTGGCTTTGTCACTATATTTTCGGCCATTGCGAGTCGCTGGCCGAAAATAGAACCAGAGGCTCGGCCACAAACTTAGCGATTTACCGCTGAGGTAGCGCGAGCAATGGCCGCAAGGCCATTGCGAGTCGCTACCTCAGCCGCCGCACCTGCCGCAAGTCCCCCTATATTTTCTATGGGGATCCATTGCGAGTCGCTGTGTAGCGCGAGCAATGGCCGCGAGGCCATTGCGAGTCGCTACCTCAGCCGCCGCACCTGCCGCAAGTCCCCCTATACTTTCTATGGGGATTACCGCAACCGCGCCGCAAGTGTAACGGTTATGCGGCGAACGCGGCAGATGCGGTTACACTTGCGGCGCGGTGGCGGTAATTCCCATAGAAAGTATAGGGGGACTTGCGGCAGGTGCGGCAAGTGCGGTTTTGCACTTGCGGCAGGTGCGGCCGCGGCCGACGCAAGTGCAAAACCGCACTTGCCGCAAGTCCCCCTATACTTTGTATGGGGATTACCGCAACTGCGCCGCAAGTGTAACGGTTGCGGCGCGGTTGCGGTAATCCCCATAGAAAGTATAGGGGGACTTGCGGCAAGTGCGGTTTTTTAAATTTAATAATAATAAAAATAATTAAAAAAAACTAAATAATATAAATAATAAACAATAAAATAAAACAATCATAAAAAAAAAATAAAATAAAATATATATAACATTAATATATTAATTACATTAACTAATTAAAATAAAAAAATGAATCTAATACCCCCCCAAAAAGTATTCACACCCCCCAAAAAGTATTGAACACCCCCCAAAAAGTATTGAACACCCCCCAAAAATGTATTCAACCCCCCCCAAAAAGTATTCAACCCCCCCCAAAAAGTATTCAACCCCCCCAAAGTATTGAACACCCCCACAAAGTATTGAACACCCCCCACAAAGTATTGAACACCCCCACAAAGTATTGAACACCCACAAAAAGTATTGAACCCCCCACAAAAAGTATTCAACCCCCCAAAAAAGTATTCAACCCCCCCAAAAAGTATTCACACCCCCCCAAAAAGTCCTCACACCCCCCCCAAAAAGTACTCAGACCAGCTATAACTATTATAAGCAAATTAATGCAAGTTCTAGAATCCCGATGCATTTGCATCTGGCTCACAGCTAGTGGTTTTATAAATTTCTGCGTAATTAATGTCAATGATATTTGAGAGTGGCTTGTATCACACATTTTGCACCTTCTGTGTCAGTTATGAAGTGATCTGAAGTTATATAAATGTATAAAATTTATTAACAGCAGAGTATTTTTAAGAGCATCAAACATTAGTAAGAGCTCAGCAGTCACAAGGTAGAGTAAGAGTCATAGTCCGCATTCTAAAATGTGGTTGAGGTTAAGAAAATAAATTGGCATCAATGCTGAAATATTGATAATTTAATAAACACAGAATGGTCAGATTTTGGCAAGACAAAAGTTTTGTCGCCCACAGAAAGTAATGTCATTTTTAAACAAAAAATTAACTTAAAATACAAATATATATTGCATAACATTGGTGAATGAGGTTGTGGTGCTATTAGAGTCATATTTAATATTTTGTGTGACTTCCATGAGCTTGAAGGACCGCATCCATCCAATTCAACAATGATTCATACAATTTATTAATGAAGTCATCAGGAATAGCAAAGAATGCAGTCTTACATGCCTCCCAGAGTTCATCTAGATTCTTTGGTTTTGTCTTCCAAGCTTCCCTTTCATCCTACCCCAACCATGATGTACATGTCTGGTTACTGGGCTGGCCAGTCCTTGAGCACCTTGATCTTTTTTGCCTGGAGGAACTTTGTTGTAGAGATGGATATATGAGATGGAGCACAATCCTGCTGCAGAATTTGACCCATTTTATTTTTTGGAATATAAGAGGTAGTTAATACTTCTTGATATTTTAGGCTATTGATATTGCCTTCCATCTTGCAAATGTTTCGGACACCCCCATACTGAATGTAACCCCAGACCATGATCTTTCCACCACCAAATGTAACTGTTTTTCTGGGTGTATTTTGGATCCATATGGGCTCCAGTAGGTCTGCTGCAGTATTTGCGGCGGCTGTGGTCTAATTCTACTTAAGATTCATCAGAGAAATCCACCTTCTGCCACTTTTCCAGCATCCATGTTTAGCAGACTGTGGGACTTTGCAAATGCCACACAGTTTTTTATTCGGTATTTTTAGTGCTGGCTTCTGGGCACTGATTCGACCATGAAGGCCATTTCGAGACAAAATCCTACAAACTGTGAACTTGAGGTGACCAGGCCTGTTGGAGCTCTGCTGCAGTGGAAGAGGGGCTTGCTTTGGATTTTCTGACTAACAAACGTTCCTCCTGAGCAGTTGTCTTGCGGGGTCTGCAGGACCTGGGCTTGTCAAACACATCTCCAGTCTGTTCAAATTATTTTTAATTCTTTTTACTTGACGCTGAGACACATTAAAGGTGCCAGCCACCTCTGCAGTGGATCTGGTCTTCAGCCTCTTGATAATCAAGGCTTTGGTCGCAGGGTGGATTTTTGGCATGTTGTCAGAGGTAAAGTTGCAGTTCAAGTGAAGGTCTGGGGTGCTGGGTTTCTTTTTATACACACCCACTAATTAGCCGATCACTTACTGAGCACAGGTGAGGATGTAAACTAGGATTGAGTGCATTATATGACCAGGCAACAAAACTTTTGTCTTGCCAAAATCTGACCATTCTGTGTTCATTAAATGATCAAAATTTCAGCATTGATGCCAATTTATTTTCTTAACCTAAACCAAATTTCAGAAGGTTTCAGCTTTCAAAAGAGTAATTTATACAACCAATGGTTGAATTTAATGTCAGGTAATAAGCTTTTATTTACATAACATGGATAAGTGACATAACGTCTGTCAGGGAGTGTACACTTTGGGCAGTGGGATAACTACAATAGGTGGAGGAGTTGCAATTGCACCCAAGCCCAGGAGCCTATGGGCCCCCAAACTCCCCTTAGCCTATACAAAAAGACTATTAAAGATTTGCAGAAATTGGATGCCCCAATGGAGCTTTCGCATCAGGGTCCATGAACTTCAGGTTACCCCTCTGACTTTAGTCACTTACCACCTGCTCTTGCAGCACTGCCTCTCTTCCTGACAGGTTGCAGCGGTGACAGTAACTACAGTCTGTGAACTCGGGTGCCCATCAGTGGGTTCAGCGGCTTTGATGATGTACATGCGGAGCATAGTGAGTGGCTGCAGCAGGCACATACTGTAGTCGTGACATCACTGCCATATATTGTGAAGAACCAGGTGGGGAAGGGGGCAACGGTGATAAGGCAGCGCTGGAGCAGCAGGGGGAGAGCAACTATGATATTTTTACTGAAGCGCACAGAATGCCTACGCCTATAATATTGTAAACCTGAAAAAACCCTTGAAGGTTGGCCAAATCCACCGATGTTATTTGGGGACATATGGGAGCCTCCAGACATATATGATGATATTATTATTATTACACTAATATATGATGATATGGTAGAAACGCTCAAAGAGCACATTGTAGGTTATACCAGGAATTTCAGGAAGAAAAGGTGTGCTACAGTCCGCGCTGCCAGAAACATCAAGGAAGACCCAAGACGAAGTTTTGATCCAAGCCTTCTTTATTCTCCTCCTACGCGTTTCAGTGCCTACCTGGCACCTTCATCAGGGATCCCTGATGAAGGTGCCAGGTAGGCACTGAAACGCGTAGGAGGAGAATAAAGAATTCTTGGATCAAAACTTCGTCTTGGGTCTTCCTTGATGTTTCTGGCAGCGCGGACTGTAGCACACCTTTTCTTCCTGAAATTCCTGGTTTAACCCCACGTGTGTGGAGTCGGTGGAGGTCCAGCAGCAGCCATCAGGATGATATCCTACATGCGTACAAGCCAGTTGTGGGTCACACAACTGCAGAAGGTGAGCGAATTACACTTTTCACCGCTGAAACTTAGTGTCTAGTGATAAGGGCACTATTGCGCCTCTTGTCCCCCTCCCCTCTCTCTCTTAATACATTGTAGGTTATGTTAGTTATTGAGTAACCAGGCTAAGTGGCGGCACATTCGCCATCACCCGCCATCCAGGATCCTGGTGCGAACAAATAGTATTTATATTATATTGTAGTAAAAAAATTTGCTATTATTGTTATTTTTTGTAGGGAAAAAAAAATGACCAGGGTTTAGATGTGCTCCGTATATAGAACTATTCTTTATCAGGTCTCTGCACAGCCTGTGCTTCGATACATCCCTTTTCTAACAGGCTTCTCCACCTACAATACCCTTAGAACAACAATGACCATACGGCGCATGCACTGTGGCCTTCTTGGTGCTCCACCATCTGAAGCCAGATACTCACATAGCGCATGCGCTATGACCACTGCGCTTCCCCTCCCACACTGACAACATCCGGTATCGGGAGTTCCGATTGCGGCTCTCGTGACCAAGGCGGCGGATAAACTGACGCCCTCACACAGGTGAATACCCTTATACACTAATGTATATACTATAAAGCATTGCTGCACTCAATTCTATATGCTCCCCTGACGAAGTTACTGCGGTTATGAAACGCGTTGGGCTGACAGGGTTCCTCTGACACAGCTGGTACAATCTACCTGAGGGTAACATTGTTTGACAGGGGGTGATAAAGTTTTCTCACAGGATGACCATTTGTTTACTGGTCCACTGTTCTATAGGACACTTAAGTCTGCTTATGCTTCAGTGGACACTTGGTTTGACCCTACCCCTTAACCTCAGGTTATTTTGTCCTGTATATACTATGGTTATATTGCCTTGTCTGTAGACTTCGATTATTAACATATTCCTGGGGATCGGCACCATTGTCCTTAAACTGACTTATTTGTTGCATATGTACAAATAGACTGTGACATCAGCATATTTGATTATTGTCCCATTGACCCGGAGAAACACTTTGGTTTATACCCGGTATTGTCAACAGATTCCTTGTTATTGTTGTGTCATAAGCTGTAATAACATCCAGTAGTGACCCTGACTCTTCTGGCCAAGTGCCATTTTAAATGTTTTTAATATTTGCATATGTCTTGTGTGTTTTTGATGCAAATAAAATTTGTGAGATATTTACAGTAATTTGGTGATCGCCCTATTTATACATGCCGTCTCTTCCTTAATAACGTCACATTTTCCCGACATGTTGTGGCTGATCCTGTTTTAAAGACTGTGGTGCCCTCGACCCCCCCTCTTTGTTGAACTGTAATTTAAGTTATACATTGTTGGATTCAAGGTCTCTTGGCCTACATTATGCTCTCATATTATGTAGTAAAAACCTGGCAAGATTCTTTTTAGCTTTATTAGTGCCATTTTTAGCACGAGATGTGCCAAATCCTTGAAAGGGAATCTATCAGCAGATTTTTGCTACCTCATCTGAGAGCAGCATGATATAAGCACATAGATCCCGAATCAAACGTAGTGCCCCTTAGATTACTGGGTGCGCAGTTCAAACCCAATCAGAATGTTTAGACTTAAGGCCACTTTACACACACAGATATCTGTGACCAACTTCTGAACAGATCTCTGGTTGCAGTGAACACATTGTTCCATTTGTACACAGTCTGCGTACAGATCACATATGGCAGTGAATGGGTGCGCACGGTCATGTGCAGTCAAGCGCAGCACCGTGCGCTCCCATTATAAAGATAGGGGCTTGCGGTGCTGCGGTCACATTGCGGATGCCCTCCGCAGAACGCTGCGGAGGGCCCGCAAATGTGAAGGCAGCCTTACTGCACAAATGCCACAAAGTATGTCGCCTAAAATATGCAAATCAGCACAGAGACAAGCCTCCAAACTTTTGTAACAAGGATTTGGAGAGGTGTCAACAAGGCCTATGATGAAAGGAACACCATTGCTACTGTAAAGCACGTAGGTGGATCACTGATGATCTGGGGATGTGTGAGCTACAAAAGCACAGAAAACTTGGTCAAAGTTGAAGGAAAGATGAATGCAGCACGTTATCAGCAAATACTGGAGGCAAATTTGCACTAATCAGCCCAGAAGCTGCGCATGGGACGTACTTGGACGTTTCATCATTACAATGATCCAAAACACAAGGCCAAGTCGACTACAGCAGAACAAAAGTGAAGGTTCTGGAGTAGCCATCTCAGTCACCTGAACTCTACAGTTGTGGCCAAAAGTATTGACACCCCTGCAATTCTGTCAGATAATACTCAGTTTCTTCCTGAAAATGATTGCACTCACAAATTCTTTGGTATTATTATCTTCATTTAACTTGTCTTTAATGAAAAAATACAATAGAGAATGAAGCAAAAAGCAAAACATTGATCATTTCACACAAAACTCCAAAAAAATGGGCCAGACAAAAGTATTGGCACCCTCAGCCTAATACTTGGCTCCACAACCTTTAGCCAAAATAACTGATCAACCGCTTCCGGTAACCATCAATTAGTTTCTTACAACGCTCTGCTGGAATTTTAGACCATTCTTCTCTGGCAAACTGCTCCAGGTCCCTGGTATTTGAAGGGTGCCTTCTCCAAACTGCCAATTTTAGATCTCTCCACAGGTGTTCTATGGGATTCAGGTCTGGACTCATTGCTGGCCACCTTAGAAGTCTCCAGTGCTTTCTCTCAAACCATTTTCTAGTGCTTTTTGAAGTGTGTTTTGGGTCATTGTCCTGCTGGAAGACCCATGACCTCTGAGGGAGACCCAGCTTTTTCAGACTGGGCCCTACATTATGCTGGACAATTTCTTGGTAGTCTTCAGACTTCATAATGCCATGCACACGGTCAAGCAGTCCAGTGCCAGAGGCAGCAAAGCAACACCAAAATATCAGGGAACCTCCGCCATGTTTGACTGTAGGGACCGTGTTCTTTTCTTTGAATACCTCTTTTTTTCTCCTGTAAACTCTATGTTGATGCTTTTGCCCAAAAAGCTCTACTTTTGTCTCATCTGACCAGAGAACATTCTTCCAAAACGTTTTAGGCTTTCTCAGGTAAGTTTTGGCAAACTCCAGCCTGGCTTTTTTATGTCTTGGGGTAAGAAGTGGGGTCTTCCTGGGTATCCTACCATACAGTCCCTTTTCATTCAGACGCCGACGGATAGTACGGGTTGACACTGTTGTACCCTCGGACTGCAGGGCAGCTTGAACTTGTTTGGATGTTAGTCGAGGTTCTTTATCCACCACCCGCACAATCTTGCGTTGAAATCTTTCGTCAATTTTTCTTTTCCGTCCACATCTAGGGAGGTTAGCCACAGTGCCATGGGCTTTAAACTTCTTGATGACACTGCGCACGGTAGACACAGGAACATTCAGGTCTTTGGAGATGGACTTGTAGCCTTGAGATTGCTCATGCTTCCTCACAATTTGGTTTTTCAAGTCTTCAGACAGTTCTTTGGTCTTCTTTCTTTTCTCCATGCTCAATGTGGTACACACAAGGACACAGGACAGAGGTTGAGTCAACTTTAATCCATGTCAACTGGCTGCAAGTGTGATTTAGTTATTAAGGTACCTTTACATGCGGCAACTTTTCTAGGAATTTCACTGGCAACTTACTGGTTGCAGTGAAATCATGGAGACATTGTTCCATTTGTACACAGCAACAAGATAGAACAATGTGTCCATGATTTCACTTCAACCAGTAAGTTGCCAGTGAAATTCCTAGAAAAGTTGCTGCGTGTAAAGGTACCCTTAGGTGCCACAGGTAAGTTACAGTTGCAGTTCACTACACAAATTAGAGAAGCAGCACATGATTTTTCTAACAGTGCCAATACTTTTTTTGTCTACCCCCTTTTTTATGTTTGGTGTGGAATTATATCCAATTTGGCTTTAGGACAATTATTTTTGTGTTTTTTCATTGAAGACAAATTAAATGAAGATAATAATACCAAAGAATTTGTGATTGCAATCATTTTCAGGAAGAAACTCAGTATTATCTGACAGAATTGCAGGGGTGTCAATACTTTTGGCCACAACTGTATATACGTATACATATATATGTGTGCTGATTATACAGTAGCACATGAGCACTGCAGTTTGGGCTCACTGATCCGAGTACATAGTTGCCCCCCCCCCCGTGGTCAGTAACACACTGGTCCATTCCTTCCCCTTTGGTCAGTATCTGCCAGTAACACACTGGTCCATTCCTTCCCCTGTGGTCAGTACCGGTCAGTAACACACTAGTCCAGTCCTCTCCTGTGGTTAGTACCTGCCAGTAACACACTGGTCCAGTCTCCCCTGTGGTTAGTACCTGCCAGTAACGCTCAGGTACTGACTACAGGGGAGAAATGGACAAGTCAGTAACACTCTGGTCCATTCCTCCCCTGTGGTCAATACCTGTCAGTAAAACTCTGGTCCATTCCCCTCCTGTGGTCAGTATCTGTCAGTAACACACTGGTCCATTTCTCCCCCTGCAATCAGTACCTGTCAGTAATACACAGGTCCATTCTTCCCTATGATCAGTACCTGTCAGTAACAGACTGGTCCATTCCACTCCTGTGATCAGTCCCTGTCAGTAACACACTGGTCCATTGCACTCCTGTGGTCAGTACCTGTCAGTAACACACTGGTCCATTGCTTCCTCTGTGGTCAGTACCTGTCAATATCACACTGTTTCTTTCCTCCACTGTGGTCAGTATCTTGACGCTATTAATAGTAAAATATTTTAACATATGATCCCATCGAGATCCCAACTTGAAATTTGGTACAGATGTGGCTAGGAGCATAGCAGACATATGGGCAGTTTTTGAAATATTTAAGTTATGACGATTTTTCGGAAATGCGTTTTAAAATTTTGCGTTTGCGATCGCATTGGGTAAAATATTAACAAAGATCCTCTTGTGACATATCTGGTGAAAGCCTGGACAGTTCTGAGCAGAATGGCGTTTATTTTGTTTCTCTATTTTATGTCTAGCCCGAGATATGATAGAAAATGTAAAGCCATACCAGGGCAAAATTCATCAGACTTTTTTAAAACTTTAAAAATCTGTAAAAAATTAACTGATGAAGAAAAAAAAATTCAAAACTTTTTTTTGTAATTACCGTATATACTCGTGTATAAGCCGAGTTTTTCAGCCCAAAAATTGGGCTGAAAAGTCTCCCCCTCGGCTTCTACACGGGTCAATACGGTACTTGGTCACCCCAAATGCTGGCACTCGCCCCCCCTCTGTTGTAAGGGCCCCCCCGCTGCTTAACTTACCATCCCCGGTCTTCTGTGCTCCGTCTTCCATGCTCCCGTCCGGCTGCATCCGGGATCCCCGGCCGTCGCAGTAACGATGACGTCATCGTGCGACGGCCGGGGACCCCGGATGCAGCTGGACGGGAGCATGGAGGACGGAGCACAGACGACTGGCGCAGTGCAGAAGACCGGGGATTGTAAGTTAAGCAGCAGGGGTGCCTTACAACAGAGGGGGGGCGAGTGCCAGCATTTGGGGGCCTGTATACCACTGGGGCTGCTATATACCACTGGGGCTGCTATATACCACTGGGGCTGCTATATACCACTGGGGCTGCTATATACCACTGGGGCTGCTATATACCACTGGGGCTGCTATATACCACACCACTGGGGCTGCTGTATATACTGCTGGGGCCTGTATACCACACTGCTGGGGTCCACCCTCGGCTTATACACGAGTCAATAGGTTTTCCCAGGTTTTGGGGGCAAAAGTAAGGGGGTCGGCTTATACACGAGTATATATGGTAACTAAAGTTGTACTTCATATAGAAAAAAAAAAATCTAAAGACGTCAGGTAAAAAAAAATATTCATTTTTGGATCACTTGACATGGAATGACCCAGTAACACACTGGTCCATTTCTCCCCTGTGGTCAGTACCTGTCAGTAACACACTGGTCCATTCCTTCCCCTGTGGTCAGTACCTGTCAGTAACACACTGGTCCATTCCTTCCCCTGTGGTCAGTACCTGTCAGTAACACTCTGGTCCATTGCTCCCCTGTGGACAGCACCTGTCAGTAACACTCTGGTCCATTGCTCCCCTGTGGACAGCACCTGTCAGTAACACTCTGGTCCATTCTTCCCCTGTAGTCAGTACCTGCCAGTAACACACTGGTCCATTCCTTCCCCTGTGGTCAGTACCTGTCAGTAACACACTGGTCCATTCCTTCGCCTGTGGTCAGTACCTGTCAGTAAAACACTGGTCCATTCCTTCGCCGGTGGTCAGAACCTGTCAGTAACACACTGGTCCATTCCTTCCCCTGTGGTCAGTACCTGTCAGTATCACACTGGTCCATTGCTCCCCTGTGGTCAGTACCTGTCAGTAACACTCTGGTCCATTGCTCCCCTGCGGACAGCACCTGTCAGTAACATTCTGGTCCATTGCTGCCCTGTGGTCAGTACCTGTCATAACACACTGGTCCATTCCTTTCCCGTGTGGTCAGTACCTGTCAGTAACACACTGGTCCATTCCTTCGCCTGTGGTCAGTACCTGTCAGTAACACACTGGTCCATTCCTTCCCCTGTGGTCAGTACCTGTCAGTAACACACTAGTCCATTCCTTCCCCTGTGGTCAGTACCTGTCAGTATCACACTAGTCCACTGCTCCCCTGTGGTCAGTACCTGTCAGTAACACACTGGTCCATTCCTTCCCCTGTGGTCAGTACCTGTCAGTAACACTCTGGTGCATTGCTCCCCTGTGGTCAGTACCTGTCAGTAACACTCTGGTGCATTGCTCCCCTGTGGTCAGCACCTGTCAGAAACACTCTGGTCCATTGCTCCCCTGTGGTCAGTACCTGTCAGTAACACTCTGGTCCATTGCTCCCCTGTGGTCAGCACCTGTCAGTAACACTCTGGTGCATAGCTCCCCTGTGGTCAGTACCTGTCATTAACACTCTGGTGAATAGCTCCCCTGTGGTCAGTACCTGTCAGGTAGCTCCGCTGTCTCCTCAGCACAGTATGGCGGCTCAGCATCACACCACAGCTGTCCCAGAGCGGAGAGGCCTCCCCGCGCGTCTCCCGCCGTACACACCGCTCTCTCCCCCACTCGTCGCTCTGTCTGCCGGCGTCATTCTGCTGAGCTCCTACAGCTTCCCGCCATCATAGAGGAGACAAACCAAGACACGCACGTACGAGCGTCACGACGTACACCGCGTACAACGGAGAGCACACGGGCAATCTGATTGGACAGCTAGAATACAATGGGCGTCCTCATTGGACGGCTGCTATGTTTATGTCCCGCCCTCCCTGTAAATAGGGAAGACACAAAGAGTCCAGTGTGTGCTGATAGATAGTAGATATACCGGGAGTAGCAGACTGCACTGCACAGCACAGGGTGTAATGCAGGCATCTAGGACTGTCAGGATTTCTTTCTACATGTTATCCGTGATCTGCCGCCTCCACTGCCTGCTCCCTTGTAGGGCGGCGTTCACACAGCCGTCTGCTATCACGTTTTATCTCTCAGAATACATCTAGTTTCCTTGCTCCTCAGGGCTGCTTTACACCGTCTCGATATTGCAATGCAACATCGATACAAAGTCACGTGGTGTGGTGGTTACAGTTGATATCATTCGTGCATTGTGTTGTGTAAATGGGCAATGCGACCCGTAAACAACCTAACTATGATATTGCATGAAGATTGTGCAAGCCCTTCAACCGTACGATATTGTATAGGCGATGTGGCAGGATCGTGCTGTGTGACAGCGCAACTACGATTTGGAGCACAACTTCCCCTATTCACTCCAATGTTAAATGCTCGTTCCCTGGGTTGCTCATACCCAGCGCAAAGAAGGGGCGTATACCATCGTAGTTGCGTTACCTGCCGATATCTCCCTGTGTGACAGCTCCTATGCGATCTTGGACAAGTGCCAAAAATGTGCGCGCTCCCATGAAATTGTATGCGATATTGGAACGATATCGTGACATGTATAGCGGCCATTACAGGTGTCCGTTATATAATGGAGTCTGAGACTCTGCAGGTCTCATCATATGTTACCATACCTGCAGCAAATTACAATAGGAAAAAAACTCCCACAGTGAAAGAAATAACCTTGCCATATATTCTTGGGTTTATAATGCACAGCATTACTTGTGCTGTCATCAGTAGGATTATGGCACTGGTGTAATTTGAAGTTCCTGGGCCCTAGTGCAAAAGCTCCAACCCGATTATTGCAAATCTTTAAAGGAAAACTGTCAGGTCAAAAACCTGTATGTAACTGCTATTATTTTCTAATTCCTCCCTCTAATCTCTCTATTTATGTATTTCTATTATTTATATTTCCCTCCTATCTTCTGTAAACTTCAAATAAAGACAATCATCTGTCACTCACAGAGAATGATCCACTTAGTTCTCTGCTGTCCCCTCCCCATGCATGAATATGCAATCACAGCACAGGAGATTAGTGGGGGGCTGTATTATCCTCTCTGCTCTCTGTAAGCAGCATCACAAGAGCTGAACTACAACACAAACTATAACAGCACCGCAGGATATCTGCTTTGGGGCTTGGACACACTCTGCTACTTACATCCGAGTTTGACGGACGAGACTCGGAACAGGCTGGAGCAGTGACCCTGAACGGCTTCTCTGTCTCTGGACGGCGAATGACAGCTGCTTGTGTTTCTGTGCAGCATCGCATTCCCTGTCCACAGAGAGAGGTCGTTCAGGGTCACTGCTCCAGCCTGTTCTGAGTCTCGTCCATCAAACTCGGAGGAGTGTGTCCAAACCCTTACAGAAACAAATGGAGTCCAGATAAGGCAGACCTGCAGGAACTCTCTCCCTCTGTGGTGATATCAACTGAACAGATCTGTAAGTGAAACCTGTTACTGCACTGTTAGCAAAGGGAGGAGACAGCTACTGAGAGGGAGTGCATAATTACATGACAGTTTATACAGCCAGGACTAATCGTCTCTTCTTATAATGGGACAGGACTAATGCGGCAGCTCTCTGCAGGGTCTGACAATGGTGATAACATGGAAACTACAAACGGTACAATAATGATTTTCCATGTTTTTAAAAGGTCTGCCCAGGCACTATTCAAGGGTAATATTAGTATCATACTGAAAATTGACCTGACAGCGTCCCTTTAATAGCATTAGTCTTTTTTTATAAGCCAAAGCAACTTTTGGGGCCCATTAGTCACCAGGGCATCAGTTGTAGTCACGCCCCTGGATTATGGAAATTACAAATTTGCATAGGTGGAGGAGTAGCACTTTAAATCTAAGCCCCCCGCCCCTAGTCCTATACTTCCTCTCTGGCATTTTCATGATTTTTCAGTGTAGCTCCGGATGGCTGTAACTTCTGACTGTTGGGAAGTCAGACATTACGTCACAAGCTACCAATGCACCACTATGAGAGCCAGAATGAGGAGAGAGCAAGGCTACATATGGATGTATTGAGAAGTGACCTTCGGTGAACTCCATGAAACACTGGAGCTGCCGGCAGGGAATTTGGCGGCGATAAAACCAATGTCGCTTGGTTTCGATTTTAGAGCAGTGCTGTAAAATCGAAACCAGGCGACATTGGTTTTATCGCCGCCACATTCCCAAAATACACGCCGCAATAAGGAGGCAATTTGGCGGCGATAATTCAAGCGAGAAATATAGCCACCAAAAATGTCTCCTCTGGTTGTGGCGTGTAAAGGTACCCTAAGACTGACATGAGCAATGCTGGAAAAGGATGAAGACGATGTAAGGGTGATTCTAAAACAGGTCGCGGCTGAGACCCGTGCCTCCAGCCGCCTGCCGCGACCGCGATAGCGCTGGAATAGGAGCGGAGGGAGGACTGGAAGTGACAGAAATCACTACCTGCAGCTGTGCCCGCCCCTTGACTCCTACACAAGTACAAGCCGGCAGGCAGAGCAGGTACCCGCGCCGGCCAACACCACCAGCACACCACCCCCCCCGCTCCTCACCCGGCCAACACCACTAGCACTCCCCCACCCGCTCCTCACCCGGCCAACACTGCCAGCACCCCCCCCCCCCGACTCCTCAACAAAGGGGCCCCGGAGTGCATCTTGCAACGGGGCCCGCGGCCCTGTAGATCTCTGGAAGATAAGGAAAAAAACTGATTCTTACAGGATTCATTTTTTTGCCCATTCCCTTTAATGATTTCAGGTAGAATCTTGTTGCTTCAGGTTTTTTCCTGAAATCATTAAAGTGAATGGGCAAAAAAATGAATCCTGTAAAACTCAGGAAAAAAACACAAGTGTGAAAGGCCCCTAAGGCTGGAGTGGTACTTTAAATGCTGAAGAGAAAAAAAAACATCAGAATTCCAGATATGCCAAATTTCAGTAGTTACCCTTCAAAAAAATGCAATAAAACGCAATGAAAACATCATATCAACCCGAAAATGGTATCAATACAAATGACAGCTCAGCACACAGAACAGCAAGCCCTCATACAGCTACATAAGCGGAAAAATAAAAAAGTAGGTGCAACTGGGGACAGAGCGGTAGATGTGCAGGCGCCTCTGTGGATTGAGTTGTAGATGTGCAGGCACAGCTGGGGACAGTGCAGATGTACAGGCACAGCTGGGAACAGAGTGGTAGATGTACAGGCACAGCTGGGGACAGAGTGGTAGATGTGCAGGCACAGCTGGGGACAGAGTGGTAGATGTGCAGGCACAGCTGGGGACAGTGGTAGATGTGCAGGCACAGCTGGGAACAGTGGTAGATGTGCAGGCACAGCTGGGGACATAGTGGTAGATGTGCAGGCACAGCTGGGGACAGTGGTAGATGTGCAGGCACAGCTGGGAACAGTGGTAGATGTGCAGGCACAGCTGGGAACAGTGGTAGATGTGCAGGCACAGCTGGGGACATAGTGGTAGATGTGAAGGCACAGCTGGGGACTGTGGTAGATGTGCAGGCACAGCTGGGAACAGTGGTAGATGTGCAGGCACAGCTGGGAACAGTGGTAGATGTGCAGGCACAGCTGGGGACACAGTGGTAGATGTGCAGGCACAGCTGGCGACAGTGGTAAATGTGCAGGACAGTTGTGGACAGCACTGTGGCTCACTGCTTAGCTGTAGCCTTGCAGGGTTTAAATCCCACCAATAACAACATCTGCAATGAGTTTCTATGTTCTCCCCATGTTCGTGTGGGTTTCCTCCGGTTTTCTGGTTTCCTAGCACACGCCAAAGACATACTGATCGGGGATCTAGATTATGAGCTGCAATTGGGACAGTGATAATGATGTCTGTAAAGTGTTGTGAAATGGAAAGTGTGGTGCTATATAAGTATGCAAAATATCTCTGCAATTTTCTGGGTGATTTAAAAAGAGGCAGAGTATGATAGGACTAAACTGGGAGAGGCATCCATTAGTTCACTTTGACACTATTAGGGCCCCAGCCTGTAGACTCTCAGGAGTTTGATTTGCATCTATCAAAATATATAAAAACATGTGGTTTGATTTCTGGGTCAGAATATCTAAAAAATGGCAGGTCATGTGGGGTATTCCTAATATTCTGCGATTGATAAGCTCATTCTACCCCCTAACCTATCACTATCTGTCTCTGCACCTTGGTAGCTGATCCCTAACCATCCCTCTCTGAGCTAAACGTTCCCTATAAAGTTTAAGAAAAATTCTTTATAACTTACAAGCAATCTCCATCCAGAGACTGGAAATACAGGCTGCGGGGCTCCATTCTCCGCCCCCCCTTCGCTGGCTTTCAGAACGCGCCGCTGGGCGTCATCAGTCTTTCTGTTATTCCACCTCTTTTTGAAATTCCCGCCTCCTCTGCTGCTATCATGAACCATATCTGCCCAAGTCCATTGTGGGGGCTGATTATGTGGTACAGCCCAGCACAGGCGCATGCGCAGTGCTCATATTGAAGCCAAGCCATACACATGATCAGCCACAATGCACCGGGCAGGATATGACGTTCCGGCCGTTCATGATAGCAGCAGAGGAGGCGGGAATTTCAAAAAGAGGTGGAATAACAGAAAGACTGATGACGCCCAGCGGGGCGTGCTGTAAGTGGTATATGGGGTAAAAAGATAGTGGGGCCATTCGTCATCAATGGAATCCTCAATGTCACTGGATATCTGAAATTGCTACATGATTCAGATATCCAGTGGCATTGAGGATTACATTTATAAAGAATGGCCCCACTATCTTTGTACCCCATATACCACACCATACAATCAATGTTTGTGTTCCAGCAGTCTTGGAGGGATCTATCCACTGTGGGTTAGTGTCAGACCAATAGCGGGGGTTTTGTATGTTAACTTCACCATTCACAAAATGTTTGCCTCATCACTCATCTGAAGGCAATTGTCTATGTTGTGAAGATACGAGATGTGCAGCATCTGAAACAACGGATACTGGAAGCCTGTGCTAGCATTTCTTCTGCGGTGTTGCTATTAGTGTGTCAAGAGTGGGAGAAGAGGGTTGCATTGACAATCCAACACAATGGGCAGCACTTTGAACACACTTTATAAGTGGTCATAAACTTGTAAATGACTCCTGAAAGAATAAAGTTACGTTAAAATCAAGCACACCATTGTTTTTCTTATGAAATTCTCAATAAGTTTGATGTGTCACATACCACTCTTCCCTTTGAAAAAAATAAAAGTTGGAGCCAAAATGGCTGACTTCAAAATGGCCGCCATGGTCAACACTCATCTGAAAAAGTTTTCCCCCTCCCATATACTAATGTGCCACAAACAGGAACCATTACCATTTTATTTAGGTGCATCCATATAAATGGCCCTCCCTGTATATGACACTGTTATGAAAAGCATATCATAGACATCAGATTATTTCATTGACCATATTTAGCCCCTTTGGTTTCAAATAATCTAGTTTATATATCCAATATACTTCACGCTTGATTAGCATTTCTATCCTGTTATTAGTGTTACTGGGAACATAGTCTATGGGATTTAGTTTTAGCAAGTTAGGGTATGTGCGCACTGGGGGTTTTCGGCGGTTTACCTGTGTAAACCGCCGTTTTGCATACATTAGTTTTATTTAAATTTATGTTAATCCAAACCGGCGTTTGGATTAACATTAAAACTAATGTACACCGCCCAAGCCTGTGCACATACCGGCGGTTACCCAGCGTCATCCGTTGCTAACCCGCAGGTTTCCCAGCGGGTTAGCAAAGAATGACCATGTTCTAAAAACCGGCCGGTTCTGCAGCGGCTGCAAGCAGAATCATGTGCTGCTTCCAGCCGCTGCAGAATCGCCGCCGAGAACCCGCTGGGCAGCCGCCGGATACCGCCCGCACATACCCGCCAGGAAGCCGGTGGACGGCGCCGGAGCTTCCTGGCGGGACCCGCCAGCTGCCGCCGACAAACACGCCGGGTAAGTGTGAACTTACCCTTAAAATCTTTATTGTGAGCTTTATCAAAATGGTTTGAAACACCATGTTGAAGGAACCCAATTGTTATATTAGAGCAATGCTTAGTCGCAGATGGAGTGGTTGTACAGTATGTCCTAGATATTGATATTTATATGGGCATTCAATCATACTGTGTATAAATGACATAATTCATCATACAATTTAACCTTTAATTTATAGTGACTATCTCTCCCGTTGAACTGGATGAGTATGTTTTTCTGTTAAGAATAAATATATCGGCAGCATACGCATTTATTTCTATTGCATTTGTACACTCTTTTTGGGTGGATTCTTTCAGGCTTGTTGATATTAGTATAGATGTCAGAACAATTCTTTAAAGAGGACCTGTCAACCCCCCTGCTGCATGGCAATCTAAATGCAGAACTGAATGCAGCATGTCTGCTGCATTCAGGGAAGGGGTCCCCCATGTGTCTGTGTACTGTGTACCCCGAGATATAGGCTTAGAAAAACTTACAGTTAGAAGCCATGGAGGCAGTCCCTGTGGCTTGAGTGAGCTCGATTGACTGGGGGGGCCATTCCCTCCCCCTCTGTGCTGCTTCTGCTGTGCAGGCTCTGCCCTCCTTCTCTCCTGCTCTTTGTCACTCAGAGCAGATGCAAATCATTTGTCCAGATTCCTGCTCTGGTTTCTGAACAAAGCATACACAGCACAGTAGGAGGCGGCACAGACAGGCAGAGGGGGAGGGAATGGCTCCCATCAATCGAGCTCACTCCAGCCACAGGGACTGCCTCCATGGCTTCTAACTAAGTTTTTCTAAGGCTATATCCCAGAGTACACAGCACAAAGACACATGGGGGACCCCTTCCCTGAATGCAGCAGACATGCTGCATTCAGTGCTGCATTTAGATTGCCATGCAGCAGGGGGGTGACAGGTCCTCTTTAATCGACTAGGAGCCACAATGTTTTTGATACAGGGCGTTCTGCGAAAAGTGATGCCCGGATTTTTTGGCAAGATCTCATTTAATACTGGATCACTAAATAAAATATACCAATGGTCAGACAGGATTTTTTTTATGTTTGTATGGTATTTACTAAACGTGGTTATGAAAGTGAAAGCACATTTCTCAATATTGGTGAGTTTATTTTTTTAGGCTGTAATAAAATGTCTTGTGTGATGGCTTTACAATTATTAAAGACATTATTAATTTTTATGCAAGAAATCTCCCCTTGAGTATACCCGATTGCTCTAAGGGTGCCTTCACACTGCGGTCAGGTCCGATCCAGGGCTGTCAGGGGTGAACCTGACAGCCCCGGACCGGATCAGCACACAGAACCGGAGGGCTAATATGCCCTCCGGTCCGGTGTGCAGACTGACGCAGCTGGCGCTGCTGATGATTCGGGACCGCAGCTCACAGGGAGCTAGCTGCGGTCCTGAAATAACAGCGGCGTGCAGCCGCCCGGTTCCCGGATCGGGGAAATCTGGCCCCATAGGCTCCCATGATAAGGGAGCACCGGATTGCCCCGGGAGGAGCCGGGGAATCTGGGAGACGCCAATTTTGGGTAGATTGTTCTCCCCGGACACAAAAACGTTGCAAGCAAAGTTTTTGTGTCCGAGAGAAAAATCCCACTTCTCCCGGATTCTTCTGGAGAGATGGAAGCCGGATGGCAGATCATCATAGGATACTATGGGGACAAAATCCGGTCCGGGGTTGTCACCCCTAACAGCCCCGCATCGGACCTGACCGCAGTGTGAAAGCAGCCCAAGAAATCTCTGTCCGTGGAATAGTGCTTTCTAATTCGTTTAAACGGATTGATTGGTATATTAATCAACTATTTGATGAAATGCCCACTTGAGTAATGTATGTAACTATTTTTATCCACAATTTTGAAATAGGTTTTTTCACATGAATTTCTTCAGGTCTGAATAATGGCCCCTGCCTATCTCCGGGGAGGGAACTCGAGAAATTACCTTTGCTCGAACATGCTGTCCCTGAAAGGGAATGGCACAAAGCTTAGCCTTGGATGTAACATCACCATTCCAGAGTTTCAGCCACAGGGCTCTTCTAGCAGAATTAGAGAGGACTGCGGATTTCGCTGCTACACGTACCGACTCCACCAAAAACATGAAAAACCAATGCAAAAACCGTATAAGTGTCACACAAAAGGCGCTCTGCTGTAAAAATTATAAATAGCCAGTGCCGTGACAAAAAACAGGGCCTTTTGGTTTATACGTTTTTGCAAAAAACATACAGTAAGCTGCCTCACCAACTTCACGGTGGGCCCTGGTAGAGACAGTCCTAACTCTGTCCCTAGATGCTACGTTAGAAACCTGCCTGTGTGTACATACCTCTAGGCAGGGTGCGGGAGAGCACAGGAAAATCTCACCTTGTAAGGCTGTGTGGCAGGCAGCTCTGTGTACAGACTTCATAGGGGAGGGGCAGGTGCCTCCAATTTCTGCTGAACCAGCAGGGGTGAACATGAAGCCAAAGAATATGAGTCTGCACACATTGGAAGCAGCAGTGTGAACTGCGACCAATCCCCACCAAAAACATGAAAAACCAATGCAAAAACCGTATAAGTGTCACACAAAAGACGCTCTGCTGTAAAAATTATAGATAGCCAGTGCCGTGACAAAAAACAGGGCCTGTTTTTTGTCACGGCACTGGCTATTTATAATTTTTACAGCAGAGCGCCTTTTGTGTGACACTTATACGGTTTTTGCATTGGTTTTTCATGTTTTTGGTGGGGATTGGTCACAGTTCACACTGCTGCTTCCAATGTGTGCAGACTCATATTCTTTGGCTTCACGTACCGACTCAGCAGATGCATCAGCAAGAAACCTTGTTGCTTTCTGTAGGAGTGGGAGAGTCAAGGATCTCTTCCATAGAAGTGCCCTGAAAAAGGTGTTCTAACGTACGGAGCAAGCGAAACAATGATCTGGCAACACAGGTGGAAGTGTGGCGCCCCTATGGCTAGGCACGACAGGGAGGTATTACACCTTGTAAGTATTTGTAGTGCCTCTGTAGCTTTGAGTTTGGGTTTAACCTATGGAGTCTAAGTCAGCACCCAACACTAGGCCACCTAAGAATAGGACTGTCATATAGTAGGTCCAAAAGGGAGTGGAGCCTATGTTACAGCGGGAGACTTAAGTGACAGAGTGAGAGAACAGACAGTCAGAGTCAGGGACAGTGCTGGGAAGGCAGTGAGTGAGGACGTGCCCGACAGCCCTCTGACAGGAGAATCACCCATCTCCAGGAGGGTGACCCGGACAGAAGGGGACGAACCAGTACCGGTTGGAGCCGGCTGGTTTAGTCTGGGGATAACACCAGCAACACGGGAGCCGAGGCGGTCAGTGGTCCATCCCTGACCACAAACCGACGAGCCGTGGGACCTTAATCACCGGGTAGCCGTAGGCGCCACAAGACGGTACCTCACTACTCAGGCCCATAATCGGTCCAAGACTACGAGGGTAATGGTCCGGATTCCGGTAGTAGGAGAGAGAGTGCGTTCCTGCTGCTCCCGTCCGTACCGGTCAAGCATAACCCGTGCCTAATCGTACAAGACCAGGGGACTGGCGAGAGACCTCTGCAAAGGTGGTGAAAGACAAACAGGAAGGTAGAATAGAGACCCCAAAAGTTAATAAGGAAGGAACATCTAAAGACTTCATAGGGGTACCCTGAACCGACAACTAGTACCCGTTAAACCAGACTGTACCGTGTTTTCCATAACATCTGCCGAAACCAAGTAAAGTGGAGTTGAAGTTGAGTCGGTGTCTGTCTTCCTTCCTGCCAATGCCCAGAGGGCCTCAGCATCCTTGGAGGGGTAAAAACAACTACTCCCTTCATCCTCCATCACCTCTGCCATGAGAAAAAGCTCCACCTGTGGGGAGCTGTACCACACTGAGCTGCACCCATCATCACCTCAGCGGCCGGCCTGCAGTGTCGGGACTCAAATTACCGGGATCCACAGGTGGGTCACAAACTTTTAAATTCCTTGTAAATATTCCCCCACACCAAACAAACGACAGCCAGGGCACGGAACCAGGAACCCGACCACCCATGAGTCCCCGTCACAGCCATCAAATCCATCCCAGTGTCCTAGTAACCCTCTCCTCAATAAACCCTCGATAATTGCAACTGGGATCTTTATCCTATTTAGGGGCAGAAGCCTTGTCTCCCAAAAGGAGACAGAGAAAGGGAAGGTAAGCCTCCATAATGGGACAGAACCCAAATTGATGAGAAAGGACTTTCATCTGCTATTTACAGTAGGAGGGGGGAAGTCGGGCTCTGCAGATGCAGAGAGGGAAGATCTGTCGCCGTCCATGGTCAGTCACTGTCAATAGTCACACAGAGACACAGACACTGGGTCCTACATGGCATGATCCGACCACGATTAAATAACCGAGATCCCGGCGCTTCAGTTGTGTGTCACTCCTCCCCCAGTTCATCAGAAAGAGAATCCAAAGGAGCGCCTCAACATGCACACAGGTCTGAAGTAAGCAGCATGGCAGTAGCCATGCAGAGGAACGCAATCCGGAAGGGACCACGGAAGCTCATGGTGACGTCACTTCCATTACGCGTAAACTCCCATACTGAGCCAGCATGTAAGGGAGGACGACACTGGGGTGCTGAAGGAGGCCCCCAGCCGCACATACCCGCCAAGCTTTGCCCCCCAAAAGAGGCGCAAGTGGATGTGGGAGGTCCCGAGTCACATGGGATCCATGAAGACCGGATCAGCACATGAAGGAGGAGAGCAAAGCCCCCAACCTCAGCTGCCCGGCTTGGTGAGAATAATTCAGGTGCTCCATAGCACCGGCCACAGCAGCACCATCAGAAACCTCTTCATGCCCCATAGGGGACAGGAAAACACTAGTGATTATAGGAAAGGGAGGGGTATTTAACCTCTTTGTGTTTCCAGTCCCCTATTAGAGAGGGGAGACAACCTCCGATGCTGCCGTCGTGGAAGGTGACTGGAGAAATATATTTTAAATTATGTTTTACTATTTGATGGTGGTTGGGCTAGAAACAGCAATTCAGACTGGTGATGGCTCTCATTTTCTTTTAAACACATTTCTATTATTTCTGATTTCCCAATGTAACTGGGACGAACATATTGGTCTCAGTTATAGAGCAAATAAGGGGTACTCCATGGAGAAGAAAAATATTTGCAGTGTCCCTGTAGTCAAACAATAAAAAGATTAGATGACTAGTACACCTCTATTATCTTTAGCACTCATGTAATTGGCCATGACAGGAGCTGCTCCTCACACATCCTCCCCCCCATTGTCACGGGTGGCACGGATGACAGGGTAGAGACCACGCGCAGACGATCCCAGCGTTTGGCCAATCAGCCATAATGTTTGAGGACGGTCCGTCTTTCAGGGGCTTTTACCTTCTGTGTAGATAGAGAGAAGGTATGACAAGATCTCCCTATCATGGGGAGACGGCTGGGAAGGTCTTGTGCTCGGTCTGGTTTCTACACCATTATTCTGGGCCCCTAGGACCCAGCAGGTTCTTCCCACCTTTATAAGGAGTTTCATTGCCCTCCCTCGGTGCAGGTGATATTTCCTTGGACACTCATTATCCTTGCTCCAGCAGAAGCTGAGGTTGTGGAGGTTGCTGTGCTCTGCTGCAAGATAAGTGTTTTCTTTCCCCATTGTCTGTTTTTCCTTGTGTTTGTCTTTAGTTGTTAGTGGAGGGGTCTAGTGAACCTCTCCATCTGATCCTTAGATAAGGTAGTGCTAGGATCAGAGAGGGACGAGGTTCGTGGTCGGCGACAGTTGAGGAAACTGTATAGGGACGTCAGGGCAGACAGGGTCAGCCCCAGGAAGACTAGGGGTCACCCTCTCCCTCTTGTGCCCATAGCTTTAGGGACTCCTTATTCCCCCCCCCCCGTCGTTGTCCTACGCTGAGTGTCTCTCCCGCTCCCAGCGTGACACCCATCTGGGTCAGTACATCACACATCATTATGCAGTTCTGTGCTGTACAAGCCAGTCTCCTATACTAGCTGCTTCTGTAGTTCAAGAACAGGGACGTGATGTCCCAGAAGCTGCCTGTTGTAGTCTCCTGTATCTGCTTCTTTACGGCGACGAGGGGACTGGCCATACCCCCTGTTCTTGGACTGACTGCAAAGAAGCAGATAACAGGGCACTGCTAATTACAGCCGGCTGGAACATCACACCCGCCTGTTCTTGCAGCTGTCATCAGGAGACTGTTACAGCACAGAGCTACACACTGGTGAGCGACAGAATGTCACAGACGGGAGGGATAAGGAGCAGCTACTGCATAAATGAATTACAAGAGCTCCAAAGATAATAGAAGTGTACTAGGCATCTAATCTTTATAGTGTATGAGTGAAGGTGCAGGGACAGTATATTTTTTCCTGGAGTACCCCCTTAAGCAGCTAGCTTGCAAAAGAGCACATCTGGGTATGCTAGTAGGTGGAAGAGGTTCTGCTATCTCCCTGCACATAGCAATATTGCTCTGCCTTCTCCTGTGCTAATAATTATTAGCACAGGAGAAGGCAGAGCTGTTGGCCGATCCTATCCAGTATTCATTCAGACCATCTCTGCCTTCTATACGTGGCCTTCTGCTGTCTGATTGCTAGCTCCCTGATTCTGCAGCTCCATAGGCTCTGTGCAATCATATGTTGACCTTCCCCATATTTTAAGTCATTTGGCGGTCCACAAGAAAATAGATATTGTTATAAAAAACAGGACTGAGTGGTTTTGTTTTTTAATAAAATAACAAAATACAACAACAATGACATTACAGTGTCATTTTCACAGAGCAACAGATTGGATTGTAGGACAAAACCAAAGATATGAATAGATTTTTCTCAGGAAAAAAAAAATAGATATGATTGTTCGCAATTCTTAAACATTCATATAAACAGAACAATAGTGCACAACATACAATACGCCTGGCTACATAACTGCACAGTAAAAGTTAGCAAATTAGGTCAGTATTGATACTACTAGTGAAACCAATGGTATGGATAGTAGAGGTCGATGATCAGTAACAAACAAAAAAAAAATGCCTGTTTTATAGATATCCGAGACAAATCAGACTTTGAAGCCACGTGCAAATTAGCCTAAAGAACCCTGGTGTTGTTTTGATGCACCTAGTAAACTGACCCTCCAGACTAAATTTGCATACATTATCAAGGCTTCATTTTTAGCTGTGGAACATCAGAATGATATAAGACAAACAGCATTTTTATTATTGTACTAGGACATATACAGATATGCCAATTGTTTGATTAGTACATTTGTCCTGACAGATTCACTATAAGGTGATTTTAGAGAACTACAGATAAAAGAAAATCGTTGATTCCATGAAGAGTCAGTTGCACATCTAAGGCTGGCTTCACACTACGGCTGTGATCCGATCCGTGGCTGTCTGCTTGAGCCAGACAGCCCCGGATCGGATCAGCACACAGGATCGGATCAGCACACAGGACCGGAGGGCTAATTTGCCCTCGGGTCCGGTGTGCAGCCGGACGCAGCTGCCGCAGCTGATAGGGCAGAACCGCGGCTAGCTCCCCGCGGTCCTGAGCTATCAGCAGCTGCAGCTGCGTCCGGCTGCACACCGGACCCGAGGGCAAATTAGCCCTCCAGTTCTGTGTGCTGATCCGGTCCCGGGCTGTCTGGCTCAAGCGAACATCCACGGATTGGATCACAGACGTAGTGTGAAGCCAGCCTAACGTGCAGTTTACGGGAAAAGTTTGAGACCGATTAGCAAGATTTATACATTTGTACGACCCTGTTCACACTTGCATTAAAGGCCTTTCTATCAGGCTGTCCTATATTTATTATGGAAAGAATAGCCAGTCAATATTAAAATTGAAAATAATGGTGATTGGTTATAGCGGTTATGATTCTGTTAGAAAGAAATCGAAGCAATAATGTTAGTGTGGACACAGCCTGAGAGACGACACATCCAGGGCTTATCCAGAGAAGGCAAGTTATCTGTATACATGATAACCTGTTGATTAGTGGGGGGATGACTGCTGGGCAGAATGGAAAAAATTTATCCCTGTTAAAATGGGAGGCAAGGTGCATGCTTGACCGCAGCAATATTCAGTCTATGTGGCTGCTGAGCGCTCTGCCCAGCTATTTCCATTAGCCCCATATAAAATGAATGGAGTCATGTGCAGGCATCTAATAAAACTACGTTTTCATCTATCCTATGGATGGGTGATAATTTGTTTTCACCAGACAACCCCTTTAAATGTCAGCTGCATGGTTACAGGGACTATATCCATAGTGCAGCCTCCAGATGACTTAAAATTATTTACATGTATAATGGGTGGCAGGTAGCAGGGAAAAAAAAATGGAGTTGCGCAAGTCATATAAATGGATACAGTAAAAATACAGCCAAGATGTGCAGAAGTCAAGAGACATTTCTAAAAGGGACATAGGGCAGCAGGGCAGGACAGAGCACAATGATAAAAAAATGGCAGTCTGCAAGAATTCTGAAAATATATAGCACCACAAGTCAGAAACAAGGTAGGAGTCAAAGAAGACTGTCACAATATGACAGTAGCTCAGGACCCTGCATGGCTCAATTTATGACAGTTCGTCATCTTCAGATGTAAATTGGGGCCGTTAAATTATGCTTTACTTTTCAAAGCAAAACCGCCATGTTGGAGTTTATTGATGGGACAAACTATGATGGAGTGGTCATATAGCCACACGCAGATTTCAGGATGATACAATTCTTGTGGTAAACTGGTTACATCAGAGCAAGAATGACACAATGAAGTTTCTGATCCAGCAGAGCGGGTTGGGAGACCATTGCCGGTCCAGCTACCTATTCTCCATGTTCTGCATCTGAATACTCAGTGATGTAAAGCTAGCGAGCAACTCAGTCACCTCATCCACCTAGAAAAGAAAGACACTTGTATTATTTTACCCTACAAGACAGTGGATCTTGGCGTGAATATTACCCAGACTAGTGACGAATACATCAGAATCTTAATACATAGTGCTATAAAACAGCGTCATTTTCACCACAGTGAAAATAGAATTATTCTTACCGTTAATTCGGTTTCTAGGGCCCTTCCACGACAGCATAGGAGGTTGCCTCTCCACGCCCTATTAGGGACAGGAAGCACAAGAGAGGTTAAAAGGACCCTCCCACCTCCCCTTAGCCAGTGTCTTACCAAGAACCATAGCATGACCAAAGCAAGACATAGCATTCCATGAAAACCAAGGAAATAAAGGGAGGGAATTAGGTGCTGTCGTGGAAGGGCCCTAGAAACCGAATTAACGGTAAGAATAATTCTATTTTCTCCAGGCCCCTTCCACGACAGCATAGGAGGAATACCAACGAATACAAACCTAGGGCGGGACCACAGCCTGCAGGACTTTCCTGCCAAAGGCCAAATCCCTGGTAGAACCCAGGTCCAACCGATAATGTTTAGTGAACGTATGCAGGGAGGACCATGTAGCAGCAGTACAGATCTGCTCCGGAGAAGCCCCCGCCTTTTCAGCCCAGGAGACCGAGGTAGCCCTGGTGGAGTGGGCCGTAAATCCAGAAGGAACCGGCAGATGTTGAGACAGGTAGGACTCGGCAATGGCCCGCTTTTATCCAGCCTGCAATGGTGCACTTCGCCACCTTCCTGCCCTTGTGGGGACCAAAGGGCTGGACAAAAAGGTTGTGATCAACCCGCAGGGCGCCGTAACTTCCAGGTAGCAAAGCACGATCCTGCGAACATCCAACGAGTGGAACTCCTCCTCTCTTGGAGAACGAGGAGACTGACAAAAAGAGGGCAGGACAATGGACTGGGAGCGGTGAAAATCCGAGACCACCTTAGGGAGAAAAGAAGGATCCAGCTGAAGGACGATGCAGTCGTCCCGGACCGTCAAATAAGGCTCCCTAATGGACAGAGCCTGGAGTTCTCCCACCCGGCGGGCGGTCGTAATAGCCACCAGAAAGGCTGCCTTATGAGACAGTAGCCGAAGATCACAGGACAACAAAGGTTCGTATGGAGGACGGGACAACCCAGTCAAGACCACATTGAGATCCCAGGCGGGAGTAAGAACCTTAATCCGTGGACGAATCCTCGAGGCGGACACCATGAACCTGCGAATCCAGCGATGGGCGGCCAAATCCGCATCAAAAACAGAGCTCAGAGCGGAAACCTGGACCTTCAACGTGCTAGGCCGAAGTCCAAGGTCCAACCCCGCCTGGAGGAAATCCAAAATCCAAGACACATTAGGATGGAGGGGATCAGGAGGGTGAGAACCACACCAGGAGGAGAATCTCTTCCAGATCTTGTTGTAGATAGCATTGGTGACCGGTTTACGATTCTGTTGCAAGGTCGCCACCACCTTGGCAGACAAGCCCTGAGACTTCAACACACGGGCCTCAGAAGCCAAGCAGCTAAGCTGAGCTTCCGGGGATCTGGATGAAACAGCGGACCCTGCGACAGCAGACTGGGATCTGCTCCCAGAACCACAGGACCGTCGACCCGAAGAGACATAATCAAATTGTACCAGCTCCGTCGTGGCCATAACGGAGCTATCAGGATCGTCGGAACCCCCTCCGTTCTGACCTTCCATAAGGCCTTGGCCAGTAGGGGAATCGGAGGGAAGGCATACGCCAGATGGAAGTCCCAAGGCTGAGAAAAGGCGTCCACCCCCACAGCGTCGTCCCGAGGATCCAGGGAGAAGTATGCTGCGACCTTGCGATTGGCGCTGGAGGCGAAGAGGTTGACATCCGGAACACCCCATCGAGCCACCAGGGAGCAAAACACGGCCTGATCCAGACCCCATTCGCCCGGATGAAGGTCGGTGCGGCTGAGGAAGTCCGCCTGAATGTTCAAAGACCCCTTCAGGTGGGCCGCGGAGAGAGACAGGCACCGTTCCGCCCAGGAAAATATTCGAGAGGACACCGACCCCAGAGCCCTGGACCGAGTCCCTCCTTGATGACGAAGGTGAGCCACCGTGGAGACGTTGTCCGAATATACCATAACGTGGGAACCCTGCAGCAGATCGGCAGCGGCCAGGAGGGCTTCCTCCACAGCCCGCAACTCCCTGTAATTGGACGAACGAGCCCTGATCAACCGAGGCCACAGCCCCTGAAACGGGGTGCGGGCAACTACAGCCCCCCACCCCCTCTGGCTGGCGTCCGTAGTGAGGGTGACAACCGGGAACTGATCCCAGGCCACCCCTTTCCGCAAGTTTCGGCCATCCAGCCACCAGGGAAGGGACGAGGCGGCAAGACCCGACAGACGAACCCTCCTGTTGAGGGACGACGGCAGGCCGTCCCAGCGGGAAAGGACATGGGTTTGAAGCGAGCGGGAGTGAGCCTGAGCCCACATGACCGAGGGGATGCAAGAGGTCATAGACCCCAGTACCGACATCGTCGTCCGCAGTGTGGGAGCGGACATCCGACACAGAGCGAAAACCTTGGTCCGCAGCATCAACCGGTGGTCCTCCGGGAGAAAGGAAGCCTGAGCGTCGGAGTCCAACAGGACCCCGAGAAATCTCTGTCTGGTCGATGCCTGGAGCTGGGATTTCTGAAGATTGGGGATCCAGCCCAAGGATTGCAGTACCCTGAGGGTCTCTGCCACCCTCTCCTGGAGGGCCAACACCGACGGAGCGACAAGAAGAAAGTCGTCCAGATAGGGCACCAGACAAACGCCCCGACCCCTCAGGAAGGCCACTACCTCCGCCATGATCTTCGAGAAGACCCTGGGAGCTGAGGAGATGCCGAAGGGAAGGACATTGAATTGGAAATGGAGAATCTCCCCGTTGCGCACAATCGCAAACCTGAGGAACCGGCGGTGGCGAGGATGAATAGGAACATGGAAGTAAGCATCCCGCAGATCGATGGTGGCCATTTGATGATGATGGCCGACCAAAGGAATCGCTGACCTGACAGACTCCATTTTGAAACGCCGGTAACGGACATGTCGATTTAGGCGTTTCAGGTTGATTATTACCCGAACATCGCCCAATGGTTTTTTTACTAGGAAGAGGCGGGAGTAGTGACCCAATCCTGTGTCCGACCCCGGAACGGGAGAGACCACTTTGGCAAGCAGCATGGCCTGTACCTTGGAGTACAGGACATCCTGCGCCGCCCTGGAAGTCAGTGCCGTGACCTGAAGACCCGAGGGGGGTTCCGACACGAACTCGATGAGGAGACCCCTGGAGATGATGTTCAACACCCACTGGGAAGTGGTGACCTCTCTCCATTGCGGGAGGAAGGCCGCTAGGCGACCCCCACCGGGATCGAGTCATTGTCTATCGGAGGGCTGAGACCTATGGGAGGGGACAAGAATATTCTTCCCTCTCCCCTTCTGGTAACTCCAGCGACCCGTCTTGCCCTTGCCTTTGGGCTGGGAGGTCTGAGGCACCGAGGAACGAAAAGGCCGTTGGCGGACGGGCTTTTGCTCAGGGAGGGCCTTGCGGTCGGTCGCCTTTTCTAGGATCTCCTCCAAGGCAGGACCAAACACCATCCCCCCTTAAACGGGAGGGAGCATAGCTTCAGTTTTGAAGTGGAATCCCCACTCCACAACCTTAACCACAAGGCCCGTCTAGCAGAGTTAGAGAGGACCGACGTCCTGGCTGCTAAACGGACCGAATCCGCAGAAGCATCTGCGAGAAAACAAGCCGCTTTCCGAAGCAACGGAAGAGACTCCAGGAGATCCTCCCTAGTGGTACCCTGAGAAATATGAGCCTCCAGCTGGTCCATCCACTTAAGGAGTGACCTGGACACACATGTGTAGGCAATATTCGCCTGCATAGAGGCCGAGGACGACTCCCAGGAGCGCCTCATAAAGCCCTCAATCTTCCGGTCAAGCTGATCCTTGAGCTGGGATGTGTCTTCAAAGGGAAGCGCAGTCTTTTTAGCCACTTTGGCAACCTGCACGTCTACTTTCGGCACATCCCATTGGATCTCACAAGGTTCCAAGGGAAACCGGCGAGAGAGATCACTTTTGACTCTCCTCTCAGGGAATTCCCATTCCTGGGAGATGAGGTCCAGGAGTGTAGAATGTACTGGAAACCCCGTCTGCTTAGCTGAGCGGAGGCCCGCAAACATGTCATCCTGTACGGATGAGGGTGTAAGAACTTCCTCTAACCCCATAGTATTCCGGACTGCCCCAATAAGATCCCCTAGGTCATCAGAGGGTAACAGGAATCTACGGAGATCCGCCGGAGGAGCCGCAGCGGAGTCCTCTGGGTCCTCAGAGTCGGAGTCAGGGTTAGGGGTCGGGTCCTCCAAGTCTATCAGGGTAGCCTGAAGCTTCCTTCTCTTAGGGGAGGGAGGTCCAGCCACTGAAGACACAGATGAAAGAGAGGCCAGGGAAGCTTGAATCTCCTGCTTGACCATGGCCCTCAAGTCATCCACCAGGCTAGGGTGCTCAGCCCTAACCACTTTATCTGTGCAAGTCTGGCACAGCCTCTTATCCCATCCAGCAGGGAGCTTCTTACTGCAGACAGGGCATTTAAGAGACTTCTTAGGGGCTGGCTTGTCCTGGAAAACACAAACACAGGACCAGGACCATCAGCCACAAAGCCACCCTCGCAGGAAAAGGACCTCCCCCTGTACACCACACTTACTGGGCTCCGCAGATGCGGGAGAAGACATGGTAAAACGGCATACATTAACCTTACCAGTAGTAGACTTCAGGGCAGCCTTTAAGCAGAAAAGGGTGCCCCACCCAGTGGAAATGCGCCCCCAGCCTCCCGCGCTCGGTCCCGGGCAGGCCGCCATAGGAGACGTGCCCGCACGCTGCCCCCAGGACTCCCCGCCGGAATCCGGAAGAGACGCTCTCCCAGCGGGGAGCGCGCGCACCCGACCGGAAGTTCCGCCCTCATCGCGTCACTTCCGGTCACGGGGCAGCGCGCAGTGCGCGGGAAGCAGCCGGCGGGCTGCACAGAGCGAGGCCGCCAGCGGGGGAACGCCATGGCCCGCATCACCCCACCGGGATCCGGAGGGCCAGGCGGCGGGCCCACAGCTCCAGCCATGGGACCAGCAGAGGAGGAACCGAGGCCCGACCAAAGCTGTCCGGCAGCTCCAAGGTAAGCTGTAGGTTGCCGGCCCCCTACAGCCTAGGAAAACCTCTCCATGCCCCATGGGGACAGGAAAGACACTGGCTAAGGGGAGGTGGGAGGGTCCTTTTAACCTCTCTTGTGCTTCCTGTCCCTAATAGGGCGTGGAGAGGCAACCTCCTATGCTGTCGTGGAAGGGGCCTGGAGAAATTGGGGATATTTTTAAATCATACTCTCGGTCATGTAATATTTTCTTGCAATAGTGCATTTTTGTCAAGGCCAGCTGCAAACAGTACTCTTTGTTGATGGGCTGCAGCGGTGTATATAGCACGAGCTGAAGAGTCCCTGTGATTGCCTGCAAACGGTCAAGTACATTGTAATCAAAATGTCACTACTGCAGCCCGTTAACAGAGACCACAGCAATGGCCGAGACAAAGCTGGAAGGTGCAAATCTGGGTAAGGCGAGTAAAACAATGTTCTTATTTTTAACAAGCAAGCGATACGGTGAAAAGGAATATTTTAAGTGGAAAAGCACTTTATAAGCAAATATAACTGCAAGTCCTAACCTGCTCCTTGGTGCTCGTCCTCTGTAGTCTGGAACAGATGTGGTCTAGCTGCTCTGTCTGCTCCTGCTGACCCAGCCTTTCCAGGTATTCTCGTAGCATCTGAATAATCTACAGTATGCAAATAAATAAATTCAAATCAATTATGTGACCATGTTAGTAGATTTCACATGAAGGATATGGATGCGTTCACAGGCCTACCCTGCACCATGCCTATCTGTACATAACCCAGCCCATGCTGTGCATGGAGCGGGTCAGCTCTTGTCTACTCCACAAACCTGCATCTGATGTGTCCTGATGAAGAGGCAGGTGGCCTCAAAATCATTGACCAATAAAGATTGGAGCATACAAGGGCTCGGACACACTCATCCGAGTTTGATGGACGAGACTCTGAACAGGCTGGAGCAGTGACCCTGAACGGGCTCTCTCTCTCTGGACAGGGAATGTGATGCTGCACGCACACACAAGCAGTTGTTATTCTCTGTCCAGAGAGAGAGGCCGTTCAGGGTCACTGCTCCAGCCTGTTCCGAGTCTCATCCGTCAAACTCGGATGTAAGTAGCAGAGTGTGCCCGAGTCCATAGAATGGATTCCTGACTGATCCAGCAGCACAATTAGTACCCTTTTTCCTATCTTTTACTTTAAGATTAATTTAAACCATGAACAGAGTGGAACAGCAAAGCTCCACACGATTTATTAGCCCACTGCCTTTACTATTTTCAAAGTAGCTGATCTGCTACACCAGCAATGTTTTGTGTCTTAAAAACAATCTTTGTAAACCTATCAGTGAAATATGGTAAATTTAACAGAAAGCTATAGTTCACTAGCTCTCACCTGTTTCACCTCAAGCCGCAGGGATTCCAGAGTCTGTGACTTTCCATCTTGCAATATGTTTAGCTTAGACTTGGCTAAATGAAGAGGCGTCCGGCCTGCACGATCTAAAGCATCTACTCTGGCTCCTTCAAATAAAAATCAGAAGAAAAAAAAAAAAATACAACAACTATAAAGTTTTTTTTTTTTTTCTTTACTGAAAAATAAATAAGCTTCTTACCGCTCCTTAGAAGGGTTGTAATTACTGGAACATGACTGGTGCAAGCAGCTAGAAAAAAAAAAAGAATTACAACTCATACAATGTAATATTCCCCAATGTAGGGGAAATGTAGACGATTGTCATAAAACACCTACCCAAGTGTAATGGGGTGTTCCCCAAGCCATCTCTCTGATTTGGATCAGCACCATGGTCCAAGAGCAAATGCACTAGAAGGATTTGAGAAGAATATAACATTCAAAGACTTTGTGACTATTTGTCTTTAAGAAGATTAGGGTCCATGTCGTGGTAATTCACGATTCACAGTGAATAAAATGTTGTGAAGTCATAACCTTATAGTGAATTCTCATCTATGTTTATCATGATGTTTCATGGCTGGCATAAATTGGACATTCTTGGATGGAGACTTGGGTACATTTTGTTTAAACAAAACAAAAAAAAAAAAATGAATAGCAGACGGGTCCACATTGTAAAGCATTATCACATAATCCTTAAAGGGGTTGTCTGGTCTTAAATGATAATTCTGCAGTCACTCTGTGTGCAGAACCCGCACTGTGCGCTGCAAGGATTCACAGTCTCTAAGCCAGGAACTGACCACAGTTATGCAATATGTATGTTCCCAGCCAGAGCCTCTGACTAGTGGGTGCAGCCTTGCTTAATACAAGTGTATGGGGTGGGTATGTCTGACATACACTTATAGTGAGTGATGCTGCGTCCACTAGTTGGGTTCTGGCCAGGAATATGCATACCGCAATGTGGTCCATTCCTGACTTTAAAACCAGAGAAACCTTACAGCACGGACTTGGGAGGATTGCTAAGACTGGAGTCACATCGAGTAACTGCAGAACTATCATTTTAGATTGGACAACCCCTTTAATCAGACAGTAGGCAATAATTATCTGCTCAGCTAATGGTGATGCATAGAAAATCTTTGCGCTGCCGTCTCGTCCTTCACAGATCACCTCGTGAGATTGTTAGTAGAATTAGATGTACATGGACAAACGCAGGAGTTTTCAGCATTTTCCTGACCTGTATTATTGAGATCACTATGTGATTGCAGACTTGTGAATCTTCATAGCTCGCTGTCAGGATTCCCCAGTACTGGCTATCGGTGGTCCGATAGCTCCAAGTATGCAATTTGCATTCATCCGAACAGAGATATCCAACCTCACACTAGTCACTTGTATTGAATGAGGCCTCGCATGTTGAGTAGTCTCGTGATCACATGCATACATAGTGCAATTGCACCAAAGAATACTGACAGTGCATACTGTGCCTGGACAGCCCCTATAAAATAGTTGATTTAAAGAGAATAAAATTTATCTAAGTATACATACAGGTTTGGTTCTTCATAATGCAGATCAGCACAGTGAGACACTGATTAGCATTGTTACTTTGCAATACTGGGATCCTGGGTTCAAATCCGTCCAAGGACGATATCTAGAGTTTGTATGTTCTCCCTGTGTTTGTGTGGGTTTTCCCCCTCACTCCAATGAAAATTTAGATTGTGAGCCCCAATGGAGACAGTGATGATGGAGCTATATAAGCAAAGCATAATATATAATAATAATAATAGTAATAGGTCAGAAAAAGCTAAGAACTCCCTCTCTTTATCTTTAGGGCACCTCAACATTTACTGGTGTTATGGCTAATCTTGACTGCAGATTTTTCCAGAAAACAATCTAGACAAAATAATCTGAATTGGTACATGTGAGCATAACTAGAATTGTAGATTCTTGGACAAAGTGCTGAGGAAGGAGCTCGGGAGGAGGCTCCGAAACGCGTCGGAAAATAAAGGCTGTAGCTGTACCAGACATTCCTGTGTCTGTGTTTCTTTGGTCTCGGAGCAGCAGCGCGGACACCGAAGCACTTTGTCCAAGAATCTACATCACGACCACGGTCACCGTTGAGAGTGCGGTCCCTGCAGCAGCTGCTTGTACGCTATTCTACCAGTTGTGGGTTTCACAACTGCTAAAGGTGAGCAATTCCACATCGATAAGTGAAAGTGTGTTATTGAGATAAGACCCTATATGCGCATTCTTTCTTTCACATAACTAGAATTGGCACACAGGATTCCTGCAAAGAACAATAGGGAAGGGGGGTAGGTTAATTTCTGCCTATCGCTTCCATTTTCAGCTGGTCGGTAGCTCAGAGATGGAGACTAAAAAAAAGGAGGGACAGAATCTGTGTATCTTATTACAGAGCCGTGGGGAGCTTGCTATGCAGCAAGTTGTCTCACAGCCAAATAAAAGGCAGTAACCTGAGAAAATTGCTGTAGTGCAATATTATCCCATCTCTTGGTTCCTTAAGGCTATGTGCACATTGGACGTTTTGTGGGCTGTTTTTTGGCGTTTTCCGTCGGCGTTTTCCGCTGAGTTTTATGTTAATTTATGTTAATCCTAACCACCGGTTGGATTAACATGCTAGTCAATGGATTTTAGAAAACGCTGTGTACATTAGAACGTTTTTTTTTTCTCCTGTCCACTTTCTTCACCGGTTTTCCACCGGTTTTCAAAGATAGAGCAAGTGACTTCTTTTGAGCGTTTTTCCAGCGGATCTAGCTTACAAGTGCACAAAAAACAGTCTTAAAAACGCTAAGAAAAACACCGGGGAAATCGCCGAGAACACGCTGTACAAACGCTAATAAACCGAACACAAAACGTTAGAAAAACGCTAACAAAACGAGGGACACTGCTGAGGTCAGGAATCTCAGTTTCTGCAATTCTCCACCGGTTTTCTGACGGTCTGCAAAGATGCAGAACCGTCCAATGTGCACATGCCCTTAAGGTGAAGCAGTAAACTCTACACTCCCTCAATCTCCAGGTTATTTTTGTAGTTTATATCAACACAGGGCACAAGTTAAAATAAAATAAAAGGCACTGTGTGGAGGACATTTCTTTATGACACCTGTGCACCTTGCTGTCTGTCTTCTATACCATGATTTATGAATTCCAGACAAATAAAGCTATAAAACACACATTCCATACCGATTTTGTCATTTCCATTACAGGATGCAAAGTGCAATGCTGTTCGTCCCTTGTCATCAGCTGCACAAGGATCTGCACCTTCATCTAGTAGGTGCTGGACTGGAAAAAAAAAAAAAAAAAAAAAAAAAATCCCTTTATACTGATTCTTTAATACAATTCATTACAATCTGAGCCATTACAACAAAGAAAAAAAAATATATACCGTATTTTTCGCTTTATAAGACGCACCTGATTATAAGACGCACCCCCAAATTTGGTGAAGCAAAAGAGAAAAAAATTATTTTTAATGTTAAATGGGGTCCGTCTTATAATGTCAGTGTCCGTCTTACAAATCATATGGGGTATATGTCTCTTATAGCCCCCTCTTCCTGGTACATGGTCCTCATCCTGGGATATAGCTCCCCCATACTAGATATGGCCCCCTTATTCTGGTTATGGCTGGCACAGATCCCCCAGGGCTGACATACGTCCCCCGGGGCTCTCACATCCACTAGGGATGGCACATGCCCCCAAGGGCTGGCACATTCCCCCCAGGGCTCTCAAACATCCCCCAGGGCTGGCACATGCCCCCCAGGGCTGGTACACGTCCCCCAGGGCTGGTACACGTCCCCCAGGGCTGGCACATGCCCCAAGGGCTGGCACCTCCACCCCAGAGCTGGCACATGCCACCCCAGGGCAGGCACATGCCACCAGGCAGGCACATGCCACCCCAGGGCAGGCACATGCCACCCAGGGCAGGCACACTTGTCCCCAGGGCAGGCACACTTGTCCCCCAGGGCAGGCACACTTGTCCCCCAGGGCAGGCACACTTGTCCCCCAGGGCAGGCACACTTGTCCCCCAGGGCAGGCACACTTGTCCCCCAGGGCAGGCACACTTGTCCCCAGGGCAGCACTTGTCCCCAGGGCAGGCACACTTGTCCCCCAGGGCAGGCACACTTGTCCCCAGGGCAGGCACACTTGTCCCAGGGCAGCACACTTGTCCCCCAGGGCAGGCACATGGCCCCCCTTGCTGCTGTTCAGAAAATAACAAACATTTTATACTTACCTCTCCAGCGCTTGCCTCAGTCTTCAGTGCCTTTCTCCCTGACTGCAGAAATCTCCCTCCGAGGTCCCGGAGAAGCTGGTCATGTGATCGGGTGCACACTGATGACATCACCGCACTGCAGTCATCAGTGTGCGACCGATCACATGACCGGCTTCTCCGGGACCTCGGAGGGAGATTTCTGCAGTCAGGGAGAAAGGCACTGAAGACTGAGGCAAGCGCTGGAGAGGTAAGTATAAAATGTTTGTTATTTTTTGCACAGCAGCAAGGGGGGCCATGTACCAGGATGGGGGGGACTGCAGGAACATTTAATATGCCCTGCACCCCTGTCCATACCTCGGTGCTAGCTTCAGCACCGAGGTGATGGACAGCGGCAGTGCAGTGAATATTAAATGAGTTAATAAGCGGGGGTCACGTGACCTCCCGCTGCCTCCTACAGCCGCAGCCTGCCCGCCCCAGCCCCCGGACACACTCTAGAGCTGCCCCCACTCTCCCCTGCACCGTATGTTCGCTTTTTAAGACGCACCCCCCACTTTCCCCCAAATTTTGGGGGAACAAAAGTGCGTCTTAAAAAGCGAAAAATACGGTATATAACCTTGATCTGATCAGCCAACATGCGCAGCTAATAGGGGAGGATGAATTGGATATCTACACCTGTTAACCCGTTAGATCGTGCTGTCAAGCTGACAGTGCAACCTAATGTGCCTGCGGAGATCGCAAAATTCCCTGCTGCCATAGACGACCCCATTACTTGATTGTGGGGCACCGATGTGTTGCCATGGTAGCGAGGGGTCAGATGAGGACCCCTGACCCTGGCATGACAGTCACCATTTGCTGAGCGCCAGCATTAACAGAAAGAGATCATTTCTGCAGTGCAGAGACATGCAGTTACATTCTTCTGCACAGCACAAGCAATCGAACACTGCAGTGTTGAGGCGCACTAAGGGGCAAAGTATAATAAAGATTTTTTTTTTAAAAAGCCTTTAAAATAGGAAAAAAACATTTAAATCACCCCATTTTGCACGATTGAAAACAAAGCTAATAAAAAAATATTATGTATATTTGTTATTGCCATGTTCAGAAATGCCCGATCTATCAAAATATAAGATAGAATTAATCTGATCTGTAAACTGTAATTAAAAAAAAAAGTTAAAAACATCAAACTGTTTTTTTGGTCGCCACAACATTGCAATAAAATGAAATAACAGGCGATTGAAATGTCACATCTACCCAGAAATAGTATAATTAGAGACGTAAGCACAAGACGCAAAACATAAGCCGTCACACAGCCCCAAGTCTCGAAAAGTGAGGACGCAAAAGGTCTCAGAAAATGGGGACAAAAGGGCAATTCTTTTTTACATACTTCAGATTTTTTTTACCACTTAGATAACAGTAAAAGTACGGTAACATGTTTGGCATCTATGAACTCATATCGACCCAAGGCATCATACCGTCATGTCAGTTTTACCATTTAGTGAACATAGGATAGTTAAAAAAAATCATTGTGGATTTTCACTGTACTTGGAACTTTTTTCTCATTTTCCAGTACACTATATGGTAAAATAAATTATTTAATTCTAAAGTACAAACTTGTCCCGCAAAAAAAACAAGCCCCCCATATGTCTATACTGACGGAAAAATAAAGATGTTATGGCTCTTGGAAGAAGGGGAGGAAACAACGGAAAATCACCGGGTGATGAAGGGTTTAAAGCATTTTTGTCATTTTTTTTAAACATTATTTATTGACATACAAGGGGACTCATACATCCGCTCCTATGATGGCATAGGTTACACACAGCTCTACTTATGTCGCACAGTGTATTACTTTACTTTGTCAGGGAATGTTGACACATCATTTAGATATTTCAGAGAAAAAGTATAATAGAAACACGTCACCACTTCTGGATTTATCACCCACTCCTGGTTTTGGCTACAAATCCTGAGGTAAAAACTCTCCAAATACTGAACGTGTGCACGTGGCCTTACAAATCCTGAGGTAAAAACTCTCCAAATACTGAACGTGTGCACGTGGCCTTATTATTATTTATTTATATAGCGCCATTAGGTTCCATGGCGCTTTACATGAGGATAAGGGAGACAAGAACAAGTACACTAAATCTAGGCGATCAGGACGTACAGGTACAGGAGGAGCAGGGACCCTGTCCACAAGGGCTCACAGTCTACGAGGGGCGGGTGGGGATACAGTAGGATGGGGGAATGTCAGGTATGGGGCGGTCGCCTGGGTCTCATGGCAGGTTGTAGGTTTGACGGAATAGGTGAGTCTTCAGGTGACACTTGAAGCTTCTCAGGGTAGGCGAGTGTCTGATGTGTTGGGGCAGGGAGTTCCAGAGTAAGGCAGATGCCCGGGTGAAGTCCTGAACTCGGTTGTGTGACGAGGTGATGAGGGGGGAACAGAGGAGGAGTTCTTGGGAGGAGTGGAGGTTGCGTGAAGGTAGGTATCGGGAGACCAGGTCGGAGATGTATGGTGGGGCCAGGTTGTGTATGGCTTTGTACGCCATGGTTAGTGTTTTTAAATTGGGATCTCTTGGAGGCGGGGAGCCAGTGAAGGGCTTGGCAGAGGGGGGAGACAGGGGAGTAGCGGGAGGACAGGTAGATTAGTCGAGCAGCGGAATTGAGGATAGACTGGAGAGGTGTGAGGGAGTTAGCCGGGAGGCCATTGAGAAGAAGGCTGCAGTAGTCAAGGCGGGAGATAAAGAGCATGAATGAGTGTTTTAGTGGAGTCGTGGGTGAGGAAGGAGCGGATCCGCGAGATGTTCTTGAGCTGGAACCGGAGGGATGTGGTGAGGGCTTCGATGTGGGGCTTGAAGGATAGGGAGGAGTCAAGGATTACCCCGAGGCACTTGGCTTGGGGGACTGGGGAGAGGGCGCAGTCGTTGATGCAGATGGATAGGTTGGCCTTAGAAATACTGAGCTAAAAACTCACCAAATACTGAACGTGTGCATGTGGCCGTACAAATACTGACGTAAAAAACTCACCAAATAGTGAACGTGTGCACGAGACCTTACAAATACTGAGGTAAAATCTCACCAAATACTGAACGTGTGCACGTGGCCTTACAGATACTGAGGTAAAATCTCACAAAATACTGAACGCGTGCACATGGACTAAGGGATTGAAAAAAAAAAAATCTATTTTCTTCAGTGATTTAGCACTGCTCCATTACAGCATAATCATGCTCAGTGGCTGGAGCACGGAGGACCCTCCACGGCATCTGATGGAGTTTGACAGCTTGCTGTGTTTGGTCCCTTTTTTTATACTAAATTGTTACTGCTCCACTTGTTCTGCATAAAGGAATATAAACTGCATCAAGATGTCAGAGGAATAAAAGGTCACAAACTCAGGGAGGCAAATGATGGAGGAAGCAGAAGGTGTGCTTTAATGACGTGGGCTATAGATGATGTAAGTAAACAAGTACCTGTGTCTAGATCATTTCCGTTGGCCGCTTCTCGTAACTTGCGGAGAGCTGTCAGGGAGAAGGTTAACAGAATTTATTTTACTGGGTGCTAAAAACACAGACTTCCCTTCACATTGTGTCCCTACATTTATAGAGGAGATGTCACCAGGTGTAAAGTAGCCAGGATAACTCTCATATCTCTGCTGCTCCAAAAAGTCTTATGTTTTGGGTGTTTTTTGTTTGATTTTTAGTTGAAGAGATGCAGGTTTCTTTTTTTTTTTTTTTTTTTTACATTCAGTGCTAATTTTCCTGATTGTAACGGAAGGGGTGCAGCCCACATAAGTCTGTTCTGCATAATAGCTGTGAGCACCACCTGTCCCTTTGGAAAAAAAACATAATAAGCAGCACTAGAACCATGGACAAAAACACTAAATGCTCAGGAGAACAGTGGGTATAAAATAAGAGCAAGTACAGGTCACGTTTCATCTGGTGACAGTTCCCTTAAAAAAAACAAAAAAACAAACACATACTGCCCTAAATGTAGTTTGTTTTTTTTTTCATTTTTACAGCAATTAAATGCTATTTTCTTATAATTGAATACACACCAAAATCTGAAAGTTCAACAGCCTGTCCACCCAAAGTGCAGCACAGCTCTGGTGCTTTACATAGGACCATACTGTGGAGGCCCCCGCACAGCCAAGTGACGGGGAAGGGGGTTCCGGCGGCCCCCGCCCAGCCAAGTGACGGGGAAGGGGGTTCCGGCGGCCCCCGCACAGCCAAGTGATGGGGAAGGGGCTGCGGCGACCCCTGCAAAGCTCACTGAAAGGGCAACCCTGTGAAGGGTAATCTTTAGTTACAGAGCAGTGTGGCCACAGAGCTCATACCCACTGATCACCATGCAAATGGACAAGCCTTTATCTTTGGTGCAGCTGTACAGGCCTCCATTACTTGTTACACCCCCTTCACACACATCCGTGCAAATAACAAGTGTGAGGGGCCATTTTTTACTTATGCATAGTATAACTCATGAGTATGAGCATACATTGAGCTTTAAATGCGTCGGCTCAGGTCACACTGACCATGTAATCTTTTCTGTATTGCACTTTATTGGAAAATAAAAAAAAATCTTCCATGTTGAGCCGGACTCCACTTCATTTTTCTGGTTGCGCCATTTTTTACTCCCATGTGTCATTGTGTGCTGTCCATGTAACACCTGTTCTAGCACACAGGCAGTGTGACTGTGTATTACCAGGCTCCGGCCCTGCTGTCACACTCTCTTCAGGGTTCGCTGTTGCAGTCAGTGCAGTAAATATTCATGGGCTCAATGAGTGGACCCTGGAGCGAGTGTGACAGCAGAATTGCGGCACAATTGTAAGTATAAGGCTGTGTTCACACGCTGCATATTTGTTGTGTTTTTTTTACGCGCTTTTTTTAAGGGGAAAAAAACGTGTAAAAAAAAAAGTGCAAGAGAACAACTTCAATTGCGCTTTTTTAAGCGCGTTTCTTCCAGTGCGTATAATGGGGCCTATGGAAAGAATGCGCGTAAAAAAACTGGAAAGAATTGAGATGTTCATTCTTTTTATGCACACGTTTTTTGCTCCAAAAACCCTGCGGAAAATGATGTGACATCTGAATGGCACAAATTGAATGTCCATTCACTTTGCTGGGAGACGCAGACGCACATGCGTTTTTGGGGCAAACACGTGCGTAAAAAACGTGCCAAATACGCAGCGTGTGAATGAGGCCCAGAACTCTATTTATAAATTAAAAAATACTTGCTCCGGTCTGTGCACACACAAGACTATTCCTATGCAGGAGGTTTTTGGCACCGTCCCATTGACCTGAATAGGTCCGTGCGGTGTTGTCGCCCAAAAACAAAGGTGACTGTGTGGAGCACATGGACAGGCGTCTGCCCCACACTAAAGAGACACGGTCCGTGCAGAATACTGACATGTGACAATGTGCACCGAGTGATGTGTGTCTCCGGCATGTGGCTACTACATGGAGGGCGCACGGACATGAGAGGCCTCACAGCTGTCAGTATAGGGCGGTCAGTGCCAGTATTCCGTCCTGCCTCTCCTGACCGTGTATACAGTGCCCGGCTCCCCGCACACACTGCCCCGAGCCTCGGCTCTGCCCTCTCACCGTAGCTCTCCCTGGCCAGCGGGCACAGCCTGTAGCGATGCTGCCGGTGGGACTTCACCCGGCCCCCGGGACTCTTCCTGGGCTTCTCGGGCTCTTCCCACAGTGCTCTCAGCAGCTCGGGCACGCCTGACGCCAGCTCCCCGGGCAGGGACGGCTTCCCCTGGTCTTCAAGCTCCATTTGCTCCACGGTCTCCTGACAGTCCTCCAGGCCGCAATCACCATGACGACCAGACACCGCAGCCAATCAACACTGAGGAAACGGTGACGTCACACGTTCTACGCACAGGAAAGCTTCCAGTAGAAACAACCAATAGAAAGACGTGACGTCACTCCTGTGCCTTTTAAGTACCCAGGAGCCAGAGAGCGCCATAACTAGGAGGAGACGAGGGAGGAGGAGGAGGAAGAAGGATGGGGAGGAGGAAGAAGATAGAGAAGGGAGGAGGAGGAAGAAAAGAATGGGGAGGAGGAAGAAAAAGAATGGGGAGGAGGAAGATGGACAAGGAAGAGGAGGAGATAGAAGGATGGGGAGGGGGATGAAGGATGAGGAGGGGGAAGAAGGACGAGGAGGAGGGAGGAGGAGGGAGAAGATAGAGGAGGGAGGAGGAGAAAACAAGAATGGGGAGGAGGAAGAAAAAGAATGGGGAGGAGGAAGATGGACATGGAAGAGGAGGAGGAAGAGGAAGATGGACAAGGAAGAGGAGGAGATAGAAGGATGGGGAGGGGGATGAAGGATGAGGAGGGGGAAGAAGGACGAGGAGGAGGAGGAGGGAGGATGGGGAGGAAGAAGATACAGGAGGGAGGAGGAGGAAGAAAAAGAATGGGGAGGAGGAAGATGGACAAGGAAGAGGAGGAGGAAGATGGACAAGGAAGAGAAGGAGGAAGATGGACAAGGAAGAGGAGGAGGAAGATTGACAAGGAAGAGGAGGAGGAAGATGGACAAGGAAGAGGAGGAGGAAGATGGACAAGGAAGAGGAGGAGGAAGAAGGACAAGGAAGAGGAGGAGATAGAAGGATGGGGAGGGGGATGAGGAGGGGGAAGAAGGACGAGGAGGAGGGAGGATGGGGAGGAGGAGGGAGGATGGGGTGGAGGAGAGGGGACGGGGCACAGCGCGCTCAGAAAGAATATGAATAAAAACACATCAATGTTCATACATAACGGCTGTGGGCCCCAAAATGTTACACCACTAAATTAGCATGAAGATTTGTCACGCATCATTACCTAGTGACAAAAAAGGAACAGTTCTTGCACCCAGTATGCATGTACGAGTATGGTAGTATGAAAACACCTAAACAGGATTTGGTCAAAGGAGCAGTTTGTATCTTGGGTCCTTTAACCAGATGCATTGACGTGCCCCAGGGCTGTGGAGTACTCGGAACTGGGACATTGACGCTTACGGGGCAGTCACGGGGCTGAGGCCCAGCTCCATGACCCTGGGGGTAGACTTAAAAGTTCTGGGAGTAGTGGTTTAGGAATAGGTGTTGTGACGCCACCCGTGGTATGAGGCTATTGGTAGCCGCTGCTGGGTCATTCCACTGTAACACGCTACATTCACAAGCCAAAAACTGAGTTAATAATGGCTACAGACTGTTCTTTGAAGGAAGGCACAAAAGGAGTGAATATATATTGTACATTAAACTATTCTCAATAGCTTTCAACACAGTTTGATTTTTCAACAATACAAATTAAATACAAAATATAGTGTTATTACTTGGTAATTTACGTTACACAAAAAGGAAAGGCAATTGTCCATTTCATGAGACTGCCAAATTTTCTGCTCTGCTAAACAGGGGAGAAACACTATTTTTATTGTATTAAAACACCGCAGTCCAAGCAACTTTAACAAATTTATTTTAACCTCTCAAGTTAAATGCAACAGTTTTTATTACAAGAAATGTGGGTAACTTACGTTACAACACAATATAGTAACTTATGTTACAAAACAAAGAATGTGTTGAACTTTGTCAGTGTTCATATCTGAGAAGGCAAACTAACTATTTAGACAAAACATAGGCTGCATGTGAAATCATTGGTGTGAACTACCTATGTAGACTAAAATTTAGTATAAAAATGTAATCAGTCAATATTCATACTTCAGTTGTCAACATTTTTGCATAGTTGAAATTTTGATTACAAAATATGACCATTGATCTTTTACATGATGTAGACTAAATTTTAATATAGGCCTACATATGTAGTCCAGTCCAATGAATTCAGACACAGCTAATTAAGAACTTCAACAAGGATCCCGAACTGCTCCTGGCCTACCCGGACTGTACCCTGGACTTCACCTTTAACAGCAACATCAGTAGAAGTTCGAAAACAACAACCCTGTGTGTGTGACTGTTATTGCAACCCCTGATCCTACTCCCTCCATAGACTGTTCCATAACTGCGATCGTCCACTACTGCCCCGGGGATCCAGCTCCACCTACAGGGAGCAAAACCATCTTGCTGCTTCACCATCACCCCAGAGGTCTATTCCGCAGCGCCGGTAACATTACCGGAGCCGTAGGTGGCATCACAAAACACTTTTATTTTCTTTTTATTGACTCTTTTCAGTGACCACCAGGGCCACGGGACTGGGCACAGGCCCCGTGACATCTCCCGTGAACTATACCGCCCGGAACTGGGTACCCCATGGCCCTGGGGCAGGTCAATAATGTTTAATTATTTCAAAAAGCTGATTGTAAGTGTTGTCCAACAATTGAAAGGCATGCAACTTACATTGAAAAGCTGAATTAACTTACACTACAAAGCTGATGGTAACTTACGTAACAATAAGTTTACTTCATACAGAAACTGTGAAACTTTTAGCAGCAAAATGAAACTTAGTGAATAGTGAAAGGGAACCAACCACCCCAAATGACCCCCCGGACTGTTTATATAGGTCCCTACACCCAGCACACCCATTTGCTGCAAGCGTTTTTGCTAAAAAAAACTGTTTTAGAGAAGTGAAGATATACCTTTGTAAAGTTTAAAACATTAGGACGAGTGGGCGTTACTTAACTCGATATCCAGCCGTGTTGCAGATGCCAGTCATCCTCCTCTACCCCATCGCAGCAGTGAAGCCCAGCCCTTTCTTCTCGTCACAGCCTGGTGCACGGGATCTCATGCCCGTGCACACGTCATCAGCTAGAGCCGGGTCGCGAGCACACGCTCTGACTTCCTGGTGTAATCCACAGCTGGGGGCAGGAAGTCAGAGCGTGTGCTCGCGACCCGGCTCTAGCTGATGACGTGTGCACGGGCATGAGATCCCGTGCACCAGGCTGTGACGAGAAGAAAGGGCTGGGCTTCACTGCTGCGATGAGGTAGAGGAGGATGACTGGCATCTGCAACACGGCTGGATATCGAGTTAAGTAACGCCCACTCGTCCTAATGTTTTAAACTTTACAAAGGTATATCTTCACTTCTCTAAAACAGTTTTTTTAACAAAAACGCTTGCAGCAAATGGGTGTGCTGGGTGTAGGGACCTATATAAACAGTCCGGGGGGGGTCATTTGGGGTGGTTGGTTCCCTTTAATACATTATGCAATATAAGAACTATGAAAGTTACAACTTAATTTATGCTTAGATCTCAATCCTACAAAAACGTTTTATCTTTTTGGTAACTTATGTTAATGAGAAAATGTCTACAAAGATATTATAGTATTTCTGTTTCCTAACAGTACCTCTTTTATATTTACTGAACTTAAGTTACGGTATGCATGTTGCTAATTAATAGTAATCCACTTACCAATATAGCCTGTTACTGTATGATTCCAGTAATCAACAGTAGGTGTTCACATGCAACCCTCTGCCATCTTGGAAATATATGGAATTTGAAAGAAACAGTGTTGCCACCTTATGCCATGTGTAATGAAGTTCCAACTTACAAGAAATTAACTATTTCTACAATATTTGAAAATTTTGAAAAAATTCCTTCTCAGCATGAAATGACCCTGCTGTGGTGCGGGACCTCTGGGGATGATGGGAGTGCAGCGGTGATGGTTTCGCTCCCCACAGATGGAGCGGATCCCCAGAGCAACAGGGAAGGTCTATGGCAGTGGTAGGCGGTTGGGGTGTAGGACTGAGGGTGCTGAATAACCAACAGACACAGAGGTTGAAGTTTCTGTTACCTTTACTGGTAGAAGTAGCAGGTGTTGTCCAGGGTACCGTCCACAAGAGATGTTGGGAGTCCGGGTGACCTGGAAGCAAGTTGAGAGTTTCCTCAAGTTGAGAGTCTCCTCACCCGGTGAATTCTGAGGCCTCCCTGTTGTGCTACTCTTGGCGGGTCCTGACTGCCTGTAGCTAAGCGGCGAGCCTCTCTTCCTGCGTAGAGTCTCTCACTCGTATGGCAAGCAGCTCGAGCCCTTCCCGGGTTCTACTCCTCTAGTTACTGTCTCTGGGCTCTCTGGTGCTGCTGTGCCTCCTGGGCTTTGTTGTGGCTGGGAGACTTGGAATCTCCCTTTTGGCTGCTGGGTCTGAAATATCCTCACAGCCTCGGACTCCAGTGTCCGCTTCTGGCGCTCCACACTGGAGTGAGCCTGGAAACCGGCTCCACTCCCCAGGCCTGCTTCTCCACTTCCTGAGACCCTCTCCTACGAGTCCCTCACACTGGCTAGTCTCTGTCCCGGGATGAGCCTTACTCTGCTCTAGTCCACAGGACCTCTTCACAGTCCTCTTAGGTACTGGACTCTGTGTCTCTCTGCTCTAATTGGGATGAGCTTGGCACAGCTCCAGTCCACAGTTTCTCTTCACAGTCCTCCCAGGAACTGAACTGCCTAACCCCGGCTCCCAGACCAGAATTTATAGGGTGACCTCCCCTGAACTCAGGTTTAAGAGCTCCCCCTTCTGGTCTGGAATTGGGAAGGTGTTGTGTGCGGAGGGCTTACCTGGTGTTGATATCTCTCCTTGCTTTCAAGCATGGCATGACCCCTGAGGGAGGCAATGTTATTGTGGCAACCGGACTCTGGGGTGCTACAGCATCATCCTGTCTGTGCTGCCTCATGTTATTACCTGGATATAGTGCAAAGCGCATCCATAAAAAGAATGAGCATGTTAATTCTTTGCGCCTTTTTCGGTGCGCTTTTTACTCACCTAGCTGCGCTTCCCGAGAGATCTCGTCATACCGGCACCGTAGGATCTTGCACAGGACCTTAAACAGCACCATGTGACCGGGTGACATTATCGGTCACATGGTGTTGCAGGGTCCTGGAGCCCGCCGCTTACTGCGGGCTTGGTAGGGAGGAGAAGACACTGGTGGTTTGTGAAGGAACGCGGTGAGGTAAGTATAAAGTGCGCCAAAAAAGCACAGGCCATTCACACACAGAACGCTGTGTTCTGTGAGGATCCGTTCTTTGGTGCAGTGTTGCACCAAAAATGGATCCTCTCAAAAACGCTGTGTGTGAACGCAGCCTAACATCAGTGCCAGAGGAATGACATTACGTCCGATCGCTGGTAATCTTGGTCATGGGTATGTACCCTTAACTGAATGAAATATACTTGACATATATTTTTGTTTAAGGGGATGCAACAGTGATTTTTTTAATTGTTTAGGCCATGTTCACTTGTTGAATATATGGTGAGTTTTTTACCTCAGTATTTGTAACCAAAACCAGGAGTGGGTGATAAATACAGAAGTAGTGACGTGTTTTTATTAGATTTTTCCTCTGATTATTCCACACCTAGATTTGGCTACAAATTCCTAGGTAAAAAACTCCCCAAATACTGAACGTGTGCACGTGGCCTTACAAATACTGAGGTAAAAAAGGAGATTTTTGTGTACTCACCGTAAAATCCTTTTCTCTTAGCCTCTAATTGGGGGACACAGACCGTGGGTGTTATGCTGCTGTCCACTAGGAGGCGACACTAAGCAGAATCTGCAAAAGAGTAACATTGGCTCCTCCTCTGCAGCATACACCCCTGGGACAGGCATTGCCTCACCAGTTTTGTGCTAAAGCAGTAGGAGAGTTAACAGATAAAAACAGTAAAACAGGGCCTGTAACTACACAGGCAACCCATGTAAACAGATATAGCTAACAAGGTAATAACAGTGTAACAAGGCCTGAAAACAAACAGGCACGTGTGTAAACAGTTAAGAGTTAGCAGAGTACTAAAAGTACCACAGGGCCTGTAACTACGCAGGCACATGTGTAAAACGGGAAGAGTTAACGGAGCAATAAACGTATAACAAGGCCTGTGACTAAACAGGTTCATAGTACTACAAGGCCTGTAACCAAACAGGCACAAGTTTAAACAGTTCACCGAGGGATAATAGGCAAACATGTGTAAACATGTTAACCCTGTAACAGCTGAGAAGCAATGTGAGAACTGTAGAAAAAAAGGCCCACAAGGGCAATAGGGTGGGTGCTGTGTCCCCCAATTAGAGGCTAAGAGAAAAGGATTTTACGGTGAGTACACAAAAATCTCCTTTTCTCCTTCGCCTCATTGGGGGACACAGACCGTGGGACGTCCTAAAGCAGTCCCTGGGTTGGGAAAAACAATGGAACTAATAACACTGAGCATGGTCAGTGAAGACTATGCACCGACAGGCGGTCTGCTGCCGCCTGGAGGGCACGTCTACCCAGACTTGCGTCTTGCCGAGAACCAAGTGCAAGCACTGTAAATGCTTAAGTTTGTGCGCAGGCGGACCGCTTGGTTGTCTATACACTTATTGCACTGACACCTAGTACCGAACGGCCCAGGAGGCCACCACGGCCGTAGTAGAATGTGCCGTGATGCTGCTGGAAGGGATGAGCTTTCGATGGTATAAGCATCATAGATGGTTAGACGGATCCACCTTGGTAGAGGTGCCTTAGAGGCTGCCAAAGTTTCTTTCTGTCCTCTGGAAGAAAGAATCTGACCTCTTCGAAAGGCATTGTCTTGGATACCTGGATGCGTAGGGCCCCGACAAGGCCCTGCATATGTAGGTCCTTCGCGACCGGATGGACTGGAGTCGGGCGAAGCGATAGCAGAGAGATGTATTCATTTAGGTGGGAAGAGTACACCGCCTGTAGCAGAAGGATGCAACGAGCCGCAGGACAATCTTGTCCAGATGGCAACCGAGAAAAAATGGTGTACCTAAAACAACGCTGCAAACACCGACACCTCCGTAAAGAAAACAATTTTTCCACCGAAACCTACCACTGTTTGGATGGGAATACTAAAGGGAATATCCTATAGAGGCTCAAATGGCGGTCTTGTAGGGCCGTGAGGACGAAGTTCAGGTCTCCACTTGTGTAAGGGGAAACGGGCTGAAACTTGCTGTGTGTGAGAGATCCTAAGGACAGGCCTGAGTCTAGGTCCAAGCGGAAGCAACCGAGAGGTCTTGGTATGAAATAGGGGCAAGGGGGAATGACCTCTAGAGGTGCTCTAGGCAAAAAATGAAAACGGTTACACGTGTGATAGTACATCGTTGACAAGGCTGGTTTCCTCGCTGTGACTATGGTCGCTAGAATTTCCTGAGAAAAAAACCTTGGGTTAAGTGCCAGGTCTCAAGGGCTACACCATTAATTTCAGAGTTCAGCAATCCTGTGGGAGAACTGGCCGAGAGAGAGCAGGTCTGGACTGTGTGTTAGTCGTCCTGGCACTGCTGCCATGATGTAGACGAAATCTGCGTACCAAGCGCAGCTGGACCAGTCTGAGACCAGAAGAATGAACTGGCGATATTCTTGTTTGATATTCCGCACTAACCTGGTAGTGGGGAAAGAACATAGGGGAGGCGGATACAGGTCCAGTCTTGGACTAGTGCGTCTGTCCTACTGACTTGAGTCCTGGGACCTGTCCAAGAAGATTGGAACCTTGGCATTGAGGTGTGACTCAGTCGGGTCACACATTTGTGGTTTCCTGGCGCTGGCAGCCTTGACGGAGGACTGTGGATGAAGGGACCATTTCCCTAAGTCCATCCCTTGTCGGGTTAGGAAAAAACGCTTCCCAGATGTGTACACCTGGTATAAGAACAGCTGGCAGAACAGTGTTCAAGGATTCCCCCCAGTGAAGGATGTGGCGAACGTCTGTCATTGCTTGGAGACTGTGGGTTTCACCCAAATGGTTAACGTATGTCACGGCTGTGGCATTGTCTGACTGTATCCTGACATGTCCGAATGCCAGAAGGTGACTGACGGATTTCTGTACTAGAAATATTGCCCGAATCCTCGTAGAATGAGAGGCATCTTCAGATCTGGACAAGGGTACTGCAGTGTGCATCGTGACAGGGTACATAGAACCAAATCCTGTTCCCGGAGATGCAGCTGAGCCAATGGAACTGCCTCCAACGCTGCCACTATCTCGTCTAGGACTCTCGTGGCAGTTGTGTAGGAATCTCGTGGCAGTTGTGAAGAACTCAGGAGACCGCTGAAAGAGACTGCGGATTCCTAGACGAGGAATCCGTGCCCTGTCAGGGGAAACATGACTAGACCTGTGGATGTGTTGCGGCTAAAGGCCGCTCTTTTCATCCGATGCTGTGTGTCCAATGAGGCTGAGACTCCATATGTGAGGCTGCAGCATGTGGCCTTCATAAGTACGCAGCGGAGCTGGGACTCCTGGAGTGGCTTTGGAGTTGTGGTAGACTTGTTGGCGGTCGATCCGCTAACCGAGTCTTCTTAGCATGCAAAGTGAAGGTGCCACTGAGTACACAGTCCCTGAAAGTCATGCATTGATGAATACGTCGTCCAGATATGGGAGACTCCTTTGACAACTTCAGGCTAGGAAAAACTTTGTATTTATGATCTTCTGGTCTTATAGAATTCGCTTTTGACTCCTGAGTTGAGAAGGGACGGACTGCGTTGAAGAAGGGATGGACCACGGTCATACAGGGGACCGGAGGGCCCATGCATTGGATTAATGCAGTTGGGGATCTGCGAGGTCCTGCTTCGGAGCAGGCTGTGCAGATTGTTTGCGCGTGTAATCTCAACCCAAGTATCTATTATAGGTGTGGTGAGGAGATTGGCAGCTGGGCTCTTGATCCATGTCCTGCAACTCAGAGTTCTATCTGTGAGTCTGGGGCGAGAGGCCGGGTAAACCTGTGAACAGGAGGGCCCATCCATTGGGATGATGCAGTCGGGAGTCAGCTAGATCCTGCTTCGGAGCGGGCTGTGTAGAGTGTTTTGCGCGTGTTATCTCAACTCGAGTACCTAATATAGGTGCAGTGAGGAGATGGTAGCTGGGCTCGTGGTCCACTCTTGCAACCCAGAGCTCTGGTTTTGTAGCCTAGGGAGGGAGGCTGGGTAGGCGTCGAGAAATCGCAACTTCAACCCGAGTCCCCAGCAATGGGGAGGCGAGAAGGAGTATGGCATATAGCAATCTCAACCATAACCCAGCGCCCCAACCATGGGGACTTGAGGATATGCTATAGGTCGTAGGTTCCAGAGACCCTTAGTTGAATTACCCGTGAAGCTGCGGAACACGTGTATTTAAATCAGCGTCTTGTGGGACTTGGCTGTCCTCACCGCCATCCAGAACCTCAAATGTGGGGTCTAGAGAGGATTAGCAAACAGTCTTGGGACGCCTGACATTGTTGGGCAATGTTTGGGTTGTAGCAACTTCAACTGAGCTGTCCCAGAGGGGGGAAAGGGGGGCCTCGAAAGAACCTGTCAGGTAAACTCGTGGAAGGTCCACCACAATCCAGTTGTCCCCGCTGCGTGGGATAGAGGTACGTTGTAAGAGTAGCTGAGAAGCCTGAATATCAAATGACCTTTCTCAATGTTGGGAGACCAAGGTAAGGGCCCGTCGGCGTCTTACCTTAACCTAGCAACCCCTATGCAAAGTCATAAGGTTGGCTAGGCGTACCAACAGGTACCTGGATCGGTAGTGCCGTGGCCCGTGCTCTGGCAGAGAGACTCTGCATGTGTAGCTCTGGGAACCAGAAACGTTATTATAGGGCAATGCTGGAGAAGCTAACATGTTTGCACTTCCCTTTGTATTGCAGGTGTACAGAGCAACAAGTTGCAGCAGGATATATAGCCCTGCAGGTTGCTCTGCTGTTGCTATTGGAGACCGCCGCACAGAGAAGCTGTGCTGACTGTACCATCCAAGACTGTGTGATCCCCGCACGGCTAAAGCGATGCTGCCTCCTATATAATGGCTGGGTCCAGAGATGGGCATTGACTCCCTATGTTTCCCTCAACTCTTGTAATGTATACAGAGGAGGGTTCTGTGGGCCAGTATACAGTCCAGCTGGTACTGTACCCCCACATTGTTTGCCACTCCATGGGAGTAATGTAAGTTGCATTGTGGTAGGGACTGATGCAGAAGCAGTCTGCACTTTACTGGCAGACACCCTTGGTCCTGCTTTAACACTGCTACAGGCTCTCCTGTGAGAGCTGTTTGTTTGTTTATGTGGGAAGGAGGGGGGGAGGAACCTTGAAAAGAGCGCGAAGCTCTGTGAGAGAAAATTCCCCTACAGCTCCGGTCCGCCCCTGCCATGACGCCGGCGGCGTCATTATCATCATCCAGGGGGCGGGCCGGGGGCAGAGGAAGGGGCGGCAGCTTCGCGCTAGTCCGAAGCCGCGGCCTAAAGTAGAACAATGGAGCCGAAAATAGCTCCAGGCCGGCGCGGAGGGGTGGCGGAACGGACCCGGACCCCGCCGGACCTCCAGAGCATAGTAGCGGCGGCACAGAGGTGGCCTCGGCAAGAGCACCCAGGACTGGGGCTCCTGAAACCGTCCGCAGAGCCGGCGCTGAGAACATGCAGGAGCGCAAGTAAGACTGTGCTCCTGTTACTGCTGGCAGCCTGGTGTCCCCCGGCCCTTCAGGCGCCAGTGCAGTGGTGGTCCCATCAGAACAACCCAGGGACTGGGTGTCCTGGAAGTCCGGCCACAGTAAATGGGTGCCGGCTGGATGCAGGGGCACAGAAGGGTCCCCTGACCCCATTAGGAGCACACAGCAGCGCTGGGCTCCTGGGGAGTGCTGCAGTGTTGGAGCTGGAGCTTGCTGGAAGTATGTGTGCCCCTCAGGATCATACAGCAAGGCTGAAGATCCATGTGCCTCAGGAGCACGCAGCGGGGCTGAAGGCTCCATGTTGCTGTAACCAGTGCCCCGGCTGTAACGATGGGCACGCAGCAGGGCTGAGGCTCCATGTGCCTCAGGAGCATGCACCAGGGCTGAAGGCTCTATATGTCATGCTGTAACGTGTGCCCATCAGGAGCACACAGTGGGACTGAAGCCTGCAGGCATCCATCTAGAGTCCCAGCCCAGAATGCAGCATGTGCTGCTGGGACCTGTAGTGCCACAGCCTAATGACCCATAGGGTGATTAGGGGGTCATCTCTCAGCCTGCGCTCCTGCAGGCATCCATCCAGAATCCCAGCCCAGAATGCAGCATGTGCTGCTGATACCTGTGGTCCCTCAGCCTAAGCACCCAGAGGGTGATTAGGGGGACGTCATCTGGCAGGTAGTCCAGCTCTGGCTTCAACTCAGGACCCCGAGGGAGTGAGGAAGGAGGATGTTATGCTGGGCTGTCTCAACTTTAACCCAGCAACCCAACAGTGGGAGGCCGAGAAAGGAGTACGGCATATGTAACGATTCTCAACTTCAACCCAGCGCCCCAACAGAGGGTGGCCGAGGAAGGAGCATGCCGGGGGCCACGCCGGACCCACTTTTCTTCATTGGAAGAAAAAAATATGAAGTAAATAGAGTAAAAATGGTCGTGTGCCTCCTTCGACACTAAGCAAAAAACTGGTGAGGCAATGCCTGTCCCAGGGGTGTATGCTGCAGAGGAGGAGCCAATGTTACTCTTTTGCAGATTCTGCTTAGTGTCGCCTCCTAGTGGACAGCAGCATAACACCCACGGTCTGTGTCCCCCAATGAGGCGAAGGAGAAAAACACCAAATACTGAACGTGTGTACGTGGCCTTACAAATACTGAGGTAAAAAACTCCCCAAATACTGAACGTGTGCACGTGGCCTTACAAATACTGAGGTAAATAAACACCAAATACTGAACGTGTGTACGTGGCCTTACAAATACTGAGGTAAAAACTCACCAAATACTGAACGTGTGCACGTGGCCTTACAAATACTGAGGTAAATAAACACCAAATACTGAACGTGTGTACGTGGCCTTACAAATACTGAGGTAAAAAACTCCCAAATACTGAACGTGTGCACGTGGCCTTACAATACAGAGGTAAATAATTCACCAAATACTGAATGTGTGCACGAGGCCTTACAAATTCATAGGTAAAAAACTCACCAAATACTGAACGTGTGCACTTTGCCTTACAAATACTGAGATAAAAACTCCCCAAATACTGAACGTGTGCATGTGGCCTTATAAATACTGAGGTAAAAACTCCCCAAATACTGAATGTGTGCACGTGGCCTTACAAATATTGAAGTAGAAACTCACCAAATACTGAACGTGTGCATGTGGCCTTACAAATACTGAGGTAAAAAACTCACCAAATACTGAACGTGTGCACATGGCCTTACAAATACGGAGGTAAAAAACTCACCAAATACTGAACTTGTGCACGTGGCCTTTGTTATGGTTAATATTTGTATATTATTTTGATTATCATTTAAGCAATGTATATATCTTGATATGGTAACTTGTGTTGTATCAGATCTGTATTAGATCTGCAATGAAAGCAGGAAGAAAAAACAGTATGTCCAGGTGAACTGAAACTGTATCAAAGTATCCATTGTTTTATGTTGCTACAGTTTATGACTAAGCAAAACTGAAAATCGCCTCTGTTTAACCTATTCAGCAGTATCTGTGTCTGGTAGAACTTGTTTACAAACTCACTGTTGGATAATTGCTAAGTCATCCTATTGTATTTCATGTATAAATACAAGTGGGCTGGCAAGGTCTTTTTTAGATCAAGTTAGGCTGCTTTCACATAACGATTTTATCAGTTCCGATGCTGTCCGATAAAAATCGGACAGCATCGGACCGATTTTGGGCCCCATGCAGCCCTATGGGCATCGGACCGAATCGGATGTGCACTAAATGCCATCCGATTTGGTCCGATCCGATTCTGTCCGATTTTATTATCGGTGCTAAAATCGGCGCCTGCTCCGATTTTAGCACCGAAAATAAAACTGGACAAACTCGGATCGGACCAAATCGGATGGCATTTAGTGCACATCCGATCTGACCAGATCAATTTGACATGGGGCCGTATGGAGCAGGGTCCGAGGAAACATTTGATGTCTCCTCGGACCGATTTTAGTGTACTGAGCATGCTCAGTACACTAAAATAGCTCCTAAGTGAAACAAAGGGTTAAAAAAAAAAAAAAAAATCTATACTCACCTGTCCACGAGGCCCCCGGCGTCTCCGGTGTCTCTCGGTATCTTGCTGTTCTGTCTTCTGTGCTGCCAGGACCTGCCGTGATGTCACAATCACATGACTGCCGGCTATTGGTTACTCGCAGTCATGTGATTGTGACATCACGAGAGGTCCTAGCAGCACAGAAGACAGAACAGCAAGATACCGAGAGACGCGCGGGACCGTGCAGGAGTCGTGGACAGGTGAGAAAAGATTGGAGAGGGGGAGGACACATGGGGGGACCCGGAGGACACATGGGGGGACCCAAAGGACACATAGGGGGAACCGGGGGTGCAGAGAGGAGGACCGGGGGTGCAGAGAGGAGGACCGGGGGCCAAGAGGGGAAAACCGGGGGTGCAGAGAGGAGGACCGGGGGTGCAGAGGGGAGGACCGGGGGTGCAGAGGGGAGGACCGGGGGCCAAGAGGGGAGGACCGGGGGTGCAGAGAGGAGGACCGGGGGCCAAGAGGGGAGGACCGGGGGTGTAGAGAGGAGGACTGGGGGTGCAGAGGGGAGGACCGGGGGTGCAGAGGGGAGGACCGGGGGCCAAGAGGGGAGGACCGGGGGCCAAGAGGGGAGGACCGGGGGCGCAGAGAGGAGGACCGGGGGTGCAGAGAGGAGGACCGGGGGTGCAGAGAGGAGGACCGGGGGTGCAGAGAGGAGGACCGGGGGCCAAGAGGGGAGGACCGGGGGTGCAGAGAGGAGGACCGGGGGCCAAGAGGAGAGGACCGGGGGAGAGACAGTGACAGCTAGGGAGCGATCTGACAGGAGGGCGGGCATCCTATTTTCTGTCGGAATCGGATGCCTATTTGGCATCCGATTCCAGGCATCAGAGGAATCCGATGCTGTCCGATTTATATCGGACAGCATCGGATTTTAAAAAATTGTAATGTGCAAGTAGCCTTAGACACACTAACATACAGTCATATGAAAAAGTTTGGGCATCCCTCTTAATCTTGCTCATTTTTTTTTTGTTTAAAATTGTTTTTTTGCAACAGCTATTTCAGTGTGATATATTTAATAACTGATGGACACATTAATATTTCAGGTTTGAAATGAGGTTTATTGTACTAACCAAAAATGTGAAATATGCATTATTTCAAAATTTGACAGGTGTCAAAGTATGGGCACACTTCTGATTTTCATGATTTGAATACTCCTAACTACTTTTTACTGACTTACTGAAGCACAAAAATTGGTTTGGTAACCTCATTGAGCTTTGTACTTCATAGCCCGGTGTATCCAATCATGAGAAAAGCTATTTCAGGTGTCCACTTGCAAGTTGTTCTCCTAGTTGTATCTTCTCTGAGGAGTGGCATCATGGGCTCCTCAAAACAGCTCTCAAATGATCTGAAAAAAAAAAAGATTGTTCAACATAGTTGTTCAGGGGAAGGATACAAAAAGTTGTCTCAGAGATTTAACCTGTCAGTTTCCACTGTGAGGAACATAGTAAGGAAATGGAAGACCACAGGGACAGTTCTTGTAAAGGCCAGAAGTGGCAGGCCAACAAAAATATCAGAAAGGCAGAGAAGAAGAATGGTGAGAACAGTCAAGAACAATCCACAGACCACCTCCAAAGACCTGCAGCATCATCTTGCTGCAGATGGTGTCACTGTGCATCAGTCAACAATACAGCACATATTGCACAGGGAGAATCTGTATGGGAGAGTGATGCGAAAGAAGCCGTTTCTGCATGCACGTCACAAACAGAGTCGCCTGAGGTATGCAAAAGCACATTTGGACAAGCCAGTTTCATTTTGGAAGAAAGTCCTGTGGATTGATGAAACAAGGATTGGGTTGTTTGGTCATACAACAAGGCGTTATGCATGGTGCCACAAAAACACAGCATTCCAAGAAAAACACTTGCTACCCACTGTCAAATTTGGGGAGGGTCCATCATGCTTTGGGGCTGTGTGGCCAATGACGGCACCGGGAATCTTGTTAAAGTTGAGGGTCGCATGGATTCCACTCAATATCAGCAGATTCTTGAGAATAATGTTCAAGAATCAGTGTCAAAGTTGAAGTTACATCGGGGATGGATCTTTCAGCAAGACAATGATCCAAAACACTGCTCCAAATCTACTCAGGCATTCATGCAGAGGAACAATTACAATGTTCTGGAATGGCCATCCCAGTCCCCAGACCTGAATATCATTGACCATCTGTGGGATGTTTTGAAGCAGGCTGGCCATGCTCCGCGACCATCAAACTTAACTGAACTGGAATTGTTTTGTAAAGAGGAATGGTCAAAAATACCTTCATCCAGGATCCAGGAAGTCATTAACAGCTACAGGAAGCGACTAGACGCTGTTAGTTTTGCAATAGGTGGATCTACTAAATATTAATGTCACTTTTCTGTTGAGGTGCCCATACTTTTGCACCTGTCAATTTTTTAAATAATGCATATTTCACATTTTCGGTTAGTACAATAAACCTCATTTCAATGCTGAAATATTACTGTGTCCATCAGTTATTACATATATCACACTGAAATAGCTGTTGCAAAAACCCAAATTAAAAAAAAAAAAAAAAAATGAGTAAGATTAAAGGCCACATTACACACAGATATATTGGTCACAGATCTCTGGTTGCAGTGAAATCATGGACACATTGTTCCATTTTGTGGCCGTGTACAAATGGAGCAATGTGTCCCATGATTTCACTGCAACCAGAGATCTGTGACCAATATCTGAACAGATATCTGTGTGTGTAACGTGGCCTTAAGAGGGGTACCTAAACTTTTTTTGTAGAGACACTTTGTGTCTCACTCCAAATTTGCTCTCCCTAGAAAGGGGTTTCTACAACAGAACATGGTGCCGAAAAACCCGGATGGTTAACAAGAACTCTCCATACCTGACTACATGGATCATCCCAGGAACCACTGAACAAAATTCACAGTGAGTAGCCCTTTATGTTACAGATTCAGTGCTCCCTGGTGGTCTCAAGACGGGTATGTAGGGGTCCTACAAGACCATTCTTATCAAACCTCTGCCAGTGTTTGGATTTAGAGCTATAAGATAATTTGTTGTCTTATATGTTTCAATGTGTCTTTAGATGTATAACTGACGATTGAATGACTTTTGAATGATAACAGGTCAACAAAAAAAATTTTTTTTTCTGGTGCCCAAAATATTTTAATGAATTTGGGGTATTTTTGGGGTGCTGATTCTGAATATGCTATCAGTTTTGCCAGATTGGCTCAAGTTTTTGAGATTTTTGGTATCTTATTTATAGCACTTGTTGGTAAATGCGACGCATCATCTCATTAATTTCTTTGGATTAGTACTTGAACTGAGCAGTTCTCAATATAGTTTTGTGTTAATTAGTGTTCTAAAAGTTTGTTCATAGCTTGATTTTTGCACTAACTTTATGTTGTTGTCTGTTTTCCAGTGAAAAGCATGAACTCATCAAGAAGAAGTTGTCTTAACGATCCAGACTCATTCTGTTACATTTGTGGTGAATATACACTGACAAAACATAGAAGAAACATAACAGACTTCGTTAAAAAAGTGTATTTTGCCTATTTTGGGGTTATGCTTGGGGACCAAGACAAGTTTTGGGCACCACACATAGTGTGCAAAGCATGTATCGAATTATTACGAAAATGGAGCAAAGGACAAAGAACAAGCTTCAAATTTGGTGTTCCAATGGTGTGGAGAGAGCAAAAAAATCATCATGATGACTGTTATTTCTGTGCAGTGCAAGTACAAGGATTCAATAAGCATAAGAAACGAAAATGGGAGTATCCTAACATGGAATCTGCAAGAAGGCCTGTCCCTCATTGTGAAGATGTGCCTGTACCTGTGTTTACCATGTTACCTGACCTTCCCCCACCTGATGATGATGATGAAATGCAGGGTATGGAGCTAAGCATTAGTTCTGGAAGTGAACTAGAATATGAAGGAAGTTTCAGAACACCTACGCAATTTACCCAAGGAGAGCTCAACGATCTAATAAGAGACCTCAACCTCTCAAAAAGTGCATCCGAACTTTTAGCTTCAAGGCTAAGTGAAAAAAATTGTCTGACGCCTGGAACTAAAATTACATCTTACAGGACCAGAGAAGAAGCACTTCTTCCATTTTTCTGTGAAGATGACCTTCTTGTATATTGTAAGGATATTCCTGGCCTGATGCTGCAAATGGGTTTACAAGTATATCGTCCTGTAGACTGGAGGCTTTTCATAGATAGTTCTAAAAGGAGTTTGAAATGTGTTTTGTTGAACAATGGCAATCAGTGTGCATCTCTTCCAGTAGCTCACTCAACTAAACTTGCAGAACAATACCAAAATGTCAAAATGGTCTTGGAGAAACTGTGCTACCATGAACATTCGTGGCTGATATGTGTTGATTTAAAAATGGTCAACTTTTTACTTGGACAGCAAAGTGGATACACAAAGTATCCTTGCTTCATCTGCATGTGGGATAGTAGAGCAAAACATCAGCACTGGGAGAAACTGAATTGGCCTCCAAGGGACACCTTGACAGTAGGAGCATCAAACATAGTGAACGAACCTTTGGTGGACAGGGAAAAAATCATTCTACCACCACTTCACATAAAGTTAGGATTAATGAAGCAGTTCGTCAAGGCATTAGACAAAGATGGTAATTGCTTCATGTACATCTGCAGATCTTTCCCTGGTCTTAGTAGCGAAAAACTGAAGGCAGGAATCTTTGATGGTCCTCAAATTCGGAAACTCATTAAAGATTCAAATTTTCCTAAGGAAATGAATGACATTGAAGCTGCTGCATGGTGTAGTTTTGTGTTGGTAGTGAAGAACTTCTTGGGAAATCAAAAGGCAGACAATTATGAAGAACTGGTACAAAACATGTTATTGAGATTTAGAAATCTGGGTGTACACATGAGCATTAAATTGCATTATCTTCAAAGTCACTTGGACAGATTTCCAGAAAACCTTGGAGATTTTAGCGAAGAACAAGGGGAGAGATTTCATCAGGATATTATGGTGATGGAGGAAAGGTACCAAGGCAGATGGGACAGACATATGATGGCTGATTACTGCTGGAATCTACAGCGTGACTGCCCCAATAGCTCACATAGAAGGAAATCATATAAAAAGCGCTTTTCCAGCGATTAAATGTCTATCTTTCATGTCTTGTTCATTTTTGAAGATTACTTTCTAAAACTAGTTAAAATAAACTAAAATCAACATTTACTTTGTTAAATTTATTGTATTCATGACAATATCAATAAAGTTAATGCGCGTGTAGCAAAAAACGTCTTTTTTTTTACACATTTTACGAAAAATCTCAAAAACTTGAGCCAATCTGGCAAAACTGATGACATATTCAGAATCAGCACCCCAAAGTTACCCTAAATTCAATGAAATATCTTTGGCACCAAAAATGCTGTTGACCAGTGAAGTAACGAGTAAATCCTTGCCCACTGTTTCTGGTCATGGGCCCCCGCAGCTCTCCTGTATATTTCAGGAATCGGATGGTAACACAAGGCCCATTATCAATTTATTTTTATAACAATACCCCACATATTAAAACTTATCAAGATAAAGTAACTGGAGAGCAACAACTGTGGGACAAAACAAGGTTGTGATATTTTATTAGGAGTAATAATATTAATAAACAATCAATAATCAACAAATATTCATAAATATTAAATTAAACCAATAAATACTTTGCGTTTAAATAAACCGATCCCGGCAGATTACTGCCGATCATTCCCACTAAAACATCACGACGGGAAAATGGAAACTTTGCGATAGGTGCGTGGGTCTTCTTTTCTTCTCAGGATCCCTCTGGACTGCAGCCGGCCAATCCTAACACAACTCCTTAAATACTATTCATCTCGCCCGCCCAGGGGAGCTTACCCAATAAGACTCCTGCCAGGTATCTACCTTCACCTGGCAGCCAATCATATTAGTTTATACATTAGATATGAACTAAAAAAAGAGAATTTTGTTTACTTACCGTAAATTCTTTTTTCTTTAGTCCTTAAATCTGGGAGACCCTGACAGTGGGTGTTATATGCTGCCCCCTGGAGGTCACACCAAATATAGAAGAGATTTACTCCTCCTTCTCCCCTGCAGCATATACGCCCTCTACAGGAATACTGTCAGTTTGGTATATGAGCAGTAGGAGGAAAACATTGCACTGTAAACCAAATTCCCGGCCAACGGGCCGAACAGGAAGAGTATAAGGCCAGAACCATGGCCAACAGAGATTATGTGCTTAAAAGAGCCACAGGTACGCCCAAAGGGCAAAAATAAAGGGGAGGGTGCTGGGTCTCCCAGATTTAAGGACTAAAGAAAAAAGAATTTACGGTAAGTAAACAAAATTCTCTTTTTTCTTGTCGTCCAAATCTGGGAGACCCTGACAGTGAGACGTCCAAAAGCAGTCCCTGGGTGGGAAAAAACCACTGCACCCTGAAAGGCAACTCAGACCTTTACAGGTGGGCAACAGCCGCCTGGAGAAGGCGTCTGCCCAGACCTGCATCCGCTGAGGCATGAACATGTACCTGGTAATGCTTTGAGAACGTGTGGCGGCTTGACCAAGTGGCAGCCTGACACACCTGTTGGGCCGAGGCTGGAGCCGCAAAGCCCAGGAGGCGCCCACAGCCCTGGTGGAATGCGCCTTGAGACCCGCTGGGGGCGACGTGTGCGAGGCCGAATAGGCCTCCAAGATAGCCGACCTGATCCAACGCGCAATTGTGGCCTTGGAAGCGGAAGAGCCCTTGCTTCGTCCGGCCGTGAGAATGAAAAGGGAGTCTCGTCCGACGGAGAGGAGCTGTGCGAGACAAGTACACCCTCAGAGCCCTAACCAAATCCAGAGTGTGGAGAGCCTTCTCAACCTTGAGCTGACACCTGTCCTTTCAGAGAACTCGAGGCAAGACCAGAGTCCAGCCCCGACTGGAGAAACAAACGTAATGTCGGCAAGGAGAAAAACCACGGAGATTGTCCTCTAGTAAAACACCAGGAGAGAAAAATTCTCCACGTCCGGTGAGGAATCTTTTGCGAGGCAGGCTTACGAGCTTGTGTAATGGTGTCCTGAACCTCCCGGGGAAGACCCGATTGTGTTGGGACCCAGGATTCAAGGGCCAAGCAGACAACCTGAGCACCGCAGAATTGTGGCGGAAGAACGGACCCTGAGAGAGAAAATCTGGACGATCTCGCAGGCCCCACGGGTCGCCGTCGGCGAGGCGGAGCAGTTCCGGAAACCAGGCTCTCCCGGGCCAAGTGGGTGCGAATAGAATCACACGGTGACATTCCGCCCGAATCTTGCGGAGCACTCGAGGCAACAGAGCCAAAGTTGGGAACACGTATGGCAGACGAAACTGAGACCAATCCTGGACCAGAGCGTCCGCCGCCAATGCCCTGTGGTCGTGAGCCCTGGCTATGAACACCAGAACTCTGTTGTTGAGGAAAGATGACCTCACGTCAACATCCGGAGTTCCCCACCGCCTGCAAATGGCTTGGAATACTTTTGGGTTGAGAGACCATTCGCCCGGGTCCATACCCTGGCGGCTAAGATAGTCTGCTTCCCAATTGTCCACCCTCCGGGATGTGGACCGCAGGGACGGCGGAGCCTGTGGTCTCCGCCCAGCACAGGATTTTTTGAACCTCCAGCAGCGCTAGGGTGCTGTGAGAGCCTCCTTGATGATCTATATAAGCGATGGCCGTCGCATTGTCTGAGGGAAGGGAGGACTCCCGTGGAGACCAAGTACCCTGGGCCCTGTGGTGAAGAAACACCGCTCCCCTGCCAGAGAGACTGGCGTCCGTAGTGACCACCGACCAAGAAGGCGGGAGGAGGGAGCGACCCTGAGACAGGGACTGATCTGTCAGCCACCAATGGAGCGATCCCCTATAGAGATCCCCTAGGTTCGAGGGACAGGGAAATCTTGTGATCCAGGGTCCTCGGATTCTTGTCCCAGACACGGAGAATCTCCAGCTGAAGGGGACGCAGATGGAGTTGTGCAAATGGGACTGCTTCGATTGAAGCTACCATCTTTCCCAGGATCTGCATCAGATGCCTGATGGAGTACAAGTGAGGCAGGAGGAAGGAGCGAACACCTGCTTGGAGAGAGACGACCTTCTCGTGAGGCAGAAGTACCAGTGCCGCACGAGTGTCGAACAGCATGCCTAGATACCCCAGACTCTGGGTGGGCACGAGGACCGACTTCGGAGGTTGACTATCCAGCCGAACCTCCGGAGCATCGACAGCGTCGCGGACACTGCTTGCTGGCATTCCTGATGTGAAGGAGCCTTGACCCGGAGGTCGTCCAAGTAGGGGAGGACCAACAGACCTTGTGAGTGCCGCAAGGCGACTACGGAGGCCATCACCTTGGTGAGAGCTCGTGGAGAGGTGGCCAAGCCGAAGGGGAGAACCATGAACTGGAAATGGTCGTCTCCAATCGCAAAGCGCAGGAACCGTTGGTGAGCTGGGGCAAATGGGATGTGTAGACATGCATCCTTTATGGCTATGAAAGCCAAGAATTCCCCTGGAGACATTGAGGCTATCACAGAATGAAGCGATTCCATGCGAAAACGCCTCACTTTGACGTGCTTGTTGAGGAGCTTTAGGTCCAGCACAGGGTGGACGGACCCGTCCTTCATGGGTACAATAAAGAGATTTGAATAAAATCCCTGAAACCGGTTCTAGACCGAACCTGGACAATGACTCCCTCCCACTTCAGAGCTTCCAACGCTCGGAGAAAAGCGCGGATCTTGGCGGGAGGGGGAGACGTCATGAAGAATCGGCATGGGGGAACTGAGTACAGTTCTATGAAGAAGCCGTGAGAGATAATATCTCGCACCCATTGGTCTAGGACGTTGGAAAGCCAAACGTCCCGAAAGAGGGACAATTCGCCCCTGACTGTGTGCGGAGCTGGAGCCATGCGAGTCATGCAGAAGCTGACTGCGGGCGAAGCGCCAGGAAGAACCCTGGGCCTCGGGAGGACTGGGCCGTGTCGGAACGAAACGTTCTGTCTGGAGGATCAGCCAGGGAAATGAAAGGAACGAAAGGAACGGAACCTGGCAGCTTTTGCTGCGCCGGTGTTCCACCTTTCTGTTGGGGCAGAAGAGTACTTTTGCCTCCATTTGAGTCTTTAATAAGTACGTCCAGACGTTCCCGTAAAAGACGATCCCGTGTACAGGGAATCCCTGTAGGATGCTTCTTGGAAGAAGCAACCCCCTTCCAATCCCGAAGCCAGAGAATTCTTTGAATGGCAAGGGCATCGGCGGCTGCCACTGCGGAACGACCGGCTGAGTTAAGCACGGTGTTAAGAGCCTAGTTCGAGACCATAGCCATTTGGTCTAGGAGGAGAGACACCTCAGGTACCGTGTGGCGTGTCTTGGCGTAAACTGCGTCTTTAAGAGACCAGGCCGCTGCAAAAGCGGGAGGAAACGCAGCGCCGACCGCGTCATAGAAGGACTTGGTCAACAGTTCAACCTGACGGTCTGCCGAGTCTTTTAAAGACGAGCTGTCGGCAATGGAAGTTGTGGTACTAGTTGCCAATCTGGCTACCGCCGGGTCCACCTAAGGAGGTTGAGACCAACCCGATAGTATTGCCGGTAAACGGATACTTGGGATCCGTGTGTTGGCCGAAAAAGCCCTAGGCTTTTGCACCGAGTCTGAAAGGTCAGGGTGATCGGAGAAGACGTTGGCAGGTCTTTTCGGATCCCTGAGTGAGACCTTGGCTCGCTGCACAGAGTGTCAGGAGCAGAAGACGAAGAATGGCATTATTGTCAGCCAAAGCGTCCCCTTCCGGGACCGAGTCCGAGGCCGCCTCCGAGCCAAAGGACGAAGGATCCTGTTCCTCACCCTCCAGAGGAGCCCTAGAGTGAGATCTGGGCGAGGAGGGGGAAGGGTCTCTGCCTTTTGGAGCAGGGCTCACCAAGAGGCAGAGAGGGCCTGGTAAGGCCAGGAGGAAGAGACGGACCCGGGACCGATGAGAACCCTCCACATCGATTCCCTAGTTTCTGGTCCGGGTTCAGGGTGATGGCCTGAATGATGGGCTTAGTCATAGAGGCTACGGATTGTGACATAGCTCGTGACACTGCCCTGGCCACTGAAACAGACAATGACTGAGATATAACGTCAGTGCATTGAGGGGCCGTGTTAAAAACCGGGGGAACGGACGCCTGATCCCCAGAGGGGGCAGGGGCATCCACCTGGGGCCGGGTTCCGAGGATATCCGGAGCCCCAGTCTGCTCACCGGTCGTGCAGAGGGAATGACACTCTGCGCAGGCAATGTGATTGTGTACACTGTACCAGTTGCATACAATATAGCAGCCTTATGTGCTCCTTGAAGAAGACATAGTTTGTACACAGGATTGGGTCAGACTAACAGAAGGGGGATGCCACAGAGGGGAATCCACACCAATGGTGTGGATTACCTCACTGCCAAAGCCCTGATCCCCAGTCTGAGACTCCCAGCAGCAGATGAGAAAATCTGCAGAAAATGAGGCCAAGATGGCCCCCACAGAGGGAGAGGGGGGAGTCAGAGAGGGAAGGGCCTGTAAAAACGCGGGCTCTGTGGCCCCATTGTGTACACAGGAGGGGAAGGCCGAGCCCTGTGAGTGGGAGAGGCCAGAGACCAAGCCCTGAGCTCCCAGGGCTATTCTGAGCAAATCCCCGCCCCCCACTGCTGATAGACAAGCAGGGGGCGGAATCGCGGCCTAGGCCTCCGGCGAAGCCGGGGACTAAATTTGAGGCCGCGGCCGGCCTGCGTGAGGGGTCCGGCGCGGAAGTCCCGCAAAACGCCCGCGGATGCGGGGAAAACGGAGCCCCATGCTCCTAATCCAATGCCCCGTCCCCCTGCTGTACTAAGACAGGCAGGGAGGGGATCGCTGCTGGGAGCCCCATGCTCCTAATCCAATGCCCCATCCCCCTGCTGTGCTAAGACAGGCAGGGAGGGGATCGCTGCTGGGCTGCTAGCCAGGCTAGGGGCCATTGCAGGGACACTATAGCAGGTCCTTAAAGTCTAAAAAAGACAGCGTCACAGACCTTCGATGGTGAAAATTCTAGGCGTCCTTTATTCCATGGTCAACAGAAGCGACGTTTCGACCACTGCTGTGGTCCAGGTGCGGACTGGAAATTTGAAGGTCCTGCAGATTACCTCATGGTGCTGTGACCAGCTAATCTTTTTTTTACTATAGCAGGTCCTGTCCTGGATCCTGCTGTGGATGCGGGGGCCCAATGTGCGCAGCACATACCTGGATCCCCATAGGGGGAGAAGATAGGGGGCCAGCTCGGTACCTTGTGGTGGAGCCTGCATCCGTCACCTGTGACTACCGGGAGTTGAACTCCATCACAGGGGCCACACAGTGACTGTGTATAGGCCAGGGGCACAGAGAACTGTGAACCCCTCAGTCGGCTTCCACCTCACCAGAGGCTCTTTGAAAGAGTATGGTGAGGGAGCACGGCATATGGGGCCGAAGGCCCATGCCGGGGAACCCCGATGGTCCCCTAAGCTTCATCTGTAGCAGGAGCTTCAGTGTGGAGATGTGCCTCCAACGACACCAAATAACAAACTGACAGTATTCCTGTAGAGCAGGGCTGTGGAGTCGGAGTCGGAGTCGTGGAGTAGGAGTCGGAGTCGCTGCCCATTTTGGTGGAGTCGGAGTCGGAGTTGGAGTCGGTAGAAAATGTTCCGACTCCGACTCCTAAAATATGAAATAGTATTTCAATGCAGAATGTGCTGAATATTATTATTATGATTTCTTATTATGTTCTATCTAAATATATTGATTATTATGTCATTATAATGATTAAAGCCTAATGTTACCTTTGACCTACAATAATTTTATCACTTCAAAACGAGCCATGACTGAAGGAGTCGGAGTCGGAGTCAAAGGAGTCGGAGTCGGAGTTGGAGTCGGAGCCAGGGAAATTCAGGAGTCGGAGTCGGTGGTTTGATTTACCGACTCCACAGCCCTGCTGTAGAGGGCGTATATGCTGCAGGGGAGAAGGAGGAGTAAATCTCTTCTATATTTGGTGTGACCTCCAGGGGGCAGCATATAACACCCACTGTCAGGGTCTCCCAGATTTGGACGACAAGAAAATAGCATATCCAATCATAGCTTGAAGAATACTGACCACTAGGGCCTGTGGTACCATAGTACGTCAATACTAGTTAATTTGGCCAGTGAATACGCACACCAGATTATTATGGAAAAAAATATCACTTTATTCGTTAAAATTAATTTATGCTAAAATATTTTCTATAATACATATAAACAACGTGTCAAAGGGCTCACAGTCCCTATTATGCACATTATTACAGGGTTGGCAAAAAATACAAAGTTGGCGAAAAATATATATGGGGGATCAGAAGAAATGCTTAAAGCACCATCACATTTGTAATATTCTTACTCCAACCCCCCAAATTTAGAAACATCCTTAAATTCCATGCAGACCAGCTGCTATTAAATAAATGGAGGTTGGATTTGAAGTATGTACAGTACCTGGTGCACAAAAGATCCATGTAGTAAATCACTCCTAGGTCCCCTGCTGCCACTGTAACCCTGCCACAACACCACAGCCGACGTACGTTTCAAAGTTCTAGATGACTTTTTCTTCAGGATGCACGCAGGGGACCTAGGACCCACAAGGGGACCCACAAATTCATCTGTAAAGATGAAAATGTACTTTGTTTTCACAAAAAGTTTCTTTTAGCCTAATTTTTTTCATTATCACATGGGCAAAAGGATAAAATGCATCCTAAAATTTGTTGAGCAATTTCTCTTGAGTACATCGATACCTCATATGTGGTCATAAATTACTGTTTGGGCTCACGGCAGGGTTCACAAGGGAAGGAGCTCAATCTGACTTTTTGAATGGAAAATTAGCTCTAAAAATCAAATTGCGCTCCTTCCCTTCTGAGCCCTGCCGTGCGTCCAAACAGTGGTTTATGACCACATATGAGGTATCGGTGTACTCAGGAGAAATTGCCCAACACATTTTAGGATCCATTTTATCCTGTTGCCTATGTGAAAATGAAAAAATTGAGGCTAAAAGAAAATTTTTGTTAGAAAAATTAAAATGTCCATTTTTTGTTTCCACTTTGCTTTAGTTCCTGTGAAGCACCTGAAGGGTTAATAATCTTCTTGAATGTAGTTTTGAGTAGCTTGAGGGGTGCAGTTTTTGGAATGGTGTCACTTTTGGGTGTTTTCTGTCATGTACACCCCTCAAAGGGACTTCAAATGTGATGTGGTCACAGAAAAATGGTTTTATAAATTTTGCTGGAAAAATGAAAAATTGCTGATGAACTTTAAACTCTTATAACTTCCGAACAAATTTTTTTTTTCCAAAATTGTGCTGATGTAAAGTAGACATGTGGGAAATATTATTTATCAACTATTTTGTGTCACATAACTTTCCGGTTTAACAGAATAAAAATGTAAAATGTGAAAATTGTGAAATTTTAAACATTTTTGCCAATTTTTTTTATATTTTCACAAACGCAAAAATTATCGACCTAAATTTACCACTAACATGAAGCCCAATATGTCCCGAAAAAACAGTGTCAGAATCGCTAGGATCCGTTGAAGCGTTCCAGAGTTATTACCTCATAAAGGGACACTGGTCAGAATTGCAAATAACAGTCTGGTCATTAAGGTGGAAATTGGCTCAGTCACTAAGGAGTTAAAGAGTGCTGGCACGTAGATGGTGGTCACTGGTCAGAGTTCCCACATGGAGGTGCCTCCACACAGCTGACATTTCAAGTGTGCCTTTATTAAGAGAATCCCCACTGTCTGGTGACACTGTCCCTCCAGTCACAGCACTATGGCGGCCCCAGAGGCTTATGTAAGAGGCCCCCACTGTCTGGTGACACTGTCCCTCCAGTCACAGCACTATGGCGGCCCCACCCGTGATGATTGGGCTCATACAGGCCGGGTCAGTGGAGCAGTACTGGGCATGGCTCATGGCCCCGGATGTGGCCCCTGGTGACACAAGCTTCCTGATTGGCCACAGCCTCTCATCACATTTTATTCAGCATCAATCTATGAATTCGGTCCCGGACCCCGTGGGATGTGCGGTCGGATTAAGCACCGAACTCCGAACATGCCCGCCAGTGTGGTGCGCTCCTCCCTAGAGAGCCTCTACTCCTATCCACACCCCCATAGGGCAGCGCCACCACAGAGCAACTGTCTCCATGTGCTGCTGAAGCGGAATGGCCTATGACACACGCGACCGACAACAGCCAATCGGATACAAGATGACAAAGAATAGCTTAAACACTAGAATGTAAGAGCGACAGTGATTGGATAAACGCGTGCACCGGAAGTGCGGTATAGGAAGTGGCCGGAAGTCGCTCTCTCCTTCTGTCCCTGCGCGCTGCAGCAGCCGGTGCTCGGTGTGCGGACTCCATCATGTCGTACGAGGAATACGAAGTGAGTGTGATCGCACTGTGAGGCAGGGGGCCGGGTCCTGTGTGATTTGCTTTACGGCTGTCGTTCTCCCGTTGTGTAGATGTGTTACAGCTGGCTGCGATGTCCTAATGTCCCTCTGCTCTGTCTTTCAGCAAACCACCACCACATACGATCCGTACAGCTACCAGGCGGACTATGACATGCACACAGGTAGGATCATCACTGTCCTCACACCCAGCTGTGTACACTGAAGAACAACACTCCAGGGTCATCACAATGGCCGCTGTGTGCCTGCACTGTGCTCCTCCTCCCCGAATCTACTGCTGTCTGTAGTGTCTGCAGGGCTGATGGCACATGGATGAGATCAGCAGCTTTGCCCATGTTGTTGGCACACACTGCTTAGAGCCGCTGATCTGTGATTGTCTGCAGCGCTGTCCATGTGACATCAGCCCTGCAGACACTAGAGACAGCAGTGGAGACTCCGCACTGGACCAGGGGAGTGAACAGCAGTTTATCATTCTAACCATCTATAGTCAAACAAAGGTGACGTCCCCTTTAATGCAACACATTTCTAGTTTGTGTTGTTTTCCAGTGCTACCAACAATACAAACCAGGGCTGTGGAGCCAGAGTTAGTATAAACTAGACTGACTCCAACTCCTCAGTTATTTAATAAATTGGGTACAGTAGTTCAATATATAATGTTCTGAATATTAATATGTTTTATTGTATCATAATAATGATTAAAGCATGATGATCTCATTGTACTACAATAAATTTATCACTCAAACATAAGCCATGTATGAGGAGTCACAGCCCTGATACAAACACTCAGGGGGCCTGCACTAATGCATATGAGAGAAGACACTTGACGTGAGTAATTGGAATTGGCTGAACAACCAAGCCCTACTGATCAGATATGGCTGAGGTCACACAGGTCCTGATGAGACTCTGAATCCTAAATGTCACTGTGGCATTCTGCTGCGTATTGTCTACAAGCGTCAACTTAAGGTACCGTTAAACAGTAAGATATCATGAACGATATCGCTCAAACGTCACGGGTTTGGAGTCGTTCAAGCAACATCGTTAGAACACCGTTGCATGTAACACAGAGATGTGACTACGATAAATTGTTGATCGCAGATTTAAGAACATGTTCTCAAATCAGACGATCCACAATCAGCCAACCTGCTGCATCGTTGTGTGTGACACTGCGATAACGATGTCGTTAACAATTTCGCCCATTCACATCAGTAAATAAGTATCGTTTGCTGGGTTGTGCGAACGATACCTGCTCGCTACATCGTTGGTGCGTTGTGCACGATATCTACACATGTGACATCTCCCCAACGATCTCTAAACGATGTCATAACGACCACGCGCCCCCGAGATCGTTAGTGATATAATTTCAACATTGAAGTGTGTAACGGTGCCTTAACGATGTACAACGTCCTATGTCAGATGTGTAGGCTCCATACATGGCAGGTGCCAGCCATATTGTATTTGCGCCAAATTGTGTATATCTGGTCACCAACTGCACAATATTCTTAGAGTCACATCCTCTTTTTCCCACTAAGACCATAGACATTGGACTAATATGCGTGAGCAGTTCTATGTTGCATAGTGATCAAAGCATTTTCACTTTTCTCACAGGTGACCCCAAGCAGGACCTGGCATATGAACGACAGTATGAGCAGCAAACATATCAGGTCATCCCCGAGGTGATTAAGAACTTTATTCAGTACTTCCACAAGACTGTGTCTGACCTGATCGATCAGAAGGTTTATGAGCTGCAGGCCAGCCGAGTGTCCAGTGATGTCATTGACCAGAAGGTTTACGAGATCCAAGATATCTATGAGAACAGGTAAATATATTCTGCAGCATGGAGGGTCATATTACAGATGCTCAGGACCTATATCTTCACTTTTTGCAGCTGCTACCCACAGCTCGTATCATTGTTCCACGCTGACTTACTGTCCTCTGTTCTCATTGCAGCTGGACAAAATTAACTGAACGTTTCTTCAAAAATTCTCCCTGGCCTGAAGCAGAAGCAATCGCTCCTCAAGTTGGGAATGGTAGGTCATTGATGATTATGACTAAAGTTATGCGCACATGACATCTTTTATATGTCGGTGAAGACTCTTCAGGAGAATGATGATGGTGGTTTTCCTGAAGGGTCTTTGTTGTTGTTTTTGGTTTAAATTTAAAGGGAACCTGTCGCCATGAAATTGCCATCCAATTTTAGACACCATATTATGGAGCCGGGGGAGCGGAGCAGATTAATATATAGTTTTGTGATAAGAGCTTCAGTATTCCCTGTGTTTTCATTGTTTAATTATTTGCTCTTTTGGACATATTTGGTCCAGTGGGCGGTCCCATCAGTGACTGACATCTATCTTTATGCACTCTTATACAAAGAAGGCTTTCAGTCACTGATCGGACTGACCACTTGACTGAAATGCCCAGATAGAGCAGAGATGTAAATGATGAAAACTCATAAAACTGTATATCAACCTGATCTGCTATCTCCACTTTCTGTCATTTTGCCTGTAGGTTAGGCTGGCTTCACACCACGGTTTTGAGCTGTCAGGCTGTGTCCCGTGTTTTGCAGGAAGCACCGGACACAGCTTGACTGCTTCGGACGAACAGAAACAGGGCAGTTATGCCCTCCGGGCCTGTTTTCTGCCGGATTCGGCAGTCAATGGCTGAGATGTTAGGATCGTGGCTTGCGGGAGCTAACCGTGGTCTTGAAATCTCAGCCGGGAGCTCTCTACGGTGCTGAAGTTTGGCGCCGGCTGGCACTGAGCTTTAGCACCTGGCCTCCAGGAACAGAACAGATTTTCTGTCTGGTCCGGCGTCCATAGACTCCCATGTTACTGGGTGCTGGATCCGGGTGGATCCGGTTTTGTGTAACTTTTTGCCATGGACACAAAAAACGCTGCAAGCTGCAATTTTGTGTCCGGGTTAAAAAAATAAATTCTCCCGGACAGATGGAAACCGGATGGCAAAACACTTCCATTCGACCCCATAGGAATACTATGGGGCCAAAATCGGATCCGGGGCTGTCCAGTTCATACCGGACAGCCCCGGACCTCAAAAAACGTGATGTGAAGCCAGCCTTAGACTTCATTTACACAGTGACAGGTTCCCTTTAAATAGTTAGCAGCTTCCAAGCATTAGCCATCCAAATAATGAACATGCTACTACTTTTAACCGTTTATGGGTTTTCAGAGCCTGGAGCCATTAACAAAGAAAAAAAGTGACAACATTTGCACAGCAATGCAGTTTTATCGATGCTGTATATTAAGGCACTGTTACCCACAGATAATTGTACAGAGATTGTTCGCAGATCTCTGGTTGCAGTGAAATCATGGACACATTGTTCCATTTTGTGGCTGTGTACAAATGTAACAATGTGTCCATGATTTCACTGCAACCAGAGATCTGCGAACAATCTGCACAATTATCTGTTTGTGTAACTGGGCCTTTGTTAGTTTCTTGTAGGAGTTTTAGTACTTTTACCCTTATGGGCTAGTGTTTGCACCCTTGTTTAGATGTTGAAATATGTTTGCTGTCAGAAAAGTCATTTACAATTAATGCAATAGAAAAGGGAAGCCATTTTCATTTATAACAATCGGTCAGGTGCTGTGCAGAGAAATATGCACTGGCAGCGTGCGTCTTGCAGTAGGTGCTTTATCCGCTTTTTCTTCCTGCTGATTTGATAACTGTTTCTCTGTGGTTTTTTTCTGACTTTATTCTAAATCCTCAGACGTGGATGTTTGGTCATTTTAACCAGTTTTCTTTCTTTTTCAGATGCAGTGTTCTTAATTCTCTACAAGGAGCTATATTACAGACACATCTACGCCAAAGTTAGCGTAAGTATCCGTTCCTTGTATTTTTTGTTTGGGCACCGAGGTATACATTGTTTGATGCGATGTAATAACATTGTGATTCTTGGCCTTTAGGGAGGACCCACTCTGGAGCAGCGTTTCGAATCTTACTACAACTACTGCAATCTCTTCAACTACATTCTAAGTAAGTTTGGCTATAGTTTGTAAATGTTAAAGGTGTTATCACACAGTTATTTACCTGTCAACAGGTATGATCAGTGGGGGTACAACCACTGGGACCCTCTGTGATCTTGAAAGAAAGTGATCCTGTGTGGAGAGAGCAGTAGTGAGCTTAATTCACCGTGTCTGGCAGCTATGGACATGTGTGTGCATCCTTTGGATATATGATGGTTGTTGTCTGTGGGATGATCCCTTTAAAGGCCACTTCACACACACACAGATATCTGAGTCCAATATCTGAACAGATCTCTGGTTGCAGTGAAATTATGAGTACATTGCTCCATGTTGTACACAGCCACAAAATGGAGCAATGTATCCATGATTTCACTGCAACCAGAGATCTGTTCAGATATTGGACTCAGATATCTGTGTGTGTGAAGTGGCCTTAAGAATGACATGACTATTTTGCTTATATTGCCGGTTTATTGTTAGCACTGACACTGCTGAATTTGTTGTAGATGCCGACGGTCCTGCGCCCTTGGAGCTGCCTAACCAGTGGCTGTGGGATATTATTGATGAATTCATTTACCAGGTACAGATATTTTTTCTGTAGACTTTCTCCTGCTGTTCTCTATATTTGAACATAAAGTTCTAGTATTTTTACTTTGGGGTTAAATCTGTCTACTTCTGCTCTATTCAGTTTCAGTCATTCAGTCAGTATCGGTGTAAGACCGCAAAGAAGTCAGAGGAAGAAATTGAATTCCTGCGTTCCAACCCAAAGATCTGGAACGTTCACAGCGTCCTTAATGTCTTACATTCTCTAGTGGATAAATCCAATATTAACCGTCAGCTGGAGATTTACACCAGTGGAGGTGAGGGATGGGGCTATACATGACAGCCCATATATTTGGTTCACGTGCCTGTTATCTTCTCAATATTGAATCTAAGTTTTTCTGCCACAGACAGGATTTTTTGTGTGAAGGAAATATGTCACCAGCGTTCTGCCACCTAATCTGAGAGCAGGAAATAATGTGGAGACAGACCCCAAGTCCAGCATTATTTCACTTACTGAGCTGCTTGCTCATGTTTTGGTAATTTCCAACTGCTAATTAAATCACTGTTTTATTAGAGCACTGGTCAACCTGCTGCCATGCAGTCCTCTATATTCATGATCCATGTATAACCCTGTCCACACCTTAGTTTACACTGCGCATAGGCAGCTCAGTAAGGCTGGTTTCACACTGCAGGATTTTCCATGATCAGTGTCCATTCATATTGTGTGCCAAAACCAGGAGAGGAACTTGCAGAGAAAAACTAGAATTGAAAGATTGACACCTTTTTTGGGTATTGGAGACACTCCTGGTTTTGACACACAAACTGGATGAACACTGATCAGGGAAAAAACTGCAGTGTGAAGCCAGCCTAAGTCATAGTTTCCTGGAAGTAGGGTCTCTGCCCCTATGTTATGCTGCTCTCAGATGGGGTAAAAAAGACTGGTGATAGATGTCCTTTAAGTGAGGTGCCTTCTTATTCTTAGAAATAATAATTATTTCTGCAAAGTGTTATCTAGTCATTTTCAGACATTTTGGTTGTTAGAAATACTCATTTACTTTTTTATTTGCTCTTCAGTTGTGCATTTATGACCATATCAAAGGGAACGTGACCCCTAAAAATGACCCCCCAGCCTATTAATACCTGTCCCTGCACCATCATTATGCTATTCTAGCTATCCCTTTGTGTAAAAATTGTCTATGTAGAAAGTTTATGGGTTTAGGGTGCACGACGTCATGAGAGCCGGATATGATGCGAATCGCGTCATACCAGCTGTTCAGCGTCCATGGATTGGGAGGTTATGATCAATAAGGATTATCACGCCCATCGGGGCGTGAATCATTACAGCATAGGTGTTGGAGAGAAGCTACAGGAACGCCCTGTGTGACTTGTCAAAATCTCAGAAGCCCCAGATCTGGAGGTAATAAAAGCACTTTTCTAAACTTCACAAATACACTACTTTTACAGAAAAGGATCGCTAGATTAGCACACTCAGGGTGCAGGGACAGGTATTAATAGGCTGTGGGGTCATTTTTAGTTTTAAGGCTCCCTTTAAAAGGAACCTGTCAGCTAGTTTATGCCTCCCCAGCTATCACTGTCCGTAGCTGCAGCTTTATAATACCAGTCTAATCATCCCTGTCTGAGCTCAGAGTGTAATGTGAAAGGTGAAAGAAAAGCATTTATACACTGACATTTTCTTATGTAATGAGGCAGTCAGTCTCCAGCTTGGAAGACGGGGACTGTTTGGCGGGTTAATAGGTAACATTTCAGCCTTGTGCTCGAACATGTTGGGAGACCTGATGTGATGTCACAACCATGTGACTACAATAGGCGGAGCTAAGTTCTCATAGAACATAATACGTTTGCTGGCTTAGCTCCGCCCACTATGGTCACATGATCGTTACATCACACAGGTCCTTTAGCTATCCAAGTTAAAAGTGAGTTTACTATTATCCTGCCAGACAGTCCCCCTCCTCCAAGGTGGGGACTGAAATGTAAGTGTATAAATGCTTTTTTTCAACTTTCACAATACACTATGAGCTTTGACAGGGATGATTAGAATAGTATTATGAAGCTGCAGGTACAGATAGTGATGGCTGGAGGGGCATAAACCACCTGACAGGTTCACTTTAAAGGGAAACTTACATTAGCTTTGTGCTGCCTGAACTACAGGTAGTATGAATGAGAGCCTGGCTGTGTGATTGCCTTCAGATATCTTACTCTAGGGCAGTGATGGTCAACCTTTTGAGCTTGGTGTGTGAAAATTTGCCGCAAAACCGAGCATAACTCAGGTGCTGTGTCATTTCGAGAAAACCCATAATTTTCTGATATTTGTAGCTGTAATAACAAAATGTTATCCTTGATATGGCCCAATTCTGGGTTATAGCCCCTTATGCTGGATATAGCCCACATCCTGGTGCATTATTCCCCCCCCCCCCCCCCCCATCCATCCTGGGTATGGTACCCATTCTGGTATATAGCTCCTTGTCCTGGGTATAGCCTTCCCACCCTGATGCATTACACCCCCATTCTGGTATATAGCCCCTAATGCTGGATATAACCCTCATACTGATATATGCTGGGATATATTGCCGCCCATCCTGGATATGGCCTCATACTGGTATATATCCCCTTATCCTGGATAAACCCCCCATGCTGGGATACAGTAAACCCCCATCCTGGTAAATTACCACCCATCCTAAGATATGGCCCCTTATCCTAGATATAGCCCCCTCATACTGGGATATAGCACCCCACCCCATTTCATCCTGGTACATCACGCTGCCATCCTGGATATGGCCCCCATACTGAGATACAGCACCCCCATCCTGGTTTATAGCCCCTTATCCTGGCTAAATCCCCCACACTGGGATATAACATCCCCCATCCTGGATATGGCTCCCCATTGTGGTATTTAGCCCCTTATCCTTGATATAGCCCCCATGCTGGGATATAGCACTTCTTCCCCCCCCCCATCCTAGTATATAGCCCCTTATCCTGGATATAGCCCCCTCATACTGGGATATAGCACCCCCTATCCTGGATATAGCCCACATCATAGTGCACACACTAAAATGATAAACAATGTCAATCACCTATCCCTTGTTCCTCTCAATCGGTCAAAATATCAGCAGCCCGCTGTTGATAACCTAATTAGCTCTGCTGCATTACCATGCCGCCCTTGTCCTGCCTTCGGATGCTGAGCTGACACACTGACTGCATGTAGTCAGTGTCAAAGTGTCAGCATCTGGAAGCGGGATGCTGACACTTTGATTCTCAGCTTCATTAAAGGGTCGCCTTGTCCTACATCCGGATACTGACTCTTTGATTGACACTGACTGCTTGCAATCACCGTGTCAGCTCACCATCTGGAGGCGGGACAAGGGTGTCAACATAATTGGCGCTTCATCATTAAGGTATCAGCGGCGGGTGGATCGAGAAACTGCGCTATGACACGTGTGTCAGCAAAACCTCTTCAGCGTCTCACTGCTGACACGTCATAGCTTAGCCATCACTGCTCTAGGGACACTGTGGCGTGTGTATGTAATAAGAGGGCTTGAACTCTAGTGCCACCTATTGGAAGTAACAATCCTAAAAGTCAATATCGATTCTTTAACAAGCCTTGTCATATTTTTTAGGATTAAAAGCCAAACCAGAATCTCAATTTGCAGACAATGTTTCAGGATATTTCCTTTCGTCAATGCAACATAAAGCCAAATCAAATCTCATTCTTTGCACTGACCTAGGGGTAATACCTAGAAACACTGTCTGCAAATAGGATAAAAGCCAAGCTAGAATCTCTAAGTCATATGACAAGGCTCCACAAGGAGAAACCTTACCCCTTAGATACATGGGAAGAGACCTGTTGAAGTGCTAGTTCGGCAGGTCACTGGAGTGGTGCTTTAAAGCTAAGTGCACTACATCTGGTCATTCACTCGCACTCTTTAAATCCCATGACTTTTGTGTTACGTCATGGGTCAGGAAAGGGTTAGTGCCTTCCCGACCTATGACGTTGTGAAACGTCGTGGAGGGATCCCGTTCCTGCAGCACCGATGACCAGGATTGGTGGAAGGTCATTGGTGCTGCAGGTACATGGGGACCTGTAGTTTACCCCAGGGGGGCGGCATTACTTTAACCACCCAAACAACCCCCCCCCCCCCCCCGTGACTACAGTCGCGGTGATTTGCGGTTGAAATTGAAACCGCCAATCACTGCAATTGTAATTTCACCAATGAAACTTGGTGAAGTACTACAATCCAGCCATGGCCAATGAGGCAATGTCATTGGCCATTGGCTGGAGCAGGGTGACCACTGTGTCCTTCTTCCTGCTTACTCCTCCGGCGGGCGCAGGCAATGACGTCACTGCCTGTGCGCCGGAGGAGGAAGCAGGAAGAAGCATGAAGACCCGGAGGAGCGCAGTGCAGAGCGGCGACAGCTACAGGGATAAGTATAATGATCTATTACTTTACAGGTGTGCGGCAGCAAGGGGGGGGCGCCTGTATACCACTGGGACCTGTATATACCACTGGGACCTGTATATACCACTGAGGCCTGTACATACCACTGGGGCATGTATATGACTCGTGTATAAACCGAGGGGGGGGGGACTTTTCAGCACACTTATACACGAGTATATACGGTAGTTGCCAATCAGACGCGAGCGGCTGCTGGGGTCTGATCGGCCACTGCTTGTCATATATGTACTGTGGCTGAGACACCTTAGTACGGCGCCGGCATAACTGTGTTGCCCGCCGATCATTCCCCTCTCGCAGCAGATGTGTGTGAGTGAGCGTGTGATGGGGCTGGATGATGGGGGCTGCATGGTGTCCGCTAAGAATCTTAGCTAATTTTCCATTCGAAAAGTCAAATTGCGCTCCTTCCCTTACGAACCCTGCCGTGAGCCCAAACAGTGGTTTATGACCACATATGAGGTATCGGTGTACTCAGGAGAAATTGCACAACAAATTTTAGGATGCATTTTATCCTTTTGCCCATGTGAAAATGAAAAAATTTAGGCTAAAAGAAACTTTTTGTGTAAACAAAGTACATTTTCAGTTGTACGTATGAATTTGTGGGTCCCCTTGTGGGTCCTAGGTCCCCTGCGTGCATCCTGAAGAAAAAGTCATCTAGAACTTTGAAACGTACGTCGGCTGTTTCCCGTGTGAAAATGAAAACATTGAGGCTGAAAGAACATTTTTGTGACAAAAAAAACTGTTTTTAATTTTTACGGATCAAATTGCTCACTATGCATCTTGATAAGTTCCTTGGGGGGTGGGGGGGAGGGTGGTCAAGTTTCCGGAATGGAGTCACTTGTGTGTGAGCTCCAATGTTTAGGCAAAATGAAAAAATTGAGGCTAGAAGAACATTTTTGTTGGAAAAATTAAAATGGCCATTTTTTTCTTTCCACTCTGCCTTAGTTCCTGTGAAGCACCTGAAGGGTTAATAATCTTCTTGAATGTAGCTTTGAGTAGCTTGAGGGATGCAGTTTTTGGAATGGTGTCACTTTTGGGTGTTTTCTATCATTTACACCTCTCAAAGGGACTTCAAATGTGATGTGGTCACTAAAAAAATGGTTTTGTAAATTGTGCAGGAATAATGAGAAATTGCTGATGAACTTTGAACCCTTATAACTTTCTAACAATTTTTTTTTTTTTCCCAAAATTGTGCTGACGTAGACATGTGGGAAATGTTATTTATTAACTATTTTGTGTCACATAACTCTCTGGTTTAACAGTTGTGATATTTTCAAAATTTTCGCCAAATTTCCGGGGTTTTTTTTATTTTATTTTATTTTTCTCCTGCAAATAAACACAAAAATATCAACCTAAATTTACCACGAATATAAAGCCCCGTATGTCACGAAAAACTATCTCAGAATCTCTAGGATCCGTTGAAGTGTTCCAGAGATATTACCTCATAAAGGGACACTGGTCAAAATTGAAAAAAAATGGCCAGGTCAGTAATGTTAAAATAGCCTGGGTGGTGAAGGGGTTAATTAACTAGACCATGGAGTGGTTGGTCAGGGGCTACACTGGTCTCGTCAGGCTTCTCAAACTGTTTTCCCTGAAGCACTGTGGCTTCAGAGGACATCATACGTATACCTGGCTGCAATCCATGATTCAGATAGCCTGAATCTAGTGACAGGTTCCCTTTACATTCAGTTGACACACCTGTATGTTAGAGTAATATCGGTGTGATTACAATGTCGCCCCTTGTTGGCTCACTTTGCAGGCCTGCTAACCAGGGTTGTGGAGTCAGATTCAGGGAAATTGAGGAGACTGAGTCAGATGTTTTGGCTTACTGACTACACTACCCGGCTGCTAACTAACAGTATTTGATGGTCTGCTGTTGAACTCTGTCACTTATGCAATGAGTAACCTGGTTTTGTTTCCCCCCCCATCTCTTCTCAGGTGACCCTGAAAGTGTAGCAGGAGAATATGGCAGACATTCACTATACAAGATGCTTGGATACTTCAGCTTGGTTGGACTGCTTCGTCTGCACTCCCTCCTCGGAGATTACTATCAGGCTATTAAAGTATTGGAAAACATTGAGCTCAACAAGAAGGTACAGTTTGCCATCACTATTATTCCATGTCGCACGTTCACTATTTTGTGAGGTTTTTTTACCTCCGTATTTGCATACCTCCCAACTTTTGGAAAACAGAAAGAGGGACAAAAGATGTGGCACGCCACACCCATTTACGAGTGACGGACATTCAACAGATGCCCAAGACTGTTAATTATTAATATTAATCTTCTGATTATGGCATTTTTGCTGTATTTTTTATTTTTTTTTTCCAATTCATTTGATGGGCTTTAGTGCGGTTTAGTACTGACAGCACAGACTATGGGCTGCCTATCATACTACGCAGCAGGACGGCTGAGAGTAGTGCCTTCCCTGCAGCATTGTTCACTTTATAGCCAGGGATGTGCAGTCAGTAAGGGCCCTTTCACATCTATGCACCCATGGGCAGGCAAGCGCATCGATGCAGAGCTCTTGCGCTCATGCCGACATTGCCTCCTAAGGACGAGCACAGCCAACGGCAGGAGCCCGGATGCGCAAGTGTGACGAGGCCGGTGTCACAGCGCATACGCTAGTCCAGCCGCACCCGGAAGCGCATAATGTGACGTTTCTGGGTGCGTCTGGACAAGCGCATGAAATTCAGCTATCAAAACCTGGTCTGCAGGGCATCACTTATTTTTCTTGAACGGTTTAAAAGGGTTATCTACGAACTTGAGGTTTTTTTTTCTAATGGAGCTAACAACGTACAGGCAGGTCGATGCTAAGTATCTGCTCAGCGCCGGCTCAGGGTGATCTCAGATCTCTCCTGCCACGATTCAGCTGCTTCACATCGCCAAGCATCTCTACCTATTCCGTTCTGCTCTGTTGACAGGGCATCACTAGCAACATCATGCTGCCTGACAGTCGGCTCTCCACAGCACCCTGTCAACAGAGCAGAAGAGAAACTCTCTAGGCCCCTTTAGACGGCACGACGTTGGAATGATGTCAGCAACCATCTTGTGGGCGCGTGGTCGTATACAACATCGTTTTGACATTGTTGGTGAGATGTCACGTGTAGATATCGTGGATGATGCACCAACGTTGTAGTGAGCAGGTATCGTTCGCATAACCCAGCGAACAATCCCTGCTCATTGCTGTGAATGGGCGAAGTCGTAAATGACATCGTTATCGCGGTGTCAAACACAACAATGCAGCAGGTTGGCTGATTATTGTTCGTGTGGTTTTAGAACATGTTCTCAAATCTGCGATCCAACGATTTATCGGTACAACTTGGCAGAGTCACGCACAACGAGGTCGTAATGAGGTCGCTGGTACACCTCCAAACCCGTGACATATCAGCGATGTTGTTAACGATGTCATGTCATGTAACAGGGCCTTCTGTGTGACTGCAGACTTGAGAATTCTGACACCTCACACACTGTACGCTGTAAGGATTCTCCAGTGTTAGAGTCTGGAATTGCGGTCACATGGCCACGAGTGTGGCACACTCCTGGCTAGAGCACAAACACAGGTGCACCTACACACATACACCCACGTACACCATCACACATACATCACACACACCCAGGCATACCATTACACATACATCACACACAGGCATATTATCATACATACAACAAACACCCAGGTTCACAATCACACATACACACACATCCAGGCTTAATATCATCAAACATACCTTCAATCTTACACACATCACTCTTGCACACACTACATGCAACATTCACACACATCCCACGCATTACTAACTGACGCATCACTCACACACACCACACGCATCACTCGCACACACCACACGCATCACTCGCACACACCACACGCATCACTCGCACACACCACACGCATCACTCGCACACACCACACACATCACTCGCACACACCACACACATCACTCGCACACACCACACACATCACTCGCACACACACACACATCACTCGCACACACCACACACATCACTCGCACACACCACACACATCACACACATCACATGCATCATTCTCGCACACCACATGAACGCATCAGTCTCACACCACATGCATGACTCACAGACCTATGCATCACACACATTACACGTATCTCTGACGCATCACTCACACACACCCAACGCATCACTCACACACCACACACATTATTCACACACACGCATCACACATACACACACACATCACACATACCACACATCACTTATGCCTCACACACATCACTCACACACCACACATCATATATGCATCACTCACACACCACACACATTACACACCTCTCTAACTGATGCATCTCACACACACATCGCTACCACACACATCTATCTCACACCAGATGCATGACTCATACACCGCACGCATGACACACATTACACGCATCACACACATTACATGCATCACTCACACACCACACGTATCACACACATTACAACCATGATTCTAACTGACGCATCACTCGCACACCACACGCATCACTCGCGTCACATGCATGACTACACTCACACACACACACATCACACATCACTCACACACATCACACACGTGATTCACACACCCAATGCATCACACACCTCACATGCATCACTTACACACCATACACATTACACGCACTTAAACAGACGCATCACTCACACACACTGCATGCATCACTCACACACATTACATGCATCACTTACACACATGCATCACACACACACCACTGTAAGTTATTCACGCATCTCACACACACATCACACATACCATCATACACACAACACACAAACCATTAGACATACATGATATATGTATGAACACATATATACTCACTCTCTTCGTTTCCAGGGCATCAAATGGCAGTACAGTAGTGTTGAGAAGTTGGAATCATCAGCAGGGGATTGTACACACTGGATGCTCCTTCTCTCTCCCTCCTCCTGCCCCCGACAGCTGAACTGGTAGTGATATTACAGGAGTGAGGGGGCTCCTGTGGCTACATCTCTCTCTCTTCAGGGCAGACTGCCTTGTGTTTCTCCTCCCACCTCCTGCACAGACGTGGACCCGCCCACCTTCTGCTACTGAACCACGTCCCCCTCCACTCACTGATGCTGGCACTGCAGTTCAGCCAGTCTCAGCGCTGAATGATGGAGGAATCCCCTTGGCCACAGCTGGGGTGAGGGAGAGCAGAGTGCGGGAGGAACACAGAGCTGAGCAGGACAGTGCCAGCAATCCCTGCATGTGTGCACGAGAGTCACAAAACTTTATTCAATAAACATAAAAGACACCTTAATTACACATTTGGGCAGAGCACTGATGGGCCGCCCCAGATCTTAGTGCCTGGTGATGGCCCTGCACTGTGACACACGGAGCTAAAATGTATAGGGGGCGTGGCCGGCAGATACTCTCTGCTGTGCGGGAAATGTAACCTCCCTGGCGTGACAACGATTGTAAATCGGGAGCGTTCCGCGGGATCCGGGACGGTTGGGAGGTATGGTAATTGTAAGACCATTTGTACACGTTAAGTATTTGGGGAGTTTTTACCTCAGTATTTGTAAGGCCACGTGCACACATTCAGTATTTGGTGAGTTTTTTTACCTCAGTACTTGTAAGGCCACGTGCACCCGTTCAGTATTTGGTGAGTTATTACCTCAGTATTTGTAAGGCCACGTGCACACGTTCAGTATTTGGTGAGTTTTTTACCTCAGTATTTGTAAGGCCACGTGCACACGTTCAGTATTTGGTGAGTTTTTTACCTCAGTATTTGTAAGACCACGTGCACACGTTCAGTATTTGGTGAGTTTTTACCTCAGTATTTGTAAGGCCACATGCACACGTTCAGTATTTGGTTTTTACCTCAGTATTTGTAAGGCCACATGCACACGTTCAGTATTTGGTTTTTACCTCAGTATTTGTAAGGCAACGTGCACACGTTCAGTATTTGGTGAGTTTTTACCTCAGTATTTGTAAGGCCATGTGCACATATTCAGTATTTGGTGAGATGTTACCTCAGTATTTGTAAGGCCATGTGCACATGTTCATCATGGTAATTTACTCGTGTAAGGACTGACCTCAGTATTTGTGGTTACTTGTAAAGGCCACGTGCACACGTTCAGTATTTGGTGAGTTTTTTACCTCAGTATTTGTAAGGCCACGTGCACACGTTCAGTATTTGGTGAGTTTTTTACCTCAGTATTTGTAAGACCACGTGCACACGTTCAGTATTTGGTGAGTTTTTACCTCAGTATTTGTAAGGCCACATGCACACGTTCAGTATTTGGTGAGTTTTTACCTCAGTATTTGTAAAGCCATGTGCACACGTTCAGTATTTGGTTTTTACCTCAGTATTTGTAAGGCCACATGCACACGTTCAGTATTTGGTTTTTACCTCAGTATTTGTAAGGCAACGTGCACACGTTCAGTATTTGGTTTTTACCTCAGTATTTGTAAGGCCATGTGCACATGTTCAGTATTTGGTGAGATGTTACCTCAGTATTTGTAAGGCCACGTGCACACGTTCAGTATTTGGTGAGTTTTTTACCTCAGTATTTGTAAGGCCACGTGCACACGTTCAGTATTTGGTGAGTTTTTTACCTCAGTATTTGTAAGGCCACGTGCACACGTTCAGTATTTGGTGAGTTTTTTACCTCAGTATTTGTAAGGCCACATGCACACGTTCAGTATTTGGTTTTTACCTCAGTATTTGTAAGGCAACGTGCACACGTTCAGTATTTGGTTTTTACCTCAGTATTTGTAAGGCCACGTGCACACGTTCAGTATTTGGTGAGATGTTACCTCAGTATTTGTAAGGCCACGTGCACACGTTCAGTATTTGGTGAGATGTTACCTCAGTATTTGTAAGGCCACGTGCACACGTTCAGTATTTGGTGAGTTTTTACCTCAGTATTTGTAAGGCCACATACACACGTTCAGTATTTGGTTTTTACCTCAGTATTTGTAAGGCCACGTGCACACGTTCAGTATTTGGTGAATTTTTACCTCAGTATTTGTAAGGCCACGTGCACACGTTCAGTATTTGGTGAGTTTTTACCTCAGTATTTGTAAGGCCACGTGCACACGTTCAGTATTTGGGGAGTTTTTTACATCAGTATTTGTAAGGCCATGTGCACACGTTCAGTATTTGGGGCGTTTTTTTACCTCCGTATTTAAGTCAAAGCCATGAGAGAAACAATCAGAGGAAATAGAAACACGTCACCACTTTTGCGCTTATTGCCCACTCCTGGGTTTGGTTACGGATGCTGAGGAATACTGAACGTGTGAACATGGCCTTAATAAGAATGTATGACTATTTTTTGCAGAATTGGGGAGACAGAGGTCTGGTTTGGCACCAACCACTTGTCCTCTATGAATATGGAAGTATCTTGGATTTCATTTTACCCGATTTCTTCTTGAGCAGCTTTGAGTCTTGCAGATTTTTGCAAGAGGAGAATTCAACTTGTTTTACCAACTTATATATTTTTTTATATGAACATTGGCGCACAGACTCTGCAAAAGTATTATGGTGATAATATAGTGTAAAATTAAATGTAAAGCAATTTTTAATGAGGCATAAAGTGAAAATCTATGACACTACCACCATTAGAGGGAATTTAGGCAATAATAATAATTCTTTATATAGCGCCAACATATTCCGCAGCACTTTACAATACAATGATATACAAACGGTCATAGGTAGCAATAAAAAATATACACTATAGTAAGTAAAGAAGAAAATCAATATAACAAGTCCAATACACTAACCAGAGAATCAATGTAAAAAGTACAATAAATAAAGCAGAGAAACAAAGTAAAAAATACAGTACAGTAATTGGATGCAAAACAATAAACATAGAATCAGTGTAAAAAGTACAATACAATAATTAAAGCAAAAGTAAAGGCAAGGGTAGACTCGTATACATTCTACGAACGAATGCTAGCCGTGGACTACCAACACACTGATAAAATCCAGTAAAGGTTGAACCGTGGCAATTCATCAGCCAAGAGTTTATGGCCTTAGCCACATCTAGACAACAGCCCTTCTAATACAATACTTGTTCAGGGAGTTGATGACTGTGCTGTAGACAATCTCATTTACAATACTCCTATCCAGTGATCTAATGATGTAACTTTAGTTTAATTGGTTAATATTTGTCCAAACCAGCTTCATTCTTTCATTGACTGATGTTTATCCCCTCACCTATTTGTTTTTTCTCATGTTTTTGTATTGCAGTTTTTCCTTGTTATCTTCATAAAATCAAGTCATACTTTGTGTACCTGTCACCCAACTAACCTCTGAATTGTATGACTTGTATCTGTTTAAAACTTACTAAAAAAACTATTGTTTTAAAAATAAACATTGAGGCATAAAAAAAAAACATAAATGTGGGGTATGTAAGCCGGAGAACCACCACAGTTCTTGCTCGGACATGGAATTGTATTGTTTGGTCGGTCAGCCATGTAATCATTTCCTGCTGTTGTTCAATTACCCTGATTAGGAATTCTAATGTATTTTCCATCTTTCTTTGCAGAGTATGTACTCCCGAGTGCCGGAGTGTCAGGTGACCACATACTATTATGTGGGCTTTGCCTACCTTATGATGAGGAGATATCAGGATGCCATTCGTGTGTTCGCTAACATCCTGCTATATATCCAGAGAACCAAGAGTATGTTCCAGAGAACCACATACAAGTATGAAATGGTAAGGACCTGCTGCTGTCTGCCTTTTATTTTTTATACTTGCATGCATAAATAACTGGATCAACTAATTGTGTATCTATGTTCTGCACAGATTAACAAGCAGAATGAGCAGATGCATGCGCTGCTGGCCATCGCCCTCACCATGTACCCCATGCGCATCGACGAGAGTATTCACACTCAGCTGAGGGAGAAGTATGGTGACAAAATGTTACGCATGCAGAAAGGGTAAGGAAGGGGTCACTACATGGCTTTTCTGTTTTTTTTTTTTTTCCTTTTTTTCTTTCTTGTAATGGTTTACATGTATAGCTTGGTACAACTGTAATTTTGCAATATGTGATAATATATTTTGGGTTGTAGAATATTCAGTGTCTGTATAAAGAGCCCTCTTTCTGGATAGATATGTAGGACCTCCGTCTTCTATCCATAGACATGGCATATCAATAGATAAAACTAAAACTAGATTGAACGTATCATGGGCAATTTAACTTTTCTTTCTTAGTTCACTGATAAGCATGGAACTAGGCAGAGAGCAATACAAAGTCATTGCTGTGCTTGTCGTAGATTTTACATTAGAGTAAATGTAGGTAGTATTATACCCCTCAGCCTCAGATAAGCATTTGACGTATGTACAATGGCAGCTGTGACCTTTAAAGGGAGTCTGTCAGCAGGTTTTTGCCATGTAAGCAGAGGATAGCATGCTGCAGTGGTTGAAAACCAAAACTCAACTGTGCCCCTCATCAGTCTGTGCTATTGTTTACGTAAACTAAATGCTTTATCATCTGGTGATTACCATTACAGGACTACATTGTCACACACAGGGCAGTCTGACTTGCTCCCTCCTCTGTTTGACACCTCACTGTTAATGTACAATCTCTATTGAGATCCTGGTTGCGGGCAGGGCAACACTCTCAGGTCTGTGGCTGAAACTACAACCTTTGATTGTGTCAGAATGGCTGCAGCCAGTAAAAAATGTAAACATGGCTGGATTCAGAGTCTCTTTGCAGACAACATGCTGCTCTCAGATGATGTGGCAAAACCTGCTGACAGATTTTATTTAAGGCCACATTTTGCAGCGTGTCTTCTATATTACGCCATTGGGGACCCACTGCATGATACAACTGCAAGGATCGTTTGACATCTCACTCTAAAACCACAGGAATTAATATGGAGTCGATTTTCCCCCCCCCTCACATTGTATCTATTACAGTTTGTTGAAGGAGCCAGCACCTGCCACGGTTACGCTGATACCAGTGTTCCTGGGGGCCCCCCTGGAGTCAGAACTTCTCTCCTCCTTGCTGCACACGCTATAATCCTGGTGCCAGGCCTCCTGTAAAAGCCGCACAACGTCACTTCCAATTTCAATATCAAGTAGGAGCCGAACACAGGATTCTTTTTGCAGCCTTTATTTTCTTCTTGTGAGGTCTTACAAAGTGGAGGGTGCGGGAGGGAGGAAGGGGGGCAGCCTATACTACGGCCGTTTCGCACAGTCAGTCGTGCTTCTACGGGTACAATCTCCACTTTGTAAGACCCCACAAGAAAAAATAAAGGCTGCAAAAATAATCATGTGTGCGCTCCTACTTGATATTGAAACTGGAGGTCACATTGTATCTATCACTCTTCTGGGAAGGCTTTCTACAGTATTTTGGTGGCATCTATGAATTTTTCACCATTTATTCAGAAGAACATGTGGAAAGTCAGACCCTCATGTTGGAGAATGAACCTGGCTCACAATCTCATTACCCCAAGGTAGTTTTATGTGATTGGAGTCAAGGATCTGTGGCCAGTTGTTTTTTTTCATGCCTTCACCAACCTTGCTTTGTGCAGTGGTCACACTTTTTCTGGAACAAAAAGGCAAAAAAAGGGCCTCCTCCAAACTTATCCCACTCAATTGGGAGCATAGAATTGTCCAAAGTGTCTTGTATGTTGAAAGATTATTTCCCTTCATACAGTATGGGTTTAATAAAATGTAAAGAGATTACAGCTTACTTCTGGGAAACCTTTTCATTTTTCTTGACTAAGAATTTTTCTACAGGTAAAAAAACAGTATCAAAACTTTTGAATAATGTAACTGATGGCTCCGTACACATTTAATAAAAATAGACAGTACAGACCAAAAGTTAGACACACCTTCTCATTCAAAGAGTTTTCTGTATTTTCATTACTATGAAAATTGTAGATTCACACTGAAGGCATCAAAACTATGAATTAACACGTGGAATAATATACTTTACAAAACTGAAACAACTGAAAATATGCCTTACATTCTAGGTTCTTCAAAGTAGCCACCTTTTCTTTGATTACTGCTATGCACACTCTGGCATTCTCTTGATGAGCTTCAATAGGTAGTCACCAGAAATGTTTTTCACTTCACAGGTGTGCCCTGTCAGGTTTAATAAGTGGGATTTCTTGCCTTATAAATGGGGTTGGGACCATCAGTTGTGTTGTGCAGACGTCTGGTGGATACACAGCTGATAGTCCTACTGAATAGACTGTTAGCTTCTTTTTTCTTGCCATAATACAAATTCTAAGTAAAGAAAGACAAGTGGCCATCATTACTTTAAAGGGAACCTGTCGCCTAGATTTGAAGCCCTACACTATCACTAGCTGTCCCTACACCTTCCTAGCTGCTCCCTATCTATCCCTCGCTGGGCCCTATAAAACATCAGAAAAATAACTTTTAACTTACAGCAGTCCCTGAGGCTTGGGGACTGGAAAGGCGGCCCCACGCTCCATCACGTGATCGGCCCGCATTCAATAAGCGCATTGTGCATGCGTAGAGCCGGGCCGATCACGTGGTGAAGCCCATAATGCACTGGGGCCGATCACGTGACCGGCCCCATAATGCACCGCGCTGGATGTGACGTCGCGACCAGTGCATACTATGTGACAGAGGGCGGGAGATTCCAAATAGAAGGGCGGCGAGGAATAATGAATAATGCCACCCAGCGGGGCGTACGCTGCCAGATCAAGGAGGGCAGAATGGAGCCTGGGCCCGCCTTTCCAGTCCCCAAGCCTCAGGGACTGCTGTAAGTTGTTATTTTTCTGATGTTTTATAGGGTCCCTTTAGATCAGCGAGGGATACATAGGGAGCAGCTAGGAAGGTGTAGGGACAGGTAGTGATAGTGTAGGGCCTTAAATCTAGGTGACAGGTTCCCTTTAAGAAATGAAGGTCAGCCAGTCCAAAAAATTGGGAAAACTTTGAACGTGTCCCCAAGTGCAGTTGCAAAAACCATCAAGCGCTACAAAGAAACTGGCTCACATGAGGACCACCCCAGGAAAGGAAGACCAAGAGTCACCTTTGCTGCGGAGGATAAGTTAATCCGAGTCACCAGCCTCAGAAATGCAGGTTAACAGCAGCTCAGATTAGAGACCAGGTCAATGCCACACACAGTTCAAGCAGCAGACACATCTCTACAACAACTGTTAAGAGGAGACTTTGTGCCTCAGGCCTTCATGGAAAAATAGCTGCTAGGAAGCCACTGCTAAGGACAGGCTACAAGCAGAAGAGACTTGTTTGGGCTAAAGAACACAAGGAATGGACATTAGACCAGTGGAAATCTGTGCTTTGTTCTGATGAGTCCAAATTTGAGATCTTTGGTTCCAACCACCGTGTCTTTGTGCGACGCAGAAAAGGTGAACGGATGGACTCTATATGCCTGGTTCCCACCGTGAAGCATGGAGGAGAGGCTGTGATGGTGCTTTGCTGGTGACACTGTTGGGGATTTATTCAAAATTTAAGACATGCTGAACCAGCATGGCTACCACAGCATCTTGCAGCGGCATCCTATTCCATCCAGTTTGCGTTTAGTTGGACCATCATTTATTTTTCAACAGGACAATGACCCTCAAACACACCTCCCGGCTGTGTAAGGGCTATTTGACCAAGAAGGAGAGTGATGGGGTGCTACGCCAGATGACCTGGCCTCCACAGTCACCAGACCTGAACCCAGTTGAGATGGCTTGGGGTGAGCTGGACCACAGAGTGAAGGCAAAAGGGCCAACAAGTGCTAAGCATCTCTGGGAACTCCTTCAAGACTGTTGGAAGACCATTTCCGGTGACTACCTCTTGAAGCTCATCAAGAGAATGCCAAGAGTGTGCAAAGCAGTAATCAAAGCAAAAGGTGGCTACTTTGAAGAACCTAGAATATAAGGCATATTTTCAGTTGTTTCACACTTTGTTAAGTATATAATTCCACATGTGTTAATTCATAGTTGTGATGCCTTCAGTGTGAATCTACAATTTTCATAGTCAAGAAGATAAAGAAAACTCTTTGAATGAGAAGGTGTGTCCAAACGTTTGGTCTGTACTGTATGTCCGATGGTTCTGATGACCTCTAATATTCGGATATGTTATATAAGTAAACTGCTTTTTGTTTTTGTAATTTCTGATCACTTGTCAATGTTCTTCTCCTCATTAGTGATGCACAGATTTATGAAGAGCTCTTTAATTATGCCTGCCCCAAATTCCTGTCACCAGTGGTCCCTAACTATGATAATGTTCACCCCAACTCCCACAAAGAACCGTATCTTCAGCAACTTAAAGTCTTTCTTGATGAAGTCCAGCAGCAGGCACAACTGTCCACAATCCGCAGGTATAAGATATTCTTTTCCTATGTTGTTCTTGGGGAGCTTGTTGAGGCAGAAAAATGTCTAGAGACCTCAGAAGATGAGTTTGCACCGCATGTCTGAAGCGATATGTTTAGAAACGTTTTTTATTCTTCTCCCCAGTTTCCTGAAGTTATATACCACTATGCCTGTGGCCAAGTTGGCTGGATTCTTGGATTTACCAGAACAGGAATTTCGCATTCAGCTTCTTGTTTTTAAGCATAAGATGAAGAACCTGGTGTGGACGAGCGGCATCTCTGCGCTGGAGGGAGAATTTCAGTCCGCATCAGAGGTGGACTTCTACATAGATAAGGTGCAGTATTCAGCTATTTGTCTTTCCATGGTTTACACATTTAGTAATGCAATAGATGACATTCAGGTTTTAGTTTTCTCCACATAGACGTGATCATGTAATACATGTGCTACTGACCCTCCACAACTTATCTTGATTCCACTCTCCTCTAGGACATGATTCACATTGCAGATACCAAAGTTGCCCGACGCTATGGAGACTTCTTTATACGACAGATACACAAGTTTGAAGAGGTGAGGGGTTTTCTTTACCCATAAGGTCTAAAGTTCTAGTAATCTAAAGCAGTAAGCCGTCTCTGCTCATTTATGTATCTGGAGGTGAGTGGGACCCCTGATATCACGTCTACAGATATCTTGTAACTTGTGTGCTTTAGTGGCAAACAGGGCTGTGGAGTTGGAGTTTGTGTCCATTTTGGTGGAGTTGGATTCAGTGAAATTGAGGAGTCGAAGTCAGGTGTTTAGCTTACGGTCTCCAGAGCCCTGGTGGCAAGTATTGTGCTCCTGTCTTTGCTTGTATACCCAAGCCAAAATCCACATCTGATACCGACTGAACCGTCTTCCAGAACAGACATGCTGCTCATCCACACAAGGGGATTCGAATACGACAGGTAGCCAATACTTGCTGAGCAGGCACATCTGTCAGGTCAGATGTGTGTAGACAATGGCCTTGCTCACCTGGTACGGAAGTGAGCAGAGTCGAATTAATCCTTTATATCAAGAAAAAATCGACTCTAAATTTGATGCCTATGACTGGTCCTTTTTTTAGATAATGTAGAGGTCAATTTAGATTTAGGCTTTTCTGGATTTAGGTGCATGTGTACAGTATTATACCTGAAATCATCTACTATATAATTGCCTAAGGTTCTCTGTCACGGAAATCGTGCGCCAGCGCTGATTGGTCGCCCGACAACCAATTAGCGACACGGGATTCCTGTCACAGACAGGCTTCACCGCTATTTGAAGTGAACAGCTATTCACTTCAAATAGCCTGCGGGACAGCCGACATCACTGTCGGCTTTCCCGCTGCACCCACCTCTGCTTCCAGCAGCCTGGTGCCCGCTCCTCTCTGCCCGCTTCCAGCTGTTCACAGCCCTCCTGCCCGACGCCCCCATAGGTTAAAAATTGCTTAGAGCAGGGGTCCCCAACTCCAGGCCTCAAGGGCCGCCAACAGTGCAGGTTTTCAGGATCTCCTTAGGATTGCACAGGGATTGGAATAATCACCAGTGCATTTGATCACATTATCACCTGTGTATTACTAAGGAAATCCTGAAAACCTGCACCCTCAAGGCCTGGAGTTGGGGACCTCTGGCTTAGAGGGCCTGTAGTGATGTCAGAATCATGAGCGGAGCCATGTCACATGACTCTGACATCACTTCAGGTCCTTAAGCTTCACGGACTGGGGGAGCAAACACAGCAGCAGACACAGCCAGGTAATGCAGCCTAATGACCCCAGACCATAGTCACCATACACTTAGTCCCACACACACTACACATATATACACACACTCAGCCCTGCACTCACTACACACAGTCGCACTCACCACAGACGCACACTCTGCCCGGCGCTCGCGTCGCACTCTGCCCGGCGCTCGCGTCGCACTCTGCCCGGCGCTCGCGTCGCACTCTGCCCGGCGCTCGCGTCGCACTCTGCCCGGCGCTCGCGTCGCACTCTGCCCGGCGCTCGCGTCGCACTCTGCCCGGCGCTCGCGTCGCACTCTGCCCGGCGCTCGCGTCGCACTCTGCCCGGCGCTCGCGTCGCACTCTGCCCGGCGCTCCGCGTCGCGCACTCATATCACACTGTCTCTCTAACGCAAATCCTGTGTCGCTGATTGGTCTCGCCCGGCCATCCGCGACCAATCAGCGACGCGGGATTTCCGTTACAGCGAAACAGGCACAGTCCGCCCAGTCTCCCGGCCCCCTCTGCTTGGTCTCCCGCTCCATCTCTCTGCCGCTCACCCCGCCATTCTTCTTCTTTTCGTGGCATAGACTTCAGAAATTCAAAGGCCGTGGCGGTGGAGTTACCAAAGGGGGTGTCGTAATGGCCGTGAACGAGGACATGCCCACCACATCAGGGCTATGCGCTTGGGCACGCCTATTATGATACCCCCACTTAACTCCGCCCCCCCATCCCTCCTTCCCGAGGCCTTGGAATTGCTGACGTCTATGCTGGAGGAAGAAAAAGAAGACATGCTGGGGTGACAGGCGGCTGGACAGAAGTCTGGAGCGGGTGAGAACTGAGGTAGGCCACCACTGCACACCCACATATTCTAGAATACCCGATGCGTTAGAATCGGGCCACCATCTAGTACAATTATACTTTTCCATTTACTGTCAATATTCATAACGGAATTTTTACTAGATGCTAAATATTAAAAATGTTGATTAGAATGGCACACTCTAAAAACATACTGATGGGGGATTGTAGATTGTGAGCCCCAATGGGGACAATGATGTTTGTATACGTTTTGGAATATGATGGTGCTGTGTAAGTGAGTAAAATAAATATTGGACAAGTTTGTAGATAGTTAAAAATGCAGCTGACTGCTCTAAAGCGGTTTCTTGAATGTCTCTTATGTGACTGAAACTTTTTTCTGTTTTCACAGCTAAACAAAACTTTGAAGAAAATGAGCCAGAAGCCTTGAAAGCAGGTCAAATTGACTAGATATTTATAAGAACTGAAGGACAGCCAACATCTCCCAACACATTGCTGTCAATTTTGAACGGACTAAAATGTTTTAATAAAAACTTCCAAAACAAGTTTACAGTTTAGACACTTTTCATGCACCTTGTGGTTTGTGTGAAAGCCTGCTGATGTTGGCTATATCTCGTTTTGTTATCACATCGACTCTGTGGCAATTTTTTGAATGTTTAATGTAACGGTACTGAGCATTTATGCAAGTGTCTTTCACTATAAAGATAGCTAAAGCAATGCAAAAAGGCTGGGTTGACATAGCAGTTTAGCCGATGGTCAGTTGCTTCGTTGGGACTTGGGTGTAAAGTCCTGGAAAAGGAGATTTAGATGTTTGCACGGACACTATAATGATGCAGATGGAGACAGTGTGCTTTGGGGAACATCATTTTCTGGTCGTCATAATGGGAGACCCAGACAATGGGGTTTAGGGCTCTGCCCTCCGGAGGTCACACTAGGTACTACAAGTTTGTAGACACCGCCTCCTCCGCTTATAAACCCCCACCGTAGGAGACATCCTCAGTTTTAAACTTAGTGTGCTCGGAGGATCACGCTTTGCTTGCACTTCACTGCATTCTCACAGCTTACGTGATGGCGTATGAAGACAAGGTAAAATGGTCCCGCTCGGGACCCCCGACAGCCTCCCCGCTCACCCTCTGCGGAACACGCTGGTGGAGGTACCGGAGGGCTTTTAGCCTGGACACTTCAGTGTTCTCCCGGTACGCTGTCGCGCTCCTTTCCTTTCCATCCCTCCATGGAGGCTCTGGTAAGGGGGAGCCTGGAGCCTTGCACAGCTCCGCTCCGTCCGAGGCCTCCCTAAATGGTGCTTACAGACCGGACGGAGCCAGCCCAGTCCGAGGCCTCCCTAAATGGTGCTTACACTCCGGACTGGTGCTGTACCCCCGTCCGAGGCCTCCCTAAAGGTGCTTACAGACCGGACCGGCACTGAGGCACCTGGTGTGTCTCCTGCTGTGCCTGGGGGTAGTGTCTGGCATTTTGTGTCATGACACTCAGACCGCGCGGTTACCCTCGGGTCCGCGGTTCTGGCGGTGACCCTGTGCTGGGGTCACCTGGCTGACCGCCCTGTGTATCACAGGGGCTGAGGCTGTAGACTGCGGGTGTTTTATGTGTACATGCAGTCTGAGAGTGTGTGTGGTGATATTCACATTCTTTTCCCGCGCTGCGGGCTCCGGCACCTCCATTGCTGAGGCAGTCTGGAGGAGGAGGAGGCAGCCCTTATGGTGACATCACCGCTGGGCGTGTTGTGTGTTCTTCCCGCGTGTTCCTGGCTCCGCCCACATCTTCACTGTCGGCGGCCATCTTCTCCCTCACTTCCCGGCTGGGATCTGGCTGCAGCGCGTGTCTGCACTTACAAGGGAGACCGGAACTCGCGGAGGTCACACACACACACCGCTTCCTCCTACCGCTTTATTGCGGTCGGTAAGCCACCGGGATTCCCGGTTTGTTTGTGAACTTTGGCTTATATTCCCCTCACTGTGGAGATGTCCTCAGTTGGGAAGCATGCTGCTAAGGCGGCGGTGGTCTCCATTGCCTGTGTTACATGCAACGGGACAATGGTGGAGGGGTCCTGCAATAACTGCGGACGCCCAGAGGCCCGGTCTGCTACTACTGAGTCTGCAAATCCGGGATTATACCCTGAGGTTCAGGTGATCCCAGGGCCATGGGAAACGCAGAATAAGATCAATGAATCTCTGCTGTCCCAGATGTCCTCCATGTCACAAACCCTGGAGGCACTGCATAGGAGACTGGAAAACCCAGCTACTCCTCCTAGTTACCCCCGGGTGTCTCTTACTTCTGCTGTAAGACCCCCTAAGCGAGCCCGTGAGGCTTCTCCTGAGCTCCAGACTCTCTCTGAGGAGGAGCGTTCCTCTGATGGTGAGGAAGATGATGGGGGTTCTACTCTTGGGTCTATGTCTGAACCTCCAGATGGGGTGGAGGATCTGGTGTCCTCCATCAATGAGACATTGCGTCTTGTCACTCCTCCTGAGGAGGTGACTGTACACCCCAAGGAGATCTATCAATGGCTGCGGCCAGAGGCTAGACCAAGTGGCTCCTTCATGGACCACACTAATTTCGGAAGGGTGATTAAAGCTCCCAGGTTACATCCTGGGCGGCGTTATGTCCGTAAAACCAAGGACAATCGCTTTCCCTTTCCCCAGGAGGCGCTCCAGGAATGGTCGCAGTCTCCCAAGGTGGATGCTTCCATGACTAGGATTGCTGCGCGCTCCTTGTTTTCTGCCTCTGATAGCTCCTCATTGAAGGATGCTACTGATAGACAGGTCGAGCAACTCGCCAAGTCTTCCTATGAGGCTGTGGGGTCTTCGTTTGCCCCTAATTTTGCCGCGGTCTGGACCCTACAAGCGATTACTATCTGTTTGGATGGTATCACTGATCTAGCTAGGTCCAGTCCAGAGGTCCTGGCTCTCACTGAGAGAGCAAGGGCCTATGCGGACTATGCCAGGACGGCATCTTTGGAAACTGCCACTCGCTCTGCTGTGGCCTCGGCCAATGCAATTGCGATCCGCAGGCTGTTGTGGCTGCGTCTTTGGGACTCAGATGCCACATCTAAGAAGATTTTACAAAATCTTCCGTTCGCTGGTGACAGGCTTTTTGGCACCGAACTGGACAAATTGATAAAGGATTCTGCTGAGTCTAAGATCCCGCAGAATAAGCCTAAGCCACGGTACACCGTGAAAAGGAACCCTAAGCAGTGGTCCTTTCGCTCCGGTTCACAGTCATCAACGGCGTCCACTCGCTCAGACCGAGGGGGCAAGCCTGCTACTCAGTGGCGTTCCAAGAGTCGTCAGAAGAAGCCGGCGGGGGCAGCGACTGCCACCCCCAAGCCCGCCTCGACATGACTCGCTCTCTCATCCTGCCTCCCCACAGGTGGGGGGCCGCCTGTCTCGCTTTCAGGACAAGTGGCTTCTTCACATTCAAGATCAGTGGGTTCGAGACGTAGTCTCAAGAGGTTACAGGATAGAGCTGACGTCACAACCAATACCCCGATTCCATCGGTCGGTTCCATCTCCAGAAAAGGCTCAGGCTTTTCACCTGGTGTTGGAGGGACTCCGCAGAGACGGAGTGGTGGTCCCTGTGCCCACGGAAGAGAGGTTCAGGGGTTTTTACTCCAACCTCTTTATTGTCCCAAAGAAGGACGGCTCTTTTCGCCCGGTTTTGGACCTCAAGTTGTTCAACCGTCACGTGTTGGTTCGGAAGTTCCGCATGGAATCCCTGCGCTCAGTGATCGCGGCTGTGTCACAGGGAGACTTCCTAGCGTCCATCGATATCAGGGACGCTTACCTTCACGTCCCCATTGCACCAGCTCATCAGCGCTGGTTGAGATTCGCAGTGGGGGAAGAGCACTTCCAATTTGTGGCACTGCCTTTCGGGCTAGCCTCAGCGCCACGGGTGTTCACAAAGGTGATGGCCTCCATGATGGCTCTCCTGCATGCGCAGGGACACGCCGTCATACCCTATTTGGACGACCTATTGGTCAGGGCGCCATCGGAAGACCTTTGTCGGGTGAGCCTGGAGGTGACCATGAAGTCCCTGGAACGGTTCGGGTGGCTTATCAACATTCAAAAGTCGACCCTGGTTCCGACCCAGTCATTGACATATCTGGGCATGGACTTCCACACGGACTCGGCCCTGGTGTCCCTACCTCAAGCCAAGCAGCTTGCGATCCAATCAGGAGTGCAGAATGTCCTCCTGTCTCCACAGTCATCCCTACGGGTATTGATGAGACTGGTGGGTCGCATGGTAGCGGCGATAGAGGCGGTGCCGTTCGCACAGTTTCGCCTCCGTCCTCTCCAGCTGGAGATTCTTCGCAGATGGGACAAGAGGACGATCTCTCTGAATCGGCTGGTGACACTGTCACAACCAACCAGGGACTCTCTACAGTGGTGGCTCCAGCCACATCACCTGTCACGGGGCCGGTCCTTCCTAAAACCGTCATGGTTAGTGGTGACCACCGACGCCAGTCTGAAGGGCTGGGGGGCGGTGTTCTTGCACCACAGGGCTCAAGGCCTCTGGACTCAGTCGGAGTCGGCGTTGCAGATCAACGTGCTGGAGATCAAGGCGGTCTTTCTGGCGCTACTGGCGTTTCAGAAATTTCTGTCAGGACAGCCCATTCGGGTACAGTCCGACAATGCGACGGCCGTCGCCTACATAAATCATCAGGGAGGGACCAGAAGTGCTCAGGCCCTCGCCGAAGTCCACCGCATTCTACTCTGGGTGGAGGAAAACGGCTGCCTGATCTCCGCAGTTCACATCCCAGGGGTCGAGAACTGGGAGGCCGACTATCTGAGCCGACAGGGGATGGACGCCGGAGAGTGGTCCATACATCCAGACGTCTTCCGGGACATCTGCGGCAGGTGGGGCACTCCGGACGTGGATCTGATGGCCTCACGGCTGAATCATCAGGTGCTCCAATACATGGCGAGATCTTGGGATCCCCAGTCTCTGGGGGCGGACGCCCTGATCCTGAGCTGGTCCAGCTTTCAGCTGCCATATGTGTTTCCGCCTCTGGCTCTGATTCCCAGGGTCCTGTGGAAGATCAGGACAGAATGCAGAGTGGCCATTCTAGTGGCTCCAGATTGGCCCAGGAGGTCTTGGTACCCGGACCTGTGGCAACTGTCAGGCGGACACAGGTGGGCTCTTCCAGAACGCGCAGATCTACTCGCGCAAGGCCCATTCTTCCACCTCAATTCCAGGGCCCTCAGATTGACTGCATGGCTCTTGAGGCCTGGCTGCTGACATCCAGAGGTTTCTCTCCTACAGTGGTTGCCACTATGAATCGGGCAAGGAAACCTGTTTCCAGGAAGATATACCACAGAACGTGGAAAATCTTTTTTACCTGGTGTGCCTCTGGTGGCCGCTCACCATGGCCATTGTCCATCCCGACATTGTTGGCTTTCCTACAGTCGGGGTTGGAGTTGGGATTATCCCTTGGCTCTCTGAAAGGTCAAGTATCAGCACTTTCAGTGTTGTTTGACAGGCGCTTGGCGCTCCTCCCGAAGGTACGTCAATTTCTGCAGGGGGTGTCTCGGGTGGTCCCGCCCTATAGACGACCTCTGGACCCTTGGGACCTAAACATGGTCCTGGCGTCACTGCAGAAACCGCCGTTTGAGCCACTGAGAGACGTCTCTCTCTCTCGTCTGTCCCAGAAGGTGGTCTTTCTGGTGGCGATTACGTCTCTGAGACGGGTCTCAGAATTGGCTGCACTTTCGTGCAAGTCTCCCTTTCTGGTGGTTCACCAAGACAAGGTGGTGTTGCGCCCACGGCCTGAATTTCTGCCGAAGGTGGTTTCAACGTTTCACCTAAACCAGGAGATTGTTCTCCCATCATTTTGCCCCGCTCCCGTTCATCAGGTTGAGCGCGACCTCCATACTCTGGATCTCGTGAGAGCTGTACGCATTTATGTGTCCAGGACCGCCTCCTTTAGGAGTTCGGATTCCTTATTTGTCCTCACGATGGGTCGCTGTAAGGGGGCCGCGGCTTCGAAGTCGACCTTGGCCAGATGGATCAAGGCTCCCATTCAGGAGGCGTACCGGTCTTCTGGTTTGCCTCTCCCGGTGGGTTTGAAGGCACACTCTACGAGAGCTGTAGGTGCCTCCTGGGCCTTGCGACATCGAGCTTCTGCTCTACAGGTGTGTCAGGCGGCCACTTGGTCCAGCCTGCACACTTTCTCTAAGCACTATATGGTGCATGCCCATGCCTCTGCGGATGCGAGTTTGGGCAGGCGGGTTCTCCAGGCGGCGGTTGCCCACCTTTAGAGGGAACCATGTGTTATCCGTCTTGTTGAGGAACTCTTCCCGCCCTGGGGTATTGCTTTAGGACATCCCCATTGTCTGGGTCTCCCATTATGACGACCAGAAAAAAGAGAATTTTGTTTACGTACCGTAAATTCTTTTTTCTTTAGTCATCAATGGGAGACCCAGCACCCACCCAGTTGTTCCGTTGCAGATTTTGCACTTGTTCTGTTCTCTGTTGAGACAGTGTTTGCCGGGTTGTTGAACCGTCTGTGCACGGCATTCTTCCCGATGTTTCGGGTGTGGTTTAATTTCTCCTCGCAGCTTATGGACTAAACTGAGGATGTCTCCTACGGTGGGGGTTTATAAGCGGAGGAGGCGGTGTCTACAAACTTGTAGTACCTAGTGTGACCTCCGGAGGGCAGAGCCCTAAACCCCATTGTCTGGGTCTCCCATTGATGACTAAAGAAAAAAGAATTTACGGTACGTAAACAAAATTCTCTTTTTTGAGCTATACACATCCATTGAAGTGGGTTTAAAGACTTCATCACCTACATCTTGTTGACTGCCTCAACTAGATGAATATGGACGAGGCTAATGACCATCAAAGCATACCGAGACTCCAACTGCATCATTACAGTCAATGACTCAGTCAGTGCAAATGTCTACATTTCGTCTTCAGGATCTTAGATGTAAGCCCCGAAGGAGCCATGGACTATAGGCTTAGATGCAATGTGAACACAATCTAACGATTTGTTCACTTGTGGATTTGATGGCTTCATAAATGAACACGCGATCATCAGAAATGAAGGATATTATTCCACTTATTTCACTTGAAACTGCTGGTCATTTATTGGTGGTGATCAGCAAACAGATAGAGGTCACAAACTAGTTTCTGGCTTGGTACCAGAGCCTTCGTCACTTGGGTATATACAAGCCTGTTGTTCGCTCCAGTCCAGAGCTGAAAACTGGTTTGTGACCTACAGAAATTTGCGGATTATCATCAAAAGACCAGCTCTGTTTGAAGTGAATCCACTGGAATAATATGCTTCACCATACCTGATAACCACACGTTCGGTGACTCCTTCCCATCTGTGAAATCATTCTGTTACATGGTATTTTTAGATCCTGGACAGGAAAGAGCTGCAGAAATTATCCAACCTTTATACCACTTTGACTCCTATGTACTGTAGGTGAGTGCTTATATTTCTACCCTCACCATATGGGTTAGTGTTTCCTATTAAAATGCCCCTTTCCTATCTCTCCTAGATGCATTCAATATGGATTTAGGAGGAAAAATCCACAGCAGATTGCAGTAGCAGAAGAGTCAATGTGACTTATCTCATTCATACACTGAGGATAATTGCTATTTTGTACATCAGAATCCGCAAAACAATCCATAATTTTTTTTACATTTTTGTTCCATATGAACAAAGTGAAGCACTTTGCCAGGTTCACATATCCGTAATAGAAAGTCCATGCTCTAACCATAAAGCTCAGCTTGACCTGAACTAACTGCCTTCTGTCTACCCATGAGGAGGGTAGGTCAGGTCAGGAGACACACCAGTCAGTTTGGACAGTATACCACGAACATGTGAACCTGGCCTTACAAAGGCAGGTTAACTTGTACAATCAATTGTGTATCAAATGTTTAGAACTGTTGGTGGCAAATCCTAGCAATATTCTATCACTGACTTTGATTATGAATAACCCATTTGACATGAAAAGGAGTGAGAGCTCTAGGGTGACTAAGACGATAACAGTGTTTTAGCACAGACAAATTTCTTAATCGCTTCATTGGGGGACACAGGAAGACCTTGGATGTATGCTTGCAGCCAGTAGGAGGCTGACACTATGCAAAAAAATAGAAAAAGCAACTCCTCCCCAGCAGTATGTACCCACCTACTGGCACAAACAACTCTGTTTTAGCGTAGTGTCATAGGGGGCAGACACAGGTCTCTCTGAGCCCATATCTACCAATAAATTTTATTAGCTTTATATTTTTACCTGAGGATTTCGTTAGGGAGTACGGAGCGGTTTTGCCAATCCGTCACCCTGCACAGAGATTGAGAGTCCAGTGTGCGTTGGTCGCACTGTTAACTCTCCCTCTCTGGGCCTTGGCTTCCCCTACATGAATCCATGTTCTGGAGTAACCCCCGAGGTTGGATGTAGGTGCCTGCCCTGGCCCATCTGCTTCCCTACCCACTCGCCCACCAGAGACTGTTGGTAGGGTCACTAGACGCCCGGATTCCGGAGGAGAACAAGCCCTGCGCCTGCAGCTCAGCACCACATAGGACAAGGTAGGGATCTGTGCAGACAGTCCCTCTGCCCTCCATCCGTTGCCCGGCCGCCTCTCCTCTTGTCCATGCCAGCTTCCCTCCTGGTACAAGCCCAGTGAAACCACTTCCTTAAGAATGGCAGCATAAGCAAAGCCATGGTTAATGCCACTGAAGGTTGGTAGCACAGAAAAACCGGTCCTCTCCCTCCTCATCCTCTACATTATCTTCATCATCACCCAATGTTGCATCAGAACATTGGCTGGGCTGGGTAGTATCATCCATTGGGAAATCTTGATCCATAGCCACATGCTGGTCATTCAAAATTTCCTCTTTGAGATTATGCAGCGATTGTTTCAACAGACAGAGCAGTAGGATGGGTAAGCTGATAATAGCCTGACTGATCACCACTCACGAGCTTGGTGCAGTACTCAAAGTTCGCAAGAACTTCACAAATGTCAGCGATCCACAATGAATTGACAGTTATGTGTGGTGGTTGAGTCTCAATGTAACAGGCTTGTTGAAGTTGGTATTCAGTTACAGCCCTTTGCTGCTCACTCATCATCGACAACATAAGATATGTTCTGTTCAACCACATGTGCAGGTCGCAAATGAGTTGGTGACTTATCAAATGAAAGTGTTTTTGCAGCGCTGCAAGACCAGCAAAATAGAGGAATTGCATAAATGGGCAATATTATGTCACACCTTCTGAAGTATGTATGGCAAGTCAGGGCATGTTTTGATTCATTTCTGAACTACTAGGTTCAGTATGTGAGCCTTGCATGGCACATGTAGCTGCTTGCTCACCTTTAAAGCTGCCACCAGGTTACTGCCATTATCGCACACTACCATGCCCATAGAGAGGGCCCTCCAAAATGAATAAAAAAGGGCCCTCTCTAATGTAGTGATGAGATATACTTCAGTGGCATCATCCATGTCTTTGCTTATGCTGTTATTCTTAAGGCAGTGGTTTCAGCTCCAAATGAGGGCCCTCCAAAACATATGTTGCAGGGCCACCTCTGGGCCCTAACCAAACTCATGCTGCAGGCCCTCGAAACAATTGATTTGAGGACTGCAGAATGACATGGAGGAGGGAGGGGGGGAGGAGACAGAAACTGGCATACAAGTAGATGGAAACCATGATGGAAGTTGGGCCAACTATTCTTGGCATAGGTAAGATGTGTGATGTCCCTCCCAGGTTGTCACTCTATCCCACCCTCCACCAGGTTCACCCAGTGTGCTGTCAGAAAAATGTATCGTCCCTGACTGTCCACAACAACGTCTCCACATGTCTGTTGTTACGTGGACCATCCCGGTTACAGCGTTAGTGACAGCATGGTTGATATTAACACATGCTTCTGTAAAGCAGGGACAGAACACCAGGTACAATAGTGATGGCACTGACTAGGAAATGAGGATCGTGGGGCAGCCACAGCCAAGAGATCACGAAAAGACTCTGTTCCAACAAGTCTAAAGGCAAACATCTCCACGGCTAGTAATTTCATGTAAGTAGTGTGAGCATTTTGTGTTTTTGCCTGTGAGTGTTTGTATATTTACACTTTGCAAGATCTGGGACAACAGCACGCTTCGCTGGGACAAAAAAAATTGGACATGGTTCATGTTGGTTGCTGCTCATGGGCAGGAGGTAGGAGCGCCTACAGTATGGACAGCAGATTGTGAAGGGCCCTCCCAAAAGTATGGAGGAGGGCCATCCCAAATGTATTGAGGGCCCTCCCAAAAGAACAAAAGACAGCCTTCCCAAATTAATAGAGGAGAGCCCTCTGTAATGTAGAGATGAGATGACCTTCAGTGGAAACAACCATGGTTTTGCTTATGCTGTTATTCTTAAGGCAGTGGTTTCAGCCCCAAATTTATAGAAGGAGGGCCCTTCCAAATGTATAGAGGAGGGACCTTCAAAACATGTGTTACAGGGCCACCTCTGGTCACTCACCAAACTCAGATTTCATTACTACTGCAAGGCCTCTGATTATTTGAATGTAGGGCCGCAGTATCACATGGTGGAGGAGGAGGAGGGAGAAGCCCAGTGCTACAAGGGGCACATTGTAAACTGCTATGGAATATGTTATCCACTATCTGAGTCTCTGACACGCCCACTCTAGGGCCGGGGGTACTCGTTACCGGGCCAGTTCTTACGGTTCTTTTGGGGGATTTCAAAGTGGCCACCTGGCTCCGTAATCCTGGCGGTGTCAATTAAAAGAGAGTTCAGATGACAGGGGAAATAAAGGAAAAGGGGTATCCGTGATGCCACCTGCGGTGTGCGGCTATGCATGGCTGCCGCTGCTGCAGAACCTCTAGGGATGGCGACCGGCAGCTTAGGTGGTTTCGCTCCCTGCAGGCGGAGCAGTTCCCCAGCGCAGTGAATAGAAAGGTCGGTTTAGGTTCATTGGGTCATTGGCACATCTGGATGTCGTGCGACCTTTGCAGCCAATGTTCACCGCTAAGAAAAGTCTCACACACGTCTGTTGGACTTCTGTACCTTTACTGTAACGTTTCAACCAGGCCTTAACATATAGCAAATTGTGGGGTATTGGTTTGTCTTTTGGTCCAAAACACTTAAGCTTGTTTCAACCAGGCCGCTGGATGCTTCCCTTTGCCAATCTCCAATGTCAATGGTTTCTCTAGAACCAGGACAGTGTCATCGAGACCCCTTAGGCTATGTGCGCACTGGGCGGGTTTTCGGCGGTTTACCTGTGTAAACCGCCGTTTTGTTTACATTAGTTTTATTTAAATTTATGTTAATCCAAACCGGCGTTTGGATTAACATTAAAACTAATGTACACCGCCCAAGGCAGTGCACACACCGGCGGTTACACAGCGTCATCCGTTGCTAACCCGCAGGTTTCCCAGCGGGTTAGCAAAGAATGAGCATGCTCTAAAAAACGGCGGTTCTGCAGCGGCTGCAAGCAGAATCATGTGCTGCTTCCAGCCGCTGCAGATTCGCCGCCGAGAACACGCTGGGCAGCCGCCGGATACTGCCCGGCTCCCGCTGCACATACCCGCCAGGAAGCCGGTGGACGGCGCCGGAGCTTCCTGGCGGGTTCCGCCAGCTGCCGCCGAGCAAACCCGGTAAGTGTGCACTTACCCTTAGGGTATGTGCCCACAGGAAGGTTTAGTGGCGTTCAAACCGTCAGTAAACCGCTGGAAATGATCAGTTCTGAGCTCTGAAGTCTCCAGCTGTTTTCCCGTGGTTTTTTTCAGCGTGTGCACAGCGTTTTTCAGTCGGTTTTTCCAGCGGTTTTTCCTGCGGCTTTCTATGGAGGATTTTGTTCATGGAACCGATCAAAAACCGCTGAGAAGAATTGACATGCTATATGCTGCTAAACCGCTGGGAAACCACTCCACCGCGGGCAGATCCGCTCACATAAACCGACTATGTGTGCACAGCAGTTTCTAAATTACATAGGGTTACATGTAAGTCCTAACGCTGCTTAGGATTTACATAAATTTAAATAAAACCTATGCTAAACTGCCGGCGGTTTTCGCTGCTAAACCGACGTTAAACCTTCCTGTGGGCACATACCCTTAGGTGTTCCTTGCTCCTATGGTGTTTTTTTCCTCTCTCCGGTTTCCTCCCACATTGTAAAGACATACTGATAGGATATTTAGATTGTGAGCTCCAAGAGAGACAGCATTATTCATGTATGTAAAGTGCTATGGAATTAATAGCGCTATATAAATGAATAAATATTATTATTATTATTATTATTGTGTGCTGCATTTGATGCTAATAGACAATTTGTGAACTGTCTGATATCTTGAGCCTCTGGACTGTCACCCGTTAAGCCATAGGACTCTATCGTGTGCATTTCAGCAGCCCAGTGGTGATATGGACACTGCAGAAGTGAAGAACATTACCACCGGGACTACACTGTGGTCCAGTCCCGTTTTGGCTGGATTTGAATGTTTTGAATATTTTTCCTATTTTTCATGTGTTGGTCCCGGTAATGTTAAAAGTAAAATTACCTCCAGTAAGGGAAGAAATGCACTGAGTATGGTTACTGTTTGTGTTAATAAAAAGGGGAATGTGGCACCCCACTGGTCGGGATGCCACAGAGGGGTGCTGCACCCATAAGAGTGTGTAGTATTCCTGTGGCTGAGGAATTGGGATGCTGCATAAAAGACCCTCATGACACATCCACACACACCCTAGGTAGGGGACAGTGGGTGGACACGCTATAGGGAGGACCCAGTCCCAGGGGAGGAGCGACAGTGTAGAAAAGTGTGTGCGTGGGAGTAGCGTGAGCGAGTTGTGAGTGGAAGAGTTCTGTTGGGGAGCGAAAAGTGGGCGACGTCGGAGGAGCCATTGGGACAGAATGGGACCCTAGGGGCACCAGGTGTTGTGGTGCGCCCGAATCTGGACCCGGTATGATTACCGACCGGAGGGGTTCAGTCCCGCAACGGAGGACTGGCTCCGAGAGCAGTGAGGGTGTCCACCCCCGAGCCACCAAACCGGAGGCCCGAGCTTCTTTAGGAAGTCGTGGCTGACACCCGGCGCACCCAGAAAAAGGCACACTATAGGGTCCCGGGACTCGAAGAGGAGTCGCTCAGAAAGAGGGGATCCGTGGGAGCTAGCTTCACTGTGCGCGGGAGCGCTGAGTGAGTCAGGAGATGGCGCAGGAAGGGACTGGACAGAAACAGCAGGCATTCCACCAAGGGACCCAAGTGTGGCATCCTAATTTCCAGCGACTACCATACCCAGGCTCGGCAGACCCGAAAGACTGGTTTTTTTTTTTTAAGAACTGCCAGTAAACCCGTCCAGATTTAAAGACTGTGTGTTGTGCTTTAATTGCCTGCGTCTGAGGAGCCGTCGACAGCAGCATGAGAAGAACAAGGCCTGGTACAGCTGCGCCCCTGTGTAAATAAAGACTGTCCCACAACTCCCAACATCCACTACTGCCCCGGGGATCTCGCTCCACCAACAGGGAGTGTAACCATCCCGCTGTTCCACCATCACCCCGGAGATCTGTCCTACTGCGCCGGTAACATTACCGGAACCGTAGGTGGCGTCATGAAACACTATTTTATTGACTTCAATCCCCCTTTTCAGCAACCACTAGGGCCATGGGACCGGGCAACAGGCTCCATGACATTCCCCGTGAACTACAACGCCCGGAACCGGGTACCCACAGCCCTGGGGTGGGTCATTTTTCCTGTGAATTGTGGCTGCGCTATTTAGCGCAGGTAAAAATATGCACTGCATTCACACACCACGTTTTTTTACAGCTGGATTTTTCCCCCAAGAGCGCAGGGGGAAGTGATGTCACGCAGGGGCAGGAATAATCCTGTTCCACTGTGATATGTGTATACTTTCAGTTTTGCAGTGTATCTACATACACTGTGAAAGTGAACTAAAAGAAAGCAATGTGTATTAAAAATGAAAAAAAAAACCTCTCTGCCGAGTGTTCCGGGATGCGAGGCGTCCACGTCCGATCGCTGCAGGACCTTAATTAGCTGACCGGCAGCAAACCAGTCAGCTGATGTGTCACCTGACAGCATCAGCTGAGCGGTTTAAATCACCTGCCAAAACTGTTCGGGGTTGCACGTCAATGATCAACTGATGATGTCGTGACACATCAGCTGATCGCTACCGGCCAATCACATCTTTAAGGTTCTTGCAGAGATCGGACATCTTCCACTCAGGTCCTGGGACAGCCGACAGAGAGGTATTTTATTTTTTTATTTTTAATACTTTTGGTTAACTTTTATTTCACTTTTGCAGTGTATGTAAATACACTGCGAAAGCGAAACTCCAGGCCCGACATGTCACAAGGGGAGGAACACAGGATTCTTCCTCCCACTGTGTGACATCACATCTTGCTATTCCCCCATGGCCCACGATTATAGGCGCTGGAATAAGCATTGTCTGAACGACAATGCGTATTCCAGCTCCTTATAATGGGGCGTATTGGAGAAAGCGCGCACACATTTGTGCAAAGAATTGAGAAGTTCACTCATTTTATGCGCGCATTCTCCCACAAAAGGGCGGTCGAAAAAAGCGCAGTGTCTGAACGGCAACAGTGAATTTCCATTCAGTTTGCTGGCAAACGCAGATGCGCTTTTGCAGGAAAAGCGCGTGTAAAAAGACGCAAAAATTACTCTGTGTGTGAACGCAGCCTAATACTAAGAGTACCTTTACACGTCGCAAGATTGCATGCAATTTTACTAGCAACTTACTGGTTGCAGTGAAATCATGGACACATTGTTACATTTTGTTGCCTTGTACAAATGTAACAATATGTCCATGATTTCACTGCAACCAGTAAGTTGCAAGTGAAATTGCATGCAATGTTGCGACGTGTAAAGGTACCCTAAGACCATGATCACACTAGTATTGTTACTTTCATTCATTAACAGATTCCGGATCCTTAGTATGTCAGACACCATTGACTGTGTGATCTGTTAGGTTCCATACTGGTCCCTGTCAACTTCCCCCAATTAATATTTCTGGTTAAAAGAGAATGTCTTGCATGCATACTTGCCAAAAATAAAAAAATGATATCATATATTTTTTTCACATCTCAAACACCTTATTGCTCTGTTGGCATGCCTATCCTTGTGAACTAGCCTTCAATGATGCTGAACATGTACGTGTAGTCACTTTTGCCAATCAATAGTCGGCTGCCATTCTGTACACTTTACGTTTTTATTGTTACCTATGACCGTTTCTATATCACTGTGTTGTAAAGCGCTGCGGAATATGTAGGCGCTATATAAATAAAGATTTATTATTATTATTTCTTTTCCTGGTTGATTATTTCTACTCTCTAAACCAATTTCACACAACTGAGACTGTCGCGTTTGGGTCAGACCTGCTGCCATTTCGTGTATCACAGTCTATACTCAGACAACAAAACATGGATGAGTAAAACCAGCCTCATACACAGATGCTGTGTGGGGCTATCCCACATTAAGGTCAGTTTCCAAATGGTCAGAAACTCCTCATAGGCATATACGTCATGGCCAAAAGTGTTGGCACCTTTTAATTGTTCCAAAAGATGAAGTATTTCTCCTAGAAAATTATCAACATTACACAATATGTCATATATTTATTTATATGTAAATATATATATTTATTTAACATTTATACGTAATATGTTTATTTCCTTTGTGTGTATTGAAACAGCACAAAATATACAGAGGAAAAAAGGCAAATTGGGCATAATTTCACACAGAACTCCAAAAATGAGCCAGACAAAATTGTTGGCACCTTCCCCTAAAATGGGTTGCACACCCTTAGGAATAAATAACTGCAATTAATCACTTCCTATAACTATCACGAAGCGTCTTGCACTAGTGATGAGCGAGTGTATTTGTTACTATTTGCACACATAGTACAGTATTCGCATTACTCGTTATAATGCAAGTATTTGTGTCCTCGCCTCGCTTTATTCGGATGTCCCACCCGGCAGTTTTGGGCCCCTCCATTGCAGCCACTAAACATGCTGGGCTTCTTAACTAATCACAGTAATGCCGCAGACAGCTTGATTATGGCATTACTGTGATTGGCTGGCCGCCCAGCGTCATAGGGTCTATGTACGTCCTGCCACCGCCATTTTGCCAACATTGCATCCAGAGCCAGCATTGGAGAAGCATAGGGAGAGATCGCTCAACTGCTAGGGAGAGTGTTTAGGCTTCTTCATAAAAAAAAAACCCTTTTGAGGGCTAACTCTAGTATATACCAGGTCAGTGTAGAGTAGGGAGGGAGCAGGGGCGGAACTACCGTGGTTCAACTGGTGCAGTTGCACCAGGGCCCAGGGCACCTAGGGGGCCCCTGAGGCTCCAGCGGTAGGTCCGTTCCCCCCTGACATACAGAAGGAGGCTGCATTCGGCAATAGTGTGGTGGCACTGTACAGCTCTTCATGTGTGTCCCGGGGGGGGGGGGGTGCTGTCGGGTGTGAGCAGCGCTGCGCACCCGCGGCACTGCTGTGCTGGCATTGCGCGCCCATGGTGCTGTGTCATGTCATGTGCCAGCAGCGTCGCGCTGCACACCCGCGGCTCTTTTCTTACATTGAGTCCCGGGGGGGAAGTGCTGGCTGCGGGCGGCGCTGCTATCAGTAGTACGAAGGGAGGGAGGGGGGGGTTGCTGGTGGAGCAGCAGCATTGAGGCAGGGGGGCTGGGGGGGGTCGGTGCTGCTTCACTTCCGGCTCTTCCGTGGAGGCAGGCATCACACCCTCTCCAGAAGTCGGAAGACAATGAGACGACCTGGCGGTGAGCAAGCTGATTGAGGATACTGAGGGCTCCAGCCAGGTAAGAGCCCCGGAGCAGGGCTTTGGTCTGGTGCCTGGTGGGGAGGGAAACTGTGAACACAGCACTGCAGTGCACAGCCACCAACATGATTTGAGGGGGGGGGGGGAGCAGGATTTGGATGCCTCAAGGAAGGGACATTCCTGGGGCCCCAAGGACCCCCCTTCAGAAGGGGATGGGGGTCATGGGGGCCCCAGGACCCCCCTTCCTTGATGCAGCCGATCTCCCCAAGCTTGGGCATAAGCTCGGATGCATCAAGGAAGGGGGTGTCCTGAGGCCCCAGCCCCCCCCCTTCAGAAGGGGGTCCTGGGGGAGAAGCTCGGCTGCATCAAGGAAGGGGGGGGCCCTAGGACTCGTAGGGGCCCCCTCCTTCCTTAATGCAGCCAAGCTTCTCCCCCAGGACCTCCCCTAAGGCCCAGGGCCCTTTCCTTAATGCAGCCGAGCTTCTCCCCCAACTAGGGGGATAAGCTTGGATGCATCAAGGAAGAGGGGTCCTGGGCCCCCAGGACCCACCCTTCGGAAGGTGGGTCCTGGGGGAGAAGCTCGGCTGCATCATGGAAGGGGGGTCCCTTCCGTGATGCAGCCGAGCTTCTCCCCCAGGCATATAGGGTGAGAAGAAGCACTATAAAAAAAGTGAGCCGCATACAGGGGAGAGGATTACAAAAGAAAGGACCGCTCCCAGCTGCGCATCCAGCCGCCATGGCCAGCTCCAGCCACCGGACCGCTCACAGCTGCACATCTCGCTGACCGCAGCCGCCACAAGCAGCTCCAGCCATCGGACCGCTCCCCGCTGCACATCCCGTCGCCAGCAGCCACCATGGCCAGCACCAGCCACCGGACCGCTCACAGCTGCACATCTCGCTGACTGCAGCCGCTATATATAGCTCCAGCCACCGGACCGCTCCCCGCTGGACATCCCGTCGCCAGCAGCCGCCGTGGCCAGCACCAGCCACCGGACCGCTCCCAGCTGCACATCCCGTCGCCAGCAGCCGCGCTGGCCAGCACCAGCCACCGGACCGCTCCCTGCTGCACATCTCACTGACCGCAGCCGCCATGGGCAGCTCCAGCCACCGGACCGCTCCCCGCTGCACATCCCGTCGCCAGCAGCCGCCGTGGCCAGCACCAGCCACCGGACCGCTCCCAGCTGCACACCTCGCCGACAGCAGTCGCCATGGCCAGCACCAGCCACCCAGCTGCACATCTCGCCGCCAGCAGCCGCCATGCCCAGTACCAGCCACCGCCACCGGACCGCTCCCCGAAGCCCAGCCAGGCACAGGGGGAGCTCCAACACCCACCATGGAGCCCCCATCTGACCCTATGCTCCTCCACCATTAACCCCCTCCATCGTGCGTTGACCACCTCATTCCCGGTTCAAGCTTCCATCAGCGATGGGTGGGACCGGGTGAGACCGAAAGGGGGTGTGTCTGTGTGTGTAGGTGTGTGTGTGTGTCCATTTTGCCGTCCCCCGCCGTACCGATCCTCGCCCTCCGATGCGATAGCATCAGGCACACATCTACAATATATATATCCTCCTTGAGGCTGTCTTGGGCTATATATGTTATACCAGGCTATGCTGGACTGTATATATTACCTGGCGGCTGTGCTGGACTGTATATATTACCTGGCAGCTGTGCTGGGCTGCATATATTACCTGGAGGCTGTGCTAGTCTGTATATATTACCTGGCGGCTGTGCTGGACTGTATAATGTTACCTGTAGGCTGTGCTGGGCTGTATATATTACCTGGCGGCTGTGCTGGACTATATATATTACCTGGCGGCTGTGCTGGGCTGTATATAGTACCTGGAGGATGTGCTGGACTGTATATATTACCTGGCAGCTGTGCTGGGCTGTATATATTACCTGGCGGCTGTACTGGGCTGTATATATTACCTGGCGGCTGTACTGGGCTGTATATATTACCTCGAGACTGTGGTGGACTATATATATTAGGCTGTGATGGACTCTATAATTACTTGGAGGCTGTGGTGGACTGTTTATATTAACTGGAGGCTATGCTGAGTAGTGTATGTTTTTTGGAGTCTGACTGTGCAGGGCTGTATTGTAGGTCGGGCCAGTCTCCGGACCCTGAGCATCTGTGGTTCGCCCATCACTAATATTTAGATGTTTTAGCAGTAAAATGTTTGCTAGTAGGTATTGCTAATTTTTGTGTCATCTGCTTCATCACAGATTATGTCATCTCATCTTTATGTGAATAGTAGTGCCGTATGAAACATTTTTTTTCCCGTCCTACTACTTAGTGACATCTCAGCAAAGTCGTATAGACAACAATAGGTAGGTGTGCCTATTATTGTCCAACATGTGATAAACGTACCGCTGTATTGTGTTTTCCACTTATGTCCTCCCTCTTAACCTACCAACATTATTTTTGTAAATTGATAAAGCTTTCTGCCAGTTTTTTGTTGTGAAAAATTTGCACCATTTTGGGGAAATAGTCATTGCTTTTAAAGAGGACCTGTGACCCCTGTCCTGGAGCTATGCAAACTGAATGCAGCACTGAATGAAGTGTGTGACATCAGCACCGGAACCCGCCCCGCTGTATGAATACAGTATAATCTGGAGCAGGGCGGAATCCGGCACTGATGTCAATGGCAGGAGGCGTTTCCCTGGCGGGACCTGCTCACCAAAATTAAGCAACTTTACTATTTAGATTTGATAGTTGCGTTGTAAATAAATATTACAATCTATATGTTTACGTTACTTTGTCGCCACTATGAGGGGCGGGGGGGGGGCCCCGAAAAATTTCTTGCACCAGGGCCCACTACAGTCTGGGTCCGCCCCTGGGAGGGAGAGATACTCGAGCAGGACAATTTAAAAGAGCCGCTCAGTAGCTCCATAATACTACCAAAACAATAGCTCTTTTGAGAGCAGAAGACACAGAACAGAGTCAGACTACAGGAAGGGAGAGGTAGTCCAGCAGGGACAGTGTAAACGAGCCACTTAGCAGCTCAATAATTACCACCAAAATAGTTCTTTTCAGAGCTGAAGACACACAAGAAAGTCATTTTTCCCTGCTGTTTTTGGGGTGACAGCCTGCCACAATACTTCACTTAAAGAGGCAGTTATTGCTCTCAGCAAAGCAGTAGTCCAAATATTTCCTACTACCAAGCACACAGCAGCCCATTTTGTCTGTTGTTTTTGTGGTCACAGCCTACCTTCTGGTGTCCACATTACTACACTTAAAAAGGCTATTATTGCTCTCCACAAAGCAGTAGTCCAAACATTTTATACCGCCAGCTACCAAGCACACAGCAGCCTATTTTCCACGCTGTTTTGGTGGTCACAGCCTGCCTTCTGGTGTCCACATTACTACACTTAAAAAGGTGATTATTGCCGTCTACAAAGTAGTAGTCCAAACGTTTCCTACTTCCTGCTACCAAAGCACACAACAGCCCATTTTAGCCGCTATTTTTGAGGTAACAGGCTGGCTTCTGCTATCCACATTGCTACATTTAAAAATGCGGTTATTGCCCTCCGCAAAGCAGTAGTCCATACATGTCCTACTGTCTGCTACCAAGCACTCACCAGCCTATTTTCCACACTGTTTTGGTGGTCACAGCCTGCCTCCGGCTGTCCACATTACTACTCTTAAAAAGGAGGTTATTGCCCAACACAAAGCAGTAGTCCAAACATTTCCTACCGTACTACCTGCTACCAAGCACACACCAGCCCATTTTCCCCATTGTTTTTGTTGTCACAGCCTGTCTTCTGGTGTCCACATTACTACACTTAAAAAGACAGTTACCGTAGAGATCAGACACAGTACTACAAATGTAAATTATTATTAAATAACAATATAACATTATATCAACCCTCAGCTCATACAAGTCCCAGCAATAAACATGGCATAAACGACACACAGCCTCCACCCACAGCTTCATCTACCCCTGAGATTACAATACAGCATGGTCACTCCCAATTACTACTAGTGCTCTTACTACTTGTAACAGAAAGAGGTTCTGCAGCAGCTAATGTCCCATGTGCAGCACACACATGAAAAAGTGTGTCTTACCTTTAGGGTTGGCACTGATGAAGACACAGACACAGACACATTTCCCTGTTGGCACAAGGTGTGAGGGCATAGTAGAGGGGTTCCTAGAAAAAGCTGCTCTCCTGATGGCAGAGTTGCGGGAACACAGTGACCTGCTGCTGGCTCCAGCCTGCCACATGGCTTCTGCTTCACGGCATCTGCTTCACATGCAAAGAACAAGTGAAAGAGGTGAGCCACTTACCCGCTGCACAGCGACGACATGCAGCGCACAAATCCTGATGAGGAGAAAACAACCCAGGTCTGTATGCGCTCCAACATAGAGCGCAGACACCGGAAGTATGCAAGTGAGAGGGAATCAGACCACCCACCTGCCCCCAAATGTGGAAGTCCGGTGTATGTTGCAGCCAGGCCAGCCCCCTTCTGCCTTGGCGGCTGTGGGCCTCAGTGGTGAAGGACAGGAGAGGGAGGACTGCTCAAGAGGTGAGGGGGCAGGGCCCAGAAGACATTGGCAGGAGAGGGCTATAGAAGAGGTGAGGGAGTGGGGCCTGGAGGAGATCCGGACCCGCCTCCTCAGCTCTCTTCTGGGCCCCTTCTCCTGCCAATCATCGCCGGGCCCCTGACAGCTGTCACACAAGGCAGGCCCTGTCGGCGGCCCTGCGCGATTATTACAAAGTACATGTAACGAGTATAGCGATTACGACTATTACGGTACTCGCTCATCACTATCTTACACCTCTCAACTGAAATTTAGGACTACTCTTATGCACACTGCTCCAGGTCTCTCATACTTGAAGGCTGTCTTCTCTCGAAGATTTCAAGAGGCCTTTCAGACAGTTAAGGTACCCAGTGCCACAGGCAGCAAATCAACTCCAATATATCTTTGAACCTCCACCATGTTTGACTGTAGGAACTCTGTTCTTCTCTTTGTAGACCATATTCTGTTTTCAGACACAAAATTCAAAGATTGAGTCAACTTCTTTTATTATCTGATTTCAGGTGTGATTTTCATATTGGCCACACATGTTATGCCACAGTTGAATTTGGACAAGCATCACATGCTTGAAGCAAAGTTATTTACCCATAATTTTGGAATTTTATCCAGCCCATTTTTGGGTTTTTGTGTGAAATTATGCCCAACTAGCCTTAGTTCTCAGTTTTTTTGTGTTTTTCCAATACACACAAAGGAAATAAACATGTGTATTACAAAGCATGTGTAATTACACTAATTTTCTGGGAGTATTACTTAATTTTCCTGAACAATTTCAAGGTTGCTTACACTTTCAGCCATGACTGTACAGTCAAGATGGGGTCTGGAGACCCTGGCCAGTAAGCATAATGAGGTCACTGCTCAGTGATTTGCAGATGTGTGAAAGCAGTCTTGAAGCACCACTCCAGCATTTTGCTATATTTCGCTGTAGTGCTTTACGTCCCCTGCCCCAGGTCTTATAGTCATCCACTGGTGTCTTCATCTGTTTTCGGCGCCGCTTCTTTTGTTCTCCTGGATTTGTGACCTACTGGCTACTCTAGTGTTTAATGGAGTGAGCTGGAGTTCACGATACATTCCTACAAGAGCTTCATTCTGGTCTTGTTCTCATTATCTTAGACTTGTATTGAGAGTTTGTGAGCAGTGATGAGCGAATAGTGAAATATTCGGGTTCGGATTATTCTAACCGAACACAGTTTACAATTTGGTTATTCATCTCACATAATGAACCTAATACAAGTCAGTGGGGAACTCGAATAGTTTTCAGGCAAATCTTCCAGAAATCTATTCAAGTTCCTCATTGACTTGTATTAGGTTCAGTAATCGGGAACGAATACTCGAATAGCAAAAAGTATTTGGTTAGAAAAATCTGAACCCAAATATTTCACTATTTGTTTAGGCTGGTTTCACATTGCGTTTTTTTCCTGTCCATGGGGATCCTACTTTTTGCAGGACCCCACGAACAGAAAAGGACCGGGTCAGATGTGGCCTACAGATGCCATTTCTGTGTCTGGGTCTGTGATTTTTATGAATCTGGACACAGAAAGCCCGAGCCTGCAAAGCGCAGGCAAGCAGGGCACTTTCACTCCCGCAATGTATATACATACATTGCAGGAGTGAAGCAAGGGTTAAAAATAAAAAAAAGATCCTCACCTCTCCGGTGTGTATCCCGCGATGTGCGGCATCTATCCCGAGCTTAAGGACCTGGCAGGGCGGGGCTACCCAATCAGCTGATCAATCACATGACCGCATCAGCTGAGCGGTTTAAATCTCCCACTCGCCACAAACCGATCGGCGGCGGGAGATTTAAACCGCTCAGCTAATGTGGTCCTGTGACCGATTGGCTGATTGGGTAGCCCCGCCCCGCTAGGTCCTTAAGTTCAGGATAGATGGTGTGCATCGCAGGACACACGCCAGAGAGGTGAGGATTATTTGTTTTTTATTTTTAACACTTGCTTTAGTTCATTTTACTTCCACAATGTACAGTATGTATATACATTGCGGAAGTAAAATTAAACAGGAACAGAGCAGTTTTAGTGTACTGAGCATGCTCCGTAAGCTAAAATCGAGTCCGAGAAACGATCCTGTGTGTTCCATAGGCCCCCATGTTAATGGCAGCGAATCGTGTCGGATTCGATTGTGTCTGATTTGGTCCGCTGTGCCCAAAATCGGAGACTGCTCCGACTTTGGGTACAACAAAGAAATCGGACAGAATTGGATGCCATTAAGGACAAATCCGTGCAGATCAGTTGCCCATAGGGATACATGGGGGCTAAATCGGATCCATGCCTGTCCGTTTTACAACGGACAGCCACGGATCCCCAAAAATCGCAATGTGAAACCAGCCTTATTACTACTTGTGATGTAACTTCTGACTTCCAGGCAGTCAGTAGTTGCAGTAACAAGATGGTGCTATGAGGCCCTTTGATACATCAAAATAAGTAAATAAAAAACGGATATTATTCTCATACTATTTTCAACTCCCATATCCATAAGTCTTGGTCAAATGGCCCTCTGGAGCCCATGAGGGAGGTTACAACTTATTTCCCCGTTACGGTTCCTCCTATATACCTCCCAATCAGGGGCGGACCCAGACTGTAGTGGGCCCCGGTGCAAGAAATTTTTCGGGGGACCCCCCTCTCGCCCCTCATAGTGGCAACAAAGTAATGCAAACATATAGATTGTAATATTTATTTACAAAGCAACTATCAAATCTAAATAGTAAAGTTGTTTAATTTTTTTATATGATCCTAAAAACTAATAGAAAGATGGTTGTTAATAACCTACCCGTTTTACCTACCACTTGCATAGGTCTGTCACAAACCTCTCTAGCCAGTGATTCTGCTGCTTCATGTCAATAGGCAGCTCTTAGGCCCCTTTCACATCAGCGGCAAGCTGATATTTGTGGCCGATCCAGTAGGTGGTGCCGCATAACGGCCGACTTGTGGCCTGGATGTGGCAAGCCCCATGCTTGCAGCGTTTTTTTTTTCGCGACTGCAAGTGCCGCATCTGCCGCACATGGCAGAACCGCAAGCCCCATACACAATGCATGGGGCTTGCCGCATCCGGGCCACAAGTCAGCCGTTATGTGGCCAATCCGGCAGATGCGGCGCCACCTGCTGGATTGGGCGCAAACATCAGCTAAACGCTGATGTGAAAAGGCCCTATATCTTATAGGCTGCTCTGTTGAAGGGGAGTGACTGACAACATCATGCTGATGAACAGCTGTCTCCACACATTTATGTAGTGGGGTCCTGTCTGTTAATCAGCATGACATCAGCAGTCACACCCCATCAACAAAGCAGAGCGGAAAAGAAACTGCTGTAATGTTGATGTGATGTCAGACAAAGCCACAGGAGCAGTCACTAACCACTCTGAGCAGATCTAGATATGGGCTGAACTGGTAGGTATTTAGAAACTGCCAGTTAGTTGTAAGGCTTATAAAGATATAATTGCAGGACCGTGGAGGAGCATAGGGTCAGAGGGGGGCTCCATGGCGGATGTTGGAGCTCCCCCTGTGCCTGGCTGGGCTTCGATGAGCGGTCCGGTGGCTGGTACTGGGCATGGCGGCTGCTGGCGGCGGGATGTGCAGCTGGGAGCGGTCCGGTGGCGGTGGCTGGTGCTGGGAATGGCAGCTGCTGGCGGCGGGATGTGCAGCTGGGAGCAGTCCGATGGTGGTGGCTGGTGCTGGGCATGGCAGCTGCTGGCAGTGGGATGTGCGGCGGTGCCCACATCCAATATAGCGGCAGGCGCACTTCCGTCCCCGCGGTGCATTCTGAGATACGGGGACGAAAGTGCGGACAACGTACGGCCATTATGTAAGTAGATAGCCACCCCTCTGTTCCCCTTTCTTTTGTAATGCTCTCCCCTGTATGTGGCTCACTTTCTTCATAGTGCTTCTCGCCCTATATGCCTGGGGGAGAAGCTCGGCCGCATCACGGAAGGGACCCCCCCCTCTTCCATGATGCAGCTGAGCTTCTCCCCAGGACCCCCTTTCGAAGGGGGGGCCTGGGGCCCCAGTACCCCCCCTTCCTTGATGCTTCCAAGCTTATCCCCAAGCTTGGGGAGATCGGCTGCATCAAGGAAGGGGGGTCCTGGGGCCCCCATGACACCCCCCTTTGGAAGGGGGGTCCAGAGGGAGAAGCTTGGCTGCATCCAGTTAGGAGGGGGCCCTAGGGGAGAAGCTCGGCTGCATTCAGGGAGAGGAGGGGGCCCCTAGGAGTCCTAGGGGCCCCCTTCCTTGATGCAGCTGAGTTTCCCTCCCAGTCCAGTGCCCCCCTTCTGAAGGAGGGGTCCTTGGGGCCCCAGGAACCCCCCTTCCTTGAGGCATCCAAGTCCTGGGGCCCCCAGGAAGGGGGGTCCTGTGGGAGAAGCTCAGCTGCATCAAGGAAGGCCCCCCAAATCATGTTGGTCACTGACTGTTTAATTATTTATTCCCTCCCCACCAAAGCCCTGCTCTGGGGCTCTTACCTGGAGCAGGCCAGGCAGGGGGAGCATCAGAGTCGGATGAGCCTCAGCTCAGGTAGGATCATCAGGAGTGTCACAGTCAGACGACAGGCCCTCAAGCACCACGTATGAGCGCACGCCTATCCTCGATCTTGCCACAGGCAACCAGCTGCACCACAGTAGGTCCGCCCCTGCTCCCAATATACATTATGAACCAGCTGTAATGATTAGAAATAGGGGAGAAGAAATTCCTTCCACTAGCTCTAGGGCTAATAAACCCATTGAGAAAGAGATACAGCATGACATTGAAATATCTACATTTGATAATTTGTAGGATTCATTATTGAACAAATCCTCTCTTTCATCTCATTCAGGATTCTTCAGTGAAGAATCTGATACAAATTGCATGGAGACTTCCATGAATGTATCAAATATACAAAATAACATCCCCCAAACTGCAACATCAGGAGAAAACCTCATTAGTAGTAAATAATGAAAATTGTCCTGATGTAAAGGATGGCTGCTTTCACATCAGCATTTTTCGCCATTCGCGGCAGATCCGGCAGTTTTGCTTGCAGGGGTTTTTGTCCGTTGCCGCAAGTGCCAGATTGACTGCAAGTGCCACACATGTCCGCAAGTCCCATAGGGAATGAATTAGGCTGAACACAGTCTTGCTGCAAGTGATCCGTTAGGTGGCAGATGCAGCACAACTGCCGGATCTGCCGTGACTGGGAAAAAGCGCTGATGTTAAAGTACCTTTAGGCTACTTTCACATCAGCGATTCTCGGAATTTGTGGCAAATACGGCAGTTTTGCCTGATCTGCCAGAAGCCAGAACACTTGCGGCAAGACTGCGTTTGACCTAATTCATTCCCTATGGGACTTGCGGACATGTGTGGCACTTGCGGTTTTGCCGCGTTACGGCCAATCCGGCAATTGGCAACAGACAAAAACTGCTGCTAGCAACGGTTTTTCAACTTGTTGCAAGTGCAAAACCGCAAATGCCGCACATGTCCTCAAGTCCCATAGGGAATGAGTTAGGTCGAATGCAGTCTTGCTGCGAGTGTTCCAGCATCCGGCAAAATGCTGGATCTGCCGCAAATGTTGAGAACCGCTGATGTGAAAGTAGCCTAATAAATACTCATCAGTATTCTACCATAAAACAAACAAGTAAAAAAAAGTCTGCATAAGTCATAAATGATAAACATAATAATAATGCAAATACACCAGAGAACAGGGGTAAGTTTGATATCCCACACGTTTTTTACATGTAATAGCCTCCATGGCCCCTGGCGACCCACAAAACAATTTTTTGCCTATCAACGACAACAAAAAAGAAAATATGTAATATTTTCAACCACTGAGAGTAACACAAAAAAGAAAAAGAAACCTTGGAGCAGGAGAGGAGGTAGAGGAAGGAGGAAACTTGTCAACACTAATGTCAGCAAATAAACAAACATCAAAGAAAAGCAGAATATATGGTAGGTGTTTTCAACCTATCACATCTTAACAGATAAAAAAACTAGATGATTAACCCAGGGGTTCATCATACTGTCCAACTTCTGAAGCAAATTTATTTACACTGTTTTGGACATTATTGATTTTATTAGGAAACTGACACTACAACGCCATTTTTTAATTGAGTCCGTCAGAAAGGGAACTTCTGATATTAGCTGTAATTTGGCTATTGGCCCTCTAGTGAATAATTCTGTAATCACTGATGATGTTTATAAACATGTGGGTGTATACAAGCCCTCTACTACCCATTCCATCATCGAGGGAATTATATTGACACCTATTACCACCTCCTGTTAACAGATCTTACATCCTTCTCGCCATTTAGCCAGTGAAGATGATCTTTCAGAAGGAGAAAGATTAGCAATTAAAACTTTACAAGCTAATAAAAATATAATTTTAAAAAATGCTGAAAAGGGGTGGCAGGATCGTAATTATGAACAGATGTTGGTATGTTAATAAGAGTTTATGCATCTTGAATGACAAGGAATACTATGTGAAACTGGATATTGATCCCTCTATAGAATATTTTACCAGCTATAAATATAATATGGTGAGACAAGCTTCTGGTAAGGGGTTCATAATATCCAAAGATTCTCTCTTTTTTGTTTAAGAATTATACCCTACCATTTATCATTTTCTCAAAAGATCCATAAGAGCCTTACAACCACCCTGGAGAGACCCATTATTTTGGGGTTTAAGTCTCTAACTGCATATACAGTTGTGGCCAAAAGTATTGACACCCCTGCAATTCTGTCAGATAATACTCAGTTTCTTCCTGAAAATGATTGCAATCACAAATTCTTTGGTATTATTATCTTCATTTAATTTGTCTTCAATGAAAAAACACAAAAGAGAATGAAGCAAAAAGCAAAACATTGATCATTTCACACAAAACTCCAAAAATGGGCCAGACAAAAATATTGGAACCCTCAGCCTAATACTTGGTTGCACAACCTTTAGCCAAAATAACTGCGATCAAACCGCTGGAATTTTAGACCATTCTTCTTTGGCAAACTGCTCCAGGTCCCTGATATTTGAAGGGTGCCTTCTCCAAACTGCCAATTTTAGATCTCTCCACAGGTGTTCTATGGGATTCAGGTCTGGACTCATTGCTGGCCACCTTAGAAGTCTCCAGTGCTTTCTCTCAAACCATTTTCTAGTGCTTTTTGAAGTGTGTTTTGGGTCATTGTCCTGCTGGAAGACCCATGACCTCTGAGGGAGACCCAGCTTTCTCACACTGGGCCCTACATTATGCTGCAAAATTTGTTGGTAGTCTTCAGACTTCATAATGCCATGCACACGGTCAAGCAGTCTAGTGCCAGAGGCAGCAAAGCAACCCCAAAACATCAGGGAACCTCCGCCATGTTTGACTGTAGGGACTGTGTTCTTTTCTTTGAATGCCTCTTTTTTTCTCCTGTAAACTCTATGTTGATGCCTTTGCCCAAAAAGAGAGAACATTCTTCCAAAACGTTTTAGGCTTTCTCAGGTAAGTTTTGGCAAACTCCAGCCTGGCTTTTTTATGTCTCGGGGTAAGAAGTGGGATCTTCCTGGGTCTCCTACCATACAGTCCCTTTTCATTCAGACGCCGAAGGATAGTACGGGTTGACACTGTTGTACCCTCGGACTGCAGGGCAGCTTGAACTTGTTTGGATGTTAGGCGAGGTTCTTTATCCACCAGCCGCACAATCTTGCGTTGAAATCTCTTGTCAATTTTTCTTTTCCGTCCACATCTAGGGAGATTAGCCACAGTGCCATGGGCTTTAAACTTCTTGATGACACTGCACATCGGTAGACACAGGAACATTCAGGTCTTTGGAGGTGGACTTGTAGCCTTGAGATTGCTCATGCTTCCTCACAATTTGGTTTCTCAAGTCCTCAAACGGTTCTTTGGTCTTCTTTCTTTTCTCCATGCTCAATGTGGTACACACAAGGACACAGGACAGAGGTTGAGTCAACTCTAATCCATGTCAACTGGCTGCAAGTGTGATTTATTTATTGCCAACACCTCTTAGGTGCCACAGGTAAGTTACAGGTGCTGTTAATTGCACAAATTAGAAAAGCATCACATGATTTTTCTAACAGTGCCAATACTTTTGACCACCCCCTTTTTTATGTTTGGTGTGGAGCTATATCCAATTTGGCTTTAGGACAATTCTTTTTGTGTTTTTTTTCATTGAAGACAAATTAAATGAAGATAATAATACCAAAGAATTTGTGATTGCAATCATTTTCAGGAAGAAACTGAGTATCATCTGACAAAATTGCAGGGGTATCAATATTTTTGGCCAACACTGTATATTGTTGTTGCCAAATGAGTTTGTGGGGGGAATAAGTGGGCGGTGATCTGTCCTCCGTTTCCCCTCCCTGGCTGTGTGCTCACGCCATAATGGGCGTGTGAAGGGCTCCCCCTTGCGCGCTCCCCACTGTATCTGGCGGTGTTTTCGCCGCTCCCGCGGCCACGGGTATGTGCATTCAGCACCTCTACATTAGTGCAGGCATCTGATTGCTTTTACCCGTCTGCTTGATGACGCGCACTTCAGGCAGGCGCAACAATCACTATTCGGTAGCGCAGCTGTGATGTCTGCGCACTGCGTCATCAACAGAGGAGGGCCAGATGCGGCTCAAAGTAGAAGGTAGAGGCCGAAAAGACGCAGACGCTGGCGCGTCATCAAGCAGGCGGGTCAAAGCAATCAGATGCCTGCGCTAATGTGCAGGTACTGAAGGCACGTACCTGTGGCCACGGCGAAGACACCGCCAGATTCAGTGGGGAGCACGCAATGGGGAGCCCTTCACACGCCCATTAGGGCGTGAGCACACAGCCAGGGAGGGGAAATGGAGGACACATCACCGCCCACTCAGTCCCCACACAGCGAGGACTGGATGCTGCAGGGCAGCAAAAATGTGAGTATCAGACTCATTTAGCAACACCAAAATAGTACACTGTTAGGGCACACATTGATGGTTAGGTATGTTTTTGGAAGCTGCAGGGACAAGTAGGGATAGGTTGGGATCCGAAATCCACATCACAGGTTCCCTTTAAGTCTTTCCCATATAAACACAGAATATAACCCTCAAGGTCTATGTGCTGTGCCAGTAAGAGAAACCCCCAACCAAGCCCATGAATTTTGCAATAGACCGGTTAATCGTTTTGTGCATTTTTTCATTGAATTTAGTGTCTGAGGCTGTCCACGACATACGTGGAATTATTTCCCAAAAAATTAGAATTGAATCAGGTAGAAGATTCGCAATAGTACAAATATCCCTACGCATAGCCCCAATTAGATCAAGCGTGCGTGCTTTTCCAACGTCGTTTCCTGCTAATGTGGCGCCCCGCTAAGCAGGCGTCACAGAGGGGTACTACACCCGTAAAAGAGGTGCAGATACTCCATCTGCAGGTGGATCATAGGATGGTGGGTGGAACTCATTCACTAGCACCCCCACATTAGATTACACGGTGGGAGGTTACCCGGGAGGGAAAAAAAACACAAGAAGGGCTTTTTGGAGAGTTGGAGGTCTTGACTCCTGAGCATTGCTGCTACGTTTCTCGGCTGAGGGACCAGGAGGAAAGATGGAGGAAGAGGAGAGGGCTTAAAGCCAGAAAGCCTTCCCAGGCGCAGACAGCTGAAAGGGAGTGAGGAACTTGAAAAGGTTTATCCCAGACAGCTTAACGGGCACCAGAGCCCGCAACTGTGGGATACTTCAGGACCACAGAAAATCCGGAGACCCGTGGAGTCTACACTCCTCCCGGGCACCTGAGCAACCAAAAGAGGGTACCAGGCACCGCCAAAGGAACGAGCAGCCAGCCAGCATAGGGTTACCCGACGGGAGCAAGGGTGAGAAAAAGAAGGAAGGAGGTCAGACAGATTTCAAGTTGTCAGGCTTCACACCACTACTGGGAAGTAGGAAAGGAACAGTCGGTGTTAGAGCACAAAGGCACACACCAAGGGTCCACCATACCACCTGAGATATGCCTGCAGCCACCCGTTAAGCTACCTGTCCTCATACCATCAGGAGTGCTGAACTGTAATGTTTTGTATGCAACTAATGCAAAAGACAGTAAAGTACCCGGAGGAACAGTGACTTAAGACTCTGCTTGTTTTTCTTTAAATGAACTTGTTTCTATCCGGGGGACTGTGGCGGCGCTGGTGAATCCTCACCACAAACAACAGGTGGCATCACGACAAACTTGTACATAATCCCCTGTAAATACAAAACCCCCCTTTTTCAAAGATAGGCCCAGGACATGGGATCAGGTGTGGCCGCTATTCCCCGTGACACCGTTAACCCCTTCGAGGCCTGATACCCGAGTACCCCAAAGCCTGGGCTCGACACTAAGTGCAAAACAACGACATAGGGAGTTGGCCAAATACTAAGTATTTAGTTTGCTCAACTAAACCCTCCTATCTTAACTAGGGATGGGCGAGTCTACTTGCTAGGACTCGTTACTCGGCGAGCAGTAAGGGACTCGCAGGACTCGGTACTCTGCGAGTTTCCCAGCGATTACTCGCACAGTAACGAGTCCAATGCAAGTCAATGGCAATCCTAGTTTTGTCAGAGTTTACTTTTTCTCACTCGCTAGACTAGCTATATCACATCGCTATGTAGCTTGAATCTCCCCAAATCGTT